>CM068754.1:15387909-15910145 GCA_035084275.1 Hydrolagus colliei
TCACTCTGACAGTGTTTCTAGTTCTCTGTAGTTCTGTTCTTGTGAGTGTGTGTGGATGAGCTTTTGCTGCATGCTGTTTGTTTTTTTCTCCTTCCCCCCACCCCCCCCCCCCCTGAATTAAAATGAAGTGCTTTCACTTTCTTATTAAGTACAGCCACCAATACTCTCACTTAGTCCAGTTAGACCAAACTTGTATATTCAGATGCCTATTGCAGTGATGTGGAGAGACCCTGTACTTTGTATCGTCTTATGTCCCGAAGTACCCTTTTCTGCACATTAGTCTTTTGAAGTGACAGTATAACTTTGCACTATAGTAATCCATGTAAGAAACTGTACATTTTCTCACTACTTGTAAATAAAACTGCAACCTTACTAGCAGCATCGTGTGTAACTAAACTTGCAAATTGAATCCCAGCAAATGGAAACTGCACCCGAATATAAATAACTAGTTTTTAAAGATCAAAACAGAAATCGCTACGTCAGGCATCTATGGAGAAAGGAAAAGTGAGTTGACAATCCTTCGTCAGAACCTTTCCTTTTTCCGTAGATGAGGCCTGAACCTGCTGAATGTGCCCAGCCATTTCTGTTTTTGTTTCAGACTTCCAGCATCTGCAGTATTTTAGGTTTTTGACTAGTTTTTTTATTATGAGTTTTTCAAACTCAATTATTGTGTGTACAACTTTCATTCATTTAGCACTTTTCATGTGTTGGTGGGGTGTGATAGTTTCTAAGAGTGCTGCACAGTTGGATCCTCTTTGGGGGGAGAGGTAATTATAGATGTGGTCAACCACAGTTCTTGAAGATAAGAGGAGGTGAGGGTGCAGGGATTGAGGCAGGGAGTTTAAGGTTAAGAGGCTGGGTGAATGAAAGTATAGCTACCAACCATGCTCCAGACTTTTCTTTAGAAGAGAAAATAACACTGGTTATTCCCTGCGTGGGCAAAGAGCTTCCTGAACCTCACAGGGTGGGGTAGATTCCTGCCAGAACCTACACAATGCACTCACTCCCCACTCAGCAAGTCAGCACCCCCTTGAGACAAACCTGCCATTGTATTCTTCAAAATCACCGAACTACAGTATGCCAAGAGTTGGAATTCTGGGAAGCAACGAATAGAGGCTCACTGACAAATTGCAAGCTTCCTCGGCAGAAACCGACGCTGCTTCTCCTGAGATTTTAAAAATGAGCAAGTCATTGAACGATGCAAAAAAAGTAGAATTTAGATATCGGCCTAAATTCAACGGAGCAGTTTAAAAAAAAAAATGACTTCCCAAGCAAAATCAGGAAATATCAATGCTTTAATGGTGTGAGATTGTACTGAATTCACAGGCTTGAAACAAGGCAAGATCATGATTTGATTTAAGATCTTCACTTAACAGGTCTTTTTTGGGGCCGACTTGCATGGTGGAATTTCAGCTGTAAACCCTTGCAAATAACTGGGTTGGCATCTACAGAGATGCGTAATGAGATTTTATGCCCGGAAACTTCCACCAAACCCTTATTTTACATCCTGGAAGTCACTATGCAGACTGGGTACCACTCAGCTACCTCAAGTGAAACTTTTATCCAACAAGCCTGGCTACAGCTAAGCCACCATTATTTTTCTCGGGTCTAGTCTAGCCGGGTTCTTAAGAGGGTCAGTGAGAATTGACTGCTCGTCAAAGAGGGAAGCAGAAATATCAGCCACTGCACGTTTTGCTTCTGTAGCATGGTATCATTCAATCAAGTACTAATGAAATTCAGCAGTAATGCAGGATATTGGCATAATCCACCCACCCAACTGGTTTGTTCAAACTGCAGTTCATTGGGTTGTTTCAGTGTATCTAAGATAAATATGGCTTCGGGCGAAGTCATTGATTTCTAGAAAACTTGAGTATGTGGGCAGGAGCTGATTCCCCGTGTACTAGGACTAAGGTCCATAATTACGCACTTACTTGGCTTCACAAGGTGGTGTTTAGTCCCTGTTTGTTTTGTACGGCATCTAAGTCATCACAAGTGATAAACTGCCCCATAAGATGAGCAGATTGATACACATCTGCTGGCAGGTTACATTATTAAGGACATTAAGGCTCTGGGCTGGATCATTTTATTATTCAGAATGAATGTGGTATATAAAATTTAATTACAATTCTGTTCAATTTGTGATTTATCTGTCCCATGCTTTATAGAAGATATACAAATGTCGATTATATTTTGTTCATCAACCTTTCAACTGTTCCCATCCATTTCATCCACCAACTGTGATAAACACTCAAAAATTCTGCCAGAGCACACGACAAGCTCCCCCCACTCGTGATTAGTTACGCCTTATAATAATAATAATAATCCTTGCATTTGATATAGCACTTTCCACATTTTTTTTATCAACGTCCCAAAGCGCTTCACAGAATATACTGTAAGGTGAATTGACTGTATATATTTGTGGGTGAATCGCGGCAGCCAATTGCGCACAGCAGTGTCCCCCACACAGTCGTGGATTGAAATGACCAATTTTATTATTGTGGTTTTTTTTAGGGACGGATTATTATTAAGCCTTTCATCCTTAATTATTAAATATCAGAAATCAATAATAGTATATAAACAAGCAACTGAAAATACTACATTTTGAAATTGGTTTGGTTTGGAGAGTCCAGTTACCTGGCTGAACAACAAAATGTAGTTCATCAGTCAAATGATTGACCTATTTAAAACATACGCACGCATTTGGAGATTCATATTTTTAACACTCTTAGACTTGATTCGTTTTATGACAGAGTTTCAAAGCACTTTGTCAGGCTCTCTCCTGAGCCCAGTAATTAGGACTGGAAACCAATGACCATTAAAATGAGGTATTTCGGATTGTGATTAACAGCGGATCTGCAGTTGTTTCTGGTTAAAATGTTCAGACCTTGCCATTAACTGCGGCACATTTATACTAAAACTTGCATCTGATATAGCGCAGATGTCTCGTTTAGTCCTAGCTACCTGCTCAGAATGGCATTCCCTCTGCACAACAGCCTTTGATGATTTGCAATTCATGATCTGATATCTGATATTCATGATCTGATAACCCAGCACCTTGGATCGTCCTCCCGACGTGACAGGCGCTCTGCAGATGCAATTTTATTATTGTTGTTGATATTCAAACCCAAATTCACAAAATGATCACTGTTGTGAATATTTGCAAATTAGACTAGAATAAATTGACCTAATATATAATAGTGAGGCACCTATTAGCAACTTAGCTTTGATGACCTTAGGCTTCAAAAAAAAATGTTTAATCATTATCTTTACAATATTCAAGATAATAATAATGTTCACATATGATGTGGCGCTTTTCACGTCTTCTAGACATCTCAAAGCGCTTCACTGAATATACTGTAAAATGAATTGACTATATTTGTGGAGGAAACACGACAGTGGTGTCCCACAAACAGTCGTGGATTCTAAGGACCAATTTCTTTTGAGGAATTATTATTAGGCATGTGGAGTAAGGAAACCTGCCCGAGGTTTCATCCTGCCTGGAATTGAACCTAGGTCTCTCGCTTGTACGGCGAGTGCTTTAACCACTGAGCTGCAGGACTCCACAAATATCAGATAACAGTGCATCAAATTTTGAAACCCACTGTGGAATTTTGTACTTTCCAGCAGAGATGAAAATAAACAGTTTTCGCCAAATTCAGCAAATCTCACAATAGCACTGCAATGGATCTTCGTATAGTTTAGCTCCAACTGAATTACATCATCACCGAGAAACAACATTGGAGGATAGCCTGAAGTGTTTCTCACATCCATTAGCAGGTGACAGACTCACTCAGTATTCTTCTTGTGTTGTATCAATGCAGTTTGTTTTTCCACACAACATGCATGGCATTATTTAGAGACAACAGGCACATGCCCAAGTCCCACTACTCTGTGCCAGTAAATCATCTTGTGCCACTCAATGGGCACCAGTTAAGCAATGGTTCCTTTCTCTGGCACAACCTCATCCATCTTTCTCCACCCACTGCCAGCATTCTAACAAATGCATCATTCTATCTGAGCCACTTGGCATAAACTGCGGGTACATGTCCCTTGTAAAAGATCACAAGGTGAAAAAATAATTGTTTGTATTGCAATATGATGCATTTAAATGCAGGGAACTAGAAGAATCCCACTAGTTTACCTTTAAATCAGTCTAATGGGAACCTGGATGCCTCGCCTGCCTCCCAGGCTTTCCAGTGCATTGGACCCACTATATTTTCAAAAAAAATCAAATCTCCCCTTTGCTTCTTTGGTAATTATCTTAAAATTGGTTAAGTCTAGTCTCCGACTCACCTTTCTTTTACTTTTTGTAGAAATATCTTAAATCCCATTGTTTCCTCTAAACTAGAGTACCAACGCACACAAAGCTCGCCCCTGGCTGGTAGGGCAAATGCTGTTTTGTCGAGAGTCAACTTCCACTTTGGGAGCAGGATAGTTAGCATCTTCCACATTACATGATAGGAATCTACCAGCAGAGAACAGATAGGATTCAGTATGGTTAGTCGATCAAAATATTATCCACCCACAGCAGTTCAACTGGTGGTTCTTAAAACAAATCAACATTTGATATATAGAAGTGTAAAATATCAGCGAAGTTTGACTGAATACACATTACTAGACAGGCGGGTCTAGTAAGAAGAACCAGACTGACATTTAAAGAATTGTATCTGGCAACCAAACAGGATATTAAGGTTCTGAGGCAGATTAAGAACTTGAACGAGCTACAATATAATACTTCATTGCTATTCAAATATTAGACCCTAGAAGAATCTGACCCAGGAAATAGAACTGGATGTTCATTTGCAAAGTTTCCCCGGGTAGTGTAGTCACTGTAGCAGCACTGAAACTAAAGATAAAAGAGATAATATGAATATTGTTTGGACCATAACTTGCCATCCAGCTTCCCAAGCAGTACCAGTATTTGAAAGGATTTTGAAGTCAGTGTGGAAGGGATACACAATAAATTTTAAGATAAATAGAAAGTCAACAAAAAGCCTAGATCTGAAACAAAATTTAAAAAAATTAAAAAACAAATTATAGATTGGAGTTTAGGGCTTAGCACTTCACTAGAACAAATCTGAAGAAATGAACAATATTGAATAGCAGTTGTTAAGATCAACCGTCATAATTTTAATGAGATTCCCTTTCCTTTTAAACTGAGATAAAACATCATAAAATCGTTGAGAGTTTGTGTTTAGTCATTTCAACAGTGGCATAGTTTATTACCTTTTTTGTAAATAACACAAACAAACAATTCTTCTTAGACTATGAAAAGTGATGCAGGAACACTAAGATGCCTTGTTCTGAACAGCTACCTCACCTCATGACAACTGTAAATAAACTTCTATTGCAATCAGAAATCATTTACAATAACTGAAAACTGAATTCAGATTACTGGACAAAAGTTTGAAGAAAGCTGCACATAAATAAAAATTAGGTGGCGTTTTGTATCAATATGAACAGCCTGGCACTACCAATTCAAATCGGCCAACCTGTCCTTCCTGCACAAGCTGGTTCATAATATCATCAACACGTACTTTTCTGCTCACAACTAGATAGCGCTCCCTGCCCTTTCCATAGGATTTACTCTTGAGGCCATATTTGGCAGCTATCTGGTGGATCTGCATTCTCTCGTCGTTATTCAGCTCTTTGGAGAAGGTCAGCTCATCCTGCCTGTCTGAGCGGGCGTAATTTCTGATAAGATCTTCTATATCTCGCTTATTTAATTTAGAATTACCCTTGGCCATCTCTAAACCCAGGCCTTCCCTCCTAAACTGTTCTTTTACCATGATTGGTTCTGCAATGCCCTCGCCTTCTTTACCTAAGCCACCCCCCTTCCAGCCCATTTTCCGTAAAAGCTGATTGCCAATGTTATCCTCTGTGATCTTTTGTTTAAGAGCTTCCTCTGCCGAGCGGCCAAGGATTGCACTTCTGGAGATGGCTGCGTCTGCGTTTCCTGGCTTGCTTGATTTCACAATGGGTTGGGTTTGCCTGAGGATGTCCAGAGCCTTGTCTGCTGCTGTGTGCTTCACCAGCTTCTTGGTTCCGTATGCCTCGGCAATAAAATGATCTTCTATAAAAACACGACACTGCCAAACTTGATTGGGTGTCTGTATAAACTTGTAATCCACCGCCATTCGGTTGAATTGAGCAGAATTGTTAAGAATGCACACAGCATTTTTCGCAGTCTCTAAAATGACAAATTCAGTCCAGTGTCGCTTTTTGTAATCCTTGGTATGCAGGTGGCTTGGCTTGGATTCAGTCGCCTTACTGCTCGGGTCCTTGCTTGGCATTTTTTCATCTGGCTTTTTGAGAGCTGGAGGAATGTCATTTCGAGTTGTGTTCTTTTCGCACAACACTAAGTCATCGATGTAACTGGTTTTACACTTGCGCTTCATAAGCTCAACTACCACATCTTTAAAGAACAATTTTAAGGCTTGCTCAGAAGCCCTATCTCTTGCTCCAATTTTGCTGCCTGCATAGCCCGTCGACAAGTAAACACCCTGACACCTTAATTCACAGGCATAGCCATCGCTTAACATTTTCTTGTTTCTTGGGACATCAGCTGGAGGAATTTCCTTCAGCGACACATAGAAATATTGAGGATTTGTTTTACACGTCTGGATGCAGTTGCTGAGCACATCACTGTGATTCAACTGGTTACTGAAGCCCCCAATGGTACTAAGCTTCCTGGAAACAGCTATCTGGAGCATGTTAAAAAAATGCTGTTTGTTCTTTATTGCAGATGGAGAAAGTCCATCAGTTGAAGACTCGTCTACCAAAGATGTGAGAGATCCTGATTTTGCTGTCTTACTGGCACTTTTCTTGGAAGACTTCCTACCCTTTGACTTTTTGGTCTGCGTGAAGCCCAGACCCTTGTAACCTTGCTTGTTTCCAACTGCAGGTTTAGAAAAATCTGGTCCTCTCATTGTTGGATAACGCTCTGATGGATTGGAATGATATGCCTCGTACTTTGCACAATAGTTCTCTTGTATCTTAGACATGTAAGTGCTCAGGGAGCCTAACCCTTTCACGCAACTGCTAGCTTTACTCTCATTTGCACCTCCAAAGACGCCTTTGGAGAAAATGTCGTAATCAAACGCATTCTTAGGAGCGGCAGAAAACAGTGGGCCATTTACACTTTTGTTACTATTGTCCACCTCATAGATGGGAGGAGGTTCCACTTTCATGTTCTTCTCCTCTTTAGTGGGATTCTGTAAAGGTAATACAGCATCATCCACATCTGCCCAGCGCC
This sequence comes from Hydrolagus colliei, assembly GCA_035084275.1. Lineage (NCBI taxonomy): Eukaryota > Metazoa > Chordata > Chondrichthyes > Chimaeriformes > Chimaeridae > Hydrolagus > Hydrolagus colliei. The sequence goes on from CM068754.1 coordinate 15,395,165, forward strand.
GTGGACGATCATGCTGGTCTATATCCAGGAAGTCATCATCCTTGTTGCTGCTGCTGACAAAAGTAACTGGCTCAAAACGAAATCTGGGACGGAATAATGGGGGCTTCCGTTTTGCAGTTGGATCTTCACCTGAAAACATAAAATGAAGTTAGAAAGTGCGTGCCAAGAAATACTACAAATTACACTTTTATCGCCTCAAACTGTTGGTCAAAGATTTTTTTAAAAAAAAATCCATTGTCTCTATGAGAAATGATTATTGTTTTCTGTTTTGTTCCCTCATCAAGCTTTTGATTTTATAATGTAAAAATAATATATTCTTAAATTCATATTGCTCAACAATTTGAATCACAATGTGTTATTTAGCGAGTGAAACATCTACAACAACAAATTTCACTCAGATATAGTGCCTCTCTTTACAGCCGACTGTACTGCAGGAATTTAACTTGAGTGTCCATCTTCCACTGCTAGCTTCAAAATGGGGCACCTCTCGCTGCTTCTCTGAAGGCATCACACAAGGAAATAAATTAAGACACCACTCGGAGAAGCAACAGCTCTGTATCAGGGAGTTTACACCTGGCACTTCTTTCTCTCTCCAGTTTGTTTGCCTACATTATCTCAGATTCAAGTGCATTTAAGAGGTTATTTAAGCAAGACAAACACAAGTCACACTGGCTTTTTTTATATATGCATAAAATACATATTTTTCAATCACATATTACCACATGTAACTTGATACGGATCAACTCCTTCCTTTATTGTACATAATACAAGCGTCCAAGTTTTCCCTTAGCCAAACTAAAACATGTACACCAGTAAGAAAGGATTTTTCCCCTCTAAAGCACACAGAGAGAATTCGCTGTGAGTATAAACATAGTTCAGTGGCAGACGCTTCACACATTGTTATTATTGTCTGCACTGATATTCCTATCAGATCCAGATGTAATGAGATTCGGGTAAAATGAGGAAGGAAATAGCTTGCAGCATGTAACAAGGTTTGTTTCCCAATGCTGCAATCCAGAATGACAGAGTGGCCTGGTACCAATGAGGAACACCCCTGGCTGCCTGTATATACGGTCTAATTTTTTTGTCCCCGTGGGGTGCAGAAGGGGGATAAAGACAAGAGAAAAGGATTGATGTTCTTATATTGTACGTTTGTGGAACTGTGGGGAGGGGGGGGGGGGGGGGGGGGGGAAGAGGTATGGACGAAAGAGCTTATAATGCACATGACTGGTAATAGGAGTAAGGTAAGCTGAAGAGAGGCCAAAATTATGGTGAACATACTTAACCAAAATGAAAGCTAAACTGTAAACACACCATTAAAAGACTTTCAATATTCTCTAAATAGTCTTTCTAAATATCTAACCGAAAAGTCATAACCACAAATACCGGATTTTAGCTTATGTTAACACGACAGGAAAAACCCATGAGTGTCCCCAGTTTGATTTTGGCCACAAGTAAAGATTAAGCCAGACATTACTGCACCACCTTGGTTTCTGAAACTTGGGTTCAGAAGGTTTTAAATCCTGCACATACCTAAAATGTTATTGCCAACACCACTCTCTACATCTGAACTGTTACAGTGGACGATGTCATGCGTTGAATGGACAGTGGAGCAGGGCTGAGATTCAACCCGTGACATCAATTTGAACACTGAGAACAGGGGAGGAAATGTACATTTAACAATAAATGCGTACATTTTAAGATTCAAACATTTAAACATTTTTGAACGGGATCAACTTACTTGTCAAAAGGCTTCCATTAGAAATTTAGACAGGGATGCATTTCATGAGCAGAATTTTAATTTTTGCTACAAGAAAAATCTAACAAGTTTTAATGTATGTATCTCAATACTGGGAAGCGCAACAAAATATCCCTCCCATCTCTGGGTCAAAGGAAGTCCAGACTCACGGGAAGAATGTCATACCCACTTTTCCAGCAAGATTCAATACTTTGGAATTCTCTAGCGAGTTGTTGCTCGACGCATGCCAACGTAAAGTTGTCCACAATTTTGCAAATTTCACTCACAGTCTAGTGTGATAGTTGCTGTGAAACAAATATTACTAATTCAGTGTTGAGTACTCTTCTAAGGTCAGGGTTCTTGGAACAGAGCACAGAGAGAGAGAGCTCTACTCTGCACCTTCTTTGTACAATACCTAACTTCGGAGAGCATGATGCAGATCCCAGAGGCAAACTGAGAAAATTGTCCCGTTTACCACCAATTAACATATTTTATGGAGTTCAGAAATCCAGCCCAAAATGCAAATCGAAGCACCAGGCAAAAATAAACTGCACTTGCCATTGTCTTCACCCTTGGATCTCTTATTGGTGGTGGTCCCAGGAACCAACTCATATGATCCCATGTCACCAACATCAATGCCTTCTGCCATCTGAAAGACCTTTTCCATAAGGTCTGGGCTGTACCTATTAGTAAAGAGAAATATGTTAAGTCTGCATGCACTGCTTCCTTCCCATGTGTATTTTCAGCATTTCTCCCTTCTTGATATTGTGCTAGAATTCTAACCTACCAATTAACATATTACAATGCCTCTGTGACAAGAAAAGCAATTGAAGTTGCATGTAAAAGATATGCCTTACAGAAGAAAGGTCAACTGCTAGGACATCTGGCATGAAATGTTGCTTAAAAAAAAACAACAAAAAAGGGCTCATCTGCTTTGGATTTCTCACACCTCCTCTTCCCCTTCCATCCCAAGCTGTGCTAGACTCTACTGAGTCGCTGACATAGCCAACTCAATAAAGACTCCTCCACAGAATCAGCTTAATACTCTCCTTGGTTAAATAACCAGGCTTTTAGGGGGAGGCACCTTCATCCAGTTGACTCAGCTGAGACAAGTAAACATGTCCTTCAAGGGGAGATATGCGTGCAAATGTCCGCCAAACCAGGCATCTAAATTTAGGTTTGCCATTGAGGTCCAACTCCTTGAAAGGCAAGGGACACCAGCATGCAAAATGGTGCTTCCCTTCAAGGAGGATAAAAAGAAAAACAGAGGAAGTCACCCCGAGTCTCTTTTGCACACAAGCTAGTGGCCATCTTCAGAGCTGCATTAGTGGTGGTCTGGGAGCAGGTGAATGCCCATCCCCTTGGCTGTAAATATACGTGACAGGGTAGGTGGTATATGAGAAAAATAATTTTCAAAATAAAAGGTAAAATCAAAGTAAAATCCTAGTGGTAGGATTTTAGTTTTACCTTACTTTTTTTATTTTGAAAATTACGTTTCTCACATTGGCCGAGATCAACTAATTCGTAACAGACCAGAGATGAAAACCGCAACCTGTCTCTGAATCGTTCAGTACCACAGCATTCAATGCATTTTACTCACTGAGCAATACAGAGAGGAAGATTCTAGTTTCAATCCATGGTTAATGTTGATTTAGCTGATCTTACCCAAGGGAGTGGGCCTTGAAGTATGGGTTAAATTAGGGAAATGGAAAACCAAATGAAATATCAGCCAAGGTTACCACTAACCAGTGACTCCTCTGAAAAGTGCACAAGTGTGGAAGTTGGGCAAGGACAAAATCGAGCTCAACTGCGATGCCTCCCCCCCATGGTTAAATAACCTGCCAACACTCACTGTTAGGCTCACACATGAAGAATGGCCACTTGTGGGTGAGGTACCGGAGGGCTGCTGGCGCCCATGGAATCGTACCCCAGCATGAGTCAGCACCTTCAGGAGAGGAGGGGGGAAAAGAGATAAAAGAATAATATGTTCATGACACGCTCTTCTATCATCTATTTAATATCAAGGCAATCCAAAAAAAAAGTCACAAGGAATATAGGATGTTACTGGCGTTCATTGTAAAATACCACCTACATGGAGAAATATTCTGTTCAATTAGCAAAGTGATTTGAACTTTCCTTTGGGGGCAGGACGAGGAAGAGGAGCAAAATTGTTGTGAACACTATTAGTGATCCCAATTTCCAGCATTTATGACCAAGACACCAAAAGGATGGTAAGGAAAGGAAGGAAAATCAAAAACAAGATTCACAATTTACCATGATCATTAAGTACAGACATCTCTATATTGCAAGTGCACAAAAAAAGCAATATGTTGGCATATCCAACAGAAATTTGTACTGTTAATCTTGTACTGAACCATGTAAATCAGGTACAGTATATTTATTATAATCCAGCCAACATACATCATGGCTAGCAAAGCATTTCTAGTCAAGTTTCATGCATCGTTTATGAGCAAAACTGTTCAAACACATTTAGTACAAAATAATCTTGCTCTTTTTCCTTCCATCCCCAAAGTACATTGGAGATTTCACTCTCAGCTATACATTCCTGGTTAACAACAGCCAAGATGGTAGAAATTTAGAAGTTTGGTGTCACAAATGCTAGATTTTGATATAAAAGCAAAATCTATGACAATTTCAAAATGACAGCTAGGAATCAAACAATCAGATTAGTAGTATCAATAAGTAATATTTCACTTGTAATGGAAAATATACTGATAATTATATATCACCAACATTGTCATTTGGATCAAAGTCCAAAATACATGCAGAGATCAAAATATTTTGAGAAAATTGTAGCCAATTTTGTGATCTGCTTTTTGAACTACCCAATCTATCCAAGTGTGTTTCTAATCTCTAATACTTTCCTAAAAGAAAATCTCAAAATATTTCCCATTCCTATATGTCATTCCGCTTGTGAAACTCCACCAAGACAACAACATGTTAGCAGAGAAGATGAGATCAAGAACTGTCGTGTGGGGAAAGGGATTATCTTCAATTTGGTGTGGTGGTTAGGAAGAGTGAGAAGGAACATTTGGAATAAGAAAAGGATATCTATTCTAGACCCCTAAAATAACATTTTATCTCTGGTCTTCATACAAAATTTGGTATTCCATACTGATCTAGGGAACATCCCACTTCCTTTCTGAATGAGTCATTCGACATGGCATTTAACTTGTAAGTCTTGTTTTGCCCACAAATATACAGTCCATTTTCCTAATCTCTTTCCCCCTACCCCGACCACTCCCCCACCCTGCTCTGGTCCTGACCTGACTGTTCAGCGCCTTGGGACATCCTCCAGACGTGAAAGGCGCTATATAGATGTAATTTTGATTAATTGATTGATTGATTGTTATGAACAAGTCTCACAAAGAACTGGGAACTGCTGTTGCTTAGATTTCACCCCAAGGCATCACAAGACAACACATCAAAAATTTGCTAATGCAGAATAGTTTCTATAATCTAGCCCTAAACGTTTTTCATTCTCGTTTAGGGAAACTATCAGGACTAGAAATACCAATTTGTCATAACTAGATCATCAAGTTGGGCAACCAGGCCACCTGACATCTACAAGGCATACCATTTATCTACATGTAATGGATGCTATTGCTTCTTGAGGAAGAATGAAAAGGCCTCTAAAGGTAACATCAGCAACTACAGTATACTGTGTAAGCTGTAGAGGTCAGTTTAAAAGCACTGCTCAACTAAGTCCGTTTCTAATCAAGCACTCAATTCTTTCATCTAATTCATATATACCCTACTCTATAGGTTGGATTTTCAAAAGGTAACAACCACAAATGTTTGTTGCCAAGGACATAGACGTAGACAGTAGTCACATAATGTTTCAGTGTCAGGTTGTCGATGGAGATAAGTGAAATTACAGAGCAGCTACACGTGTCATCGCCAAACCTACTTCTACCATTTAAACCTTCCTTTTCGTGTCCCAACAAATGCCTCGACCATTATCCGAGAAACGCACGATACACTCCGATATGGGTGGGATGTCACATAATGTAAATTAAAACCTGTTTTCCACGTTTAAATCCCCTGCGAACAGCAACCGGTGAATGTGCTACAGTTTCAACAAACACTGGGATGGGATGGCTCCCTCTCAGTATTTATTGGGACTTTTTTTAAAAAAAATACCAGCGTCAAAAGCAAAGTTCACCCTCTACTGAGCTTGGGGAGGAGGGAGGGACACGATTTACTGGAGCCAGAGAACGATTTAAAAGCAAAAGTCAAGCTGCCTGCGGATCTTAGGGCGGTGTGGGAGGGGAGGAGAGAGAGAATCGCAGAAATATTACTGTTGTCATGTTATTTTACTATAAAAGAAAAAGGAGAGAAATGCAAAATAACTCTACAAAGTTTGGTATGGGGGGGGGGGGGGGGGGGGGTGGAAGAGCGAACACACCACACAGTGAAATAAATGACCATGGGAACACACACACACATATACCCTACTGAGATCCCCCCACCACCATCTCCCCCCAGGAACATTCATAAATCCTTCTTGAGCAATTCAGTAAATCGTGTCGCTCACCAACTCCATATGTGTGTGACAGTACAAAAGCCGAGGCCTTGGCCTCTGGCTGAGGCTAGAGAGATGAGAGAAAGGGAGGGTGGAAGGGAGGGTGGAAGAAAGAAAGAGAGAAAGAGAGAAAGAAAGAAAGAAAGAGGCGTTTCCTTCACTCGCGCACTCACTCACTAACACTCACCTACAGCCCAGGAAGATGTGGTTCGTCCAGACCACGGAGAGGGCCAGGAGCTGCTCCATCTTGCTGCCGGGGTAGGCCTGCATATGCCTGAGGATGAACTGCCGCCGAGGCCACCAGTGCCGGTCGCTCTCCGAGAAGCTGCGGTACTGTTCCACCGGGTCGCCCACCTGCCGCTTGTCCCTCGCCGACCACTCCATATCCGCTGCCGTTGCCGCCGCCGCCGCCATTTTTTTTACAGGCCAACGAGCATGTCCCCCCCGCTCTCTCTCTCTCTCTCCTCGGGGGGGGGGGGGTTGAGTGAGTGAAGTCGGTGGAGGAGGGCGGGCAAAGCGCAGAAACGCCGAACGAACTCACTCACTCACTCTCAGACCTCGAGTTAAATCAACGCCGACCATTAACGGGGCCGCGCGGACCCGACCAAACCACTTTTATTTCATTCAAAACAGCGGCATTGTTACATGCGCCATGTAATACGTCAGGGCCCCCTCTGACAGACTGCACCGCGCTGAGGGGAGGGGAGGGGTGGCAGGGAGGGAACCGGCGGAGACTTGGCGGGGCACTGCGGTCACAGCACCACGCACAGCGCCGCCCTAGCGGACTGGAGGGCCGAACTCACTCCCGCAACCTTTTCCCATGTACAGTACAGTACCGTACATTACTCACAGCGCCGCCTGTGTACGATCCTCCCCCACCCCACCCACTTTTCCATGTCACACCGACACAGCGCCCCCAGCAGGAGAAGCCTGGCCACTGCCCGGCATTAATAATAATGTAATAATAACCATCTCTTGCATTGGTTGCAGTTCACGCCTTCTAGACATCTCATAGCACTTCACAGAATGTACTGTAAAGTAAATTGACTGTGTTATACGTTGGGCGAAACGCGGCAGCCAATTGCGCGCAGCGGCGTCCCCACGAGCAGTCGTGGATTGAAATGACCAAATTATTAATATATTTGAGGGATCATTATTATCAGACGTGCGGAGTAAGGAAACTTGCCCAAGGTTTCACGCTGCCTGGAATTGAACCCAGGTCTCTCACTCGTAAAGCGAGTGCTCTAACCAAATTCTCTTAACCGCGTGGGCCTTTTTACCCTGCGATTGATTTAATAATATTATGATTGTGATGGTTGATTGTACAGAATCCCCATCACGATCTGTGGGCCTCTGGCTGTTTGTCCGCACTAAACTGTGTGAGCCGATCACCCCCACCCTCGCCTCAGCTTCACTGGCTCCTCATTCCACAGAGCATCAAGGTCATGCTCCTTATCTTCACCATGAAAGCCCTCCACCATCTTGCTCCACCTTATCTCTGCGACCTATTAAAACCTCACCAACCTGTTCGTTCCCTCCACTCTGCAGGCACCGGCAGTGTTCTTGTTGTTGTGCCCCGGACTCTTACTTCTTGCGTAGAACCCAGTAATGCTGAAGGAGGTCATTTTCAGCCTAACTAGCAATGATAATAATCCTTGCATTTGATGTAGCGTTTTTCACATCTTCTACGCTTCTCAAAGCGCCTCATCAGAATATACTGTCCATGTCCAGTGTATATTTATATTTATAGACTGTATATTTGTGGGTGAAACGCAGCAGCCAATGGTGCACAGTAGCATCCCACAAACAGCAGTGGACTGAGTGACATTATGATGTTTTTTTGAAAGATTATTATCCCCGGAAAAGCAATCTGCCAATTGACTCAATTGATTCAATTTTCCTATCTCGTTACATCCCTGTGAACAGCAAGGCACGGCAAAATGCAAGGCTCACATCATACAGAAACTGCATAGTAACCTTACGTACAACAGAATATAATGGTTTGTAGAGGCTAGATTGTCAATGCATCTGAAAGCAATTTGAGTATAATCGCTGGCAAGTGTAATGGCTGTGGAAAAACAGCCATGAAGTGAAAGTGCAAATTTGGAGCAGTGTTGGCCAGTATACTGCAAGAAACTCGCTTCTCGCAAAAAAAAATTGGTCATTTCAATCCACAACTGTTTGTGGGACACTGCTGAGCGCAATTGGCTGCCGCGATTCACCCATGAATACAGGCAATTCACTTTACAGTCTATTCTGTGAAGCGCTTTGAAGCATCGATAAGTTCTGAAAAGCGCTACATCAAATGCAAGGATTATTATTATTATTATTCTCTTTTCAAAAAGTAACACATTCTGCAGCAGAAAGGCTGCACAGCTAGAGTGGTTTTAAGTATATTTCCCATTAATGTGAATGGAACAACTGTACCAGAAAATTAGACCAGTTTTAATTCAACAAGGTCATCTGAATGATGGCCCTACACACTATCCAACTGCAAGGATTTTTTTTTGACAATTCCTGGGGGCAAACCTCAACTTGTGTGGGTGTGCAAATGACACCAGGCTTCCCTTTTTAAAACTATTCATGAATTAATCTTTAATTAAATGACTTTATTGCCAACATATGACCAACTCAAGGTATTGCCAAACCTGGATGCATAGCACCAGGTCCAATGATTCATTGGAATGTGAAAGTATTGATTCCCCCTCCATCTCTCCGCCTGCAGTGTTAAATTCATTATTTATTAGAATCCATTAGCAAGATCAAAAAGATTGATTCTCCGTGACCGGGGGGGATGGGTGGGGGGGGGGGGGGAAGTGATTTGCCTCAACAGTCCAGATGAGATTGAAACTAATCGCTATATCAAATGCAAGGATTATTATTATGAGTAATTGCGCACATTCCCTACAACTCCACGGCATTGCATGTTGGTGTACCTCTGCAGTACTCTAATTGGTTCGATTAGCAGACCAGTATGCAAAGTGTTTTTACAAAGCAACTCAGTCTTCTCAGCCCTCCTGAAAGCAACTCCTTCTCTTTCAATGATTCCATGTCGCACTCAACTGGCTGCACGTGTGGTACTTTGTCGGTGTTGTCATTTCACCACAAGGAGGCATCACAGCAAAGCCAAACTCCCCTTCCCACCCAACAAAGCACACACATCTCCCAGCAATTGTTTTTTGAAGGGTGAGCATCTTAGAAGGGATTTTTCCTACCTGAAAACCCAAATGGGGTTTGGGGTGGGAAACATCAACAATAATGTCCTATCTGCTACCAAACAGGTTCAACGCAACAATAATCCTTGCATTTGATATAGCGCTTTTCACATCTTATCGACGTCTCAAAGCGCTTCACAGAATATACTGTAAAGGGAATTGACTGTATATTTGTGGGCTAAATGCGGCAGCCAATTGTGCACAGCAGTGTCCCACAAACCATTGTGGATTGAAATAACCAATTTTTATTATTGTGAGGGATTATTATTAGATGTGTGGAGTAAGGAAACTTGACCAAGGTTTCGCCCTGACCTGCCTAGATTCGAACACAGGTCTCACGCTTGTAAGATCTTACCATCTGTAAAATTAACGGTTTTGAGTATAATTATTTAAGTAGAGGTAAGTATTTAACTATGACGAAAGGGTGGTGATGAAATAAAACCCCAAAAAGGGAATGAAACTATTATTTTTTTCAAAGTTTTATTGAAAAGTTACAGTGATGGTAGGTAGCAAAGTCAAATATTATCATGTAAATGGGTCAAACAACAAAAAGACCGATGGCCATAAATCAGGCCGGGTAACACACTAAGATGTTCCTCACTGAAGTGAGACGCAAGCAGAGAAATTAGGCAGTTCAAAGCAAATGGGAGTTCAAACAAGTGCACTATTTCTACAGGAAGAGCAAGAAAGACAAGGAAATCTTTTTTTTAAAAGACAGTAAATTCAGGAATGTTAACAAGACAAGGTCTAACTTCTGCAGTATTTCCACTCTGAATTGCATTCTTTGTACAGTAAAATAGCACTTGGTGTGGTCACTCTAGATAAATGCACCCTAAGAGAGTATTGTTTTTTAAAAATAAATAAAACTAATCCTAACCCCAAATGTTCGCAAATGATTTTAAAACAACCAGGTTTGTGATCACAGAAAAAAAAATGCTTAAATAGTTTTTTTCTACTAAACTTAACATTAAATCCAATCTGTACAAAATAAGAATATTTAATGCAAGTAAGTGAAGCTCTGCCCTTTGGGCTGGCAAGTTGTGAAATGAGCATCATTTGGTTCCTTTGTCATTGAGTGCGTCTATGTGAGTGCTGCTAAATTGGATCTTTGACAAGTTTATACTGCCTTTATTTAGCCCAAAGCTAATCCCTGAAATGTCTATATATTGCGCTTCATGCTCTACTGTTTCCTCTATAAATTGCTGACTGAGGCCAAGTGCATTTGCTTTTAAAAAGCAGTTTCCCGTCCTCCTGTGCACCCTATGCTGTGCGTTTGACCACTGTCTCTGTCCCTCTGCCATCTCACTGATATCCCAGCTGAATACTTAACAGGAATAGGAGTCCTGGCTGATTTTTACTCTCTCTAACGCACAGATATAGCATCAAACTGGCATGAACTCTGCTGCTCTAAGATCAGAAATTCAGTGCAAACCACTGCTTTACCCTGGCAACTTTCTATTATATCGGGTTGACAGGGCAGTGCACTAACCCAAATGAGCCCATTGGGACATTAAGTGGTGAGCTATCTTTACTCTCGTGCTCTGAAGATTATGTTTGCTATAGTTGACCTTTGTATCTGAGCTTTACTTATTGATTTAATTCACATGCAATATCTATTGTGTATTCTACCCACCCAATCCCCTTTCACACTTCTGTACAACATACACAATGTCAAGACTGTTCATGCTTTTCAAGTCCGCAGTCATTTTTTTTTAACAACATTTTATACTGTGCCAAATTCAGTCGCTGTGAGCACACGGCTCTCAATGGACGAGATGGATTGTATTAAAATGGTTATACTTGCTTTACAACAGGAGGGACTAAACGATCCTGGCTACATCAATATATTGTAAATTAAATTAAAGAAAGTACAGAACTAACCACTTCATCAGCTTAACTCTACACATCAATTAAAAAAAATATTTGCTGCAGTTTCTATTGGGTCTAATTTATCTGAATGGCTATCTCTTACCTCTGTACAATTTTTTTTTAAAGTAGCATCCTGGGAGTGAGGTTCATATATAAACAAAATGCAATTCGGCAGAAATTTAAGAGTTAAAAATTACAACGTTAGTGCAATAAACAAGCAAAAGACTTAGAAAGCAAAAGATTTACAACTCTCACTGACCGCGGGTGACTAAACACTCTCTCTCTGGACATATCATGGGCTCGTCAAAGGGGTTAAAAATCCCACACAAAGTTAAGCTTTGCCCTTTCCTTTTTAAAAATACAGAGTTAATGTGAACAGTTAGAAGAATAGGGTCAGTCAGTGTGAGAATCCGTCCCGTCCACCCCTCCACCCACCCCACTTCTTCTATGAGTTGCAGTCTCCTCCTCCAGATAGAGCAGCCAACGTAGACACATTAAAAGAAGCTACAGAGAGAAAAATAATTAAATCGTCAACAGAGCAAGATATTTCAGCCCATCCACACACAAGCAAGCACGCAAAAGGATATTGAACAGAAACTCAAAAGAGAAATCCCAAGGGCGGGAGGGGTGGGTGGGTGGGGCGGGAATGCAATTTTTGAAGGATTGAAAACATGCAAATCTGTCTCGACTGCCATAAAGGGTCCCCTCCCTTTAGTGAGGTATCATTGCTCAATGGTCACACTCGCGAACAAAATGAAGACACCGATATAAGATGAAGTATAAAACCGACTTTTAATAGTTTTTAAGCACTGGAATATATTGGGAACAATCTGCGTTGCCATAAGCAAAGGGAGTGGGGGAAATCGCACAGACTGAAATTAACTCAAATAAAAATCCTACATAAGCAACAATCACAAGTCATTATATATATTTTTTAAATCCTGTATAATTGACGAGGAGAACAATTGCGTGGGACAATGCACAAAAAGTAAACGGTGGCGTTTGTTTTTTGAACAATGTACTTTTGGTTTCATTAGAACGGCTGACCTGAGAAAATACAAATATCTCGCTGGTATTAAAAAAAAGTTACAAGTTTCAAAAATAGCTCTCAATTTTTTTTAAAAAAGGTTGTCAAAATTAGAAAATAAATATTGTGCAATTTTAAAAAAAACATACACACGCACACGCGCATGTGCACACATGAATGCGCGCACACACACACACACACACACACACACACACACACGAGTAGAGGGCCCAAACCACATACTTTATGGAGAGAACATGGACCTGAGTAGCATGCACTTTTCCGGTGTACAATTCACCATTCATTTTATTTTCCACACAAAAAAAGAATACACAAGTTGTTCGATTGGAAAAAAAGATGCGCCATAAAGGTAAAGGCTTCACGTTTCAAATGCTCAGGCCACAGCTGGAGTGCTGTTATCAGTAGCTGCCCGTCTAATATGGATCACTGCTTACAAGAAAAAAAAATGGAAACATGTTCCATATCACTGAGGGCACTTTAATTATTCAGTGCAGAGCCAGGGGGTACTGTAAAGGAAGAGTGCAAAAAAACAAACACAAGACAGAAATGAATGGCAATGCCGAGCAAAATCATACATGTAAATTCACATTTAATGTATATCTATCTCAAGCACGTGTGGCTTGAAAGGTATCAATTTTGCACAGACAGGCAGGCGTCCCTTCAAATAGCAGGTGCGATAACAAAAGCGGAATAAAATTCATTTACGTATTAACAAAAGTACGGATAAGGTTCTTTCGAACACTACCCTTTTTTGGAGTGCCTGAATGTTTTGGACCCGTTTTGTAGATGTGTAAATGAATGAATGATCGAATGAAAACAACACACATTTGTTCTGCAAACTGGCTTTTCGGAAGCAAGAAGCAGCTGGAAGGAACCGGTGCGAACTAAGCTCAGAGCGCAGAAACTTCAAACAAAACCTCAAAATGATTCAAACGGTGCATATATAACACCTCCCACCGGCCAGCCAGAATGCCTGAAATTTAACCTGTGTCTGGACAAATGCAAATCTGTGCAACTTTGCAATACTGTAACTAAAACCCAAAGAACTTATTGCATTTTGTTTGACCCGCAATTCATCACTTACATTTTTCTCCTTCTGAGATTATATATACTGTATATATGTTTATATATGTAAAAATCATGCTTCATTATTCCTCGGTTCTTTCTTTCTCTTTTTATATAACGTTAGCATGCGTTTTTCTGCAACGTACCTGAAATAAACTCAAGTCATATTATTTCAAGGCTAAAATAATATGTTCTAAAAAGAGAGAGTTTGTTAATGATACGATCACACGGTCCGGTAGCCCCCGGCAACACGAACAAGCACACGAGAGACACAGACACAATGACGATTTCATGCAAAAGTTTTCCTGCGAGTCACACACGGTCTTATTGTTGGGATTATTGAGTGGCACAGTCTCTGATGCTCATTTTGACAGCTCGTATTGTACCATGCAAGCACGGAAGCGGCAAACTGCGAGTCCTTTTGTCAGGTTCCATACTATTTATTTCTGGATTCCTCCATTCAGCACAGCCACAGTATCAAGTTTGCACACACAAGTTTACGTGGAGGGCGGGGTGGGGAGGGGAGGAGGAGATGGGAGGAAAGGAGATGGGGATGGTAGGCGTTAAGCGCTGCAATGTAATTTGGGGAGCAAAGGGGAGGCCATTCCCAGCTTGCCGAGGGGAGAGCTCTACAGGAAGCCTGAACTGAAAATGAAAGAAAAGTCGGATTAATTTTCCATGAGTTACTTTGAAAGTAGATGAAATGTAACAGAGCCAATTACGGTTTTAATTAAAAAGTAAATAATGAAATGAGCACAGGTCTACATGTTAAATATGAAAAGGTCCCGCTTTCAAATCGGTTTTTTTTTTAAACCCCCCACCTCCCCCCCCCCGCCCCCAAAACAAACAAAAAAGCAAACATGATATATGGCATGAAAACACACAGCAGTGGAACCGAAAGTTATTGAAACAGAGGAAGCGTTCTTCCATTACCATCACACTATGTTTAAGGAAGTGAAGCTTAGCTCTTCACTGACGGGAGGCTTGAAAAGTGTCCGCGAACAAATTAGGTGCTGAGCAGCAGAGAGAGAGAGAGAGAGAGAGAGAGAGAAAAAAATGACCCTTTGACATTGTCCAGCCTGTGACACACAGAAGCCAACGGCACTGTGTGCTCTGCAGCTCCTGTGGCTTCCACCAAAGGCGCTCTATGAATGTAATTTTGTTGTGGCTCTCGTTCATACCGCGATGGGGGTTTTACATTAAGAAACAAGTGAAACCATTAAGAAGAGCCCTCCCACTGCGGAGCAGGAAGTACAGAAGAGTAATCGGTATTGCCCCACCAGGGAGGGCCTCCAGCTCTCCGTATAAGTGCTGGTTCCACTCTACCGTCACGCTGCAAGTGCCTTATCTCGTTATCAACTGATCGAATCTTACTGTCGACTGCATTAAGCATTTCCTGAACAGTGAAACTCTTCCCCCCTCTCCCACGTTTCAGTTAGTGAGAGAGAGAGAGAGAGAGAGAGAGAAAACAATCTAGGCAAACCCATCACCATTCAAGACGGATTTGTTTTTATTAAATATTAAACAAAATAACCTGGAGGAAGGGAGTGTTGTGTGGGGGGAGGTGGGGTGGAGAGGGTGGGTGGTGCTCAGTTAGAAACTTTACACACCACAAAATAAACAGGGAACAGGGAATGTTGTTGGGATGGCTTTGTTGGTTTGAGAGGAGGCCTCATCGCTCTCGGTTGGTGAAAGCGTTTTGTTTCAGGAGAAGTTGAGATAAAGCTAAACGTTAAAGAGCCGTGGGCAACACCCTTCAATTCCTTCATCGCAGTTTTGGTTTGGTCGTACTCAATCAGTGGCTGCCTGCCACAGTATCTTTTAAAATATTAGTCTACGCAACGAATCCAGCCAGCCCGGGGAGCCAGAAATCTAGTGAAAATAATCGTGGGGGTAACACAGTAACTGAACGGAACAGTTGGTTTATTTGATTAGATCGCTAATATTTCATTTTCCGCTGAAGCAAGGAAGCACTTATGCACACAAACACACACACAGGCTGGACACACACACACACACACACACACAAACCCACAAGCAAGGTTGGTGTGGTGTTCAAAATCCACCAGCCTAAACAGACCCAAGAAAACAGCGTCCTGAACTGTGCTCCCTTCCAACCAGCTTGGCACAGATCCATGCAGAACACGCCTGGAGGACTATAGAGAAAGGGCCCGGGGAACGTTTCTGTGTGATAACGGACCCCACTGCTGTGGTTGATTGTTAGTAGTCCATCAGGCTTACCAGATATTATGTGTCTCATGCAGCATGCAGCAAGCTGTTAACTGTAAAAAAAACATTATACATGCAGTAGCTAAATGTGGATGAATTGGTAGAAGGTAAAGGAAAATGTACATAGAAATGCTCAAATACTATGACTGAACCCTCTCCACGCTCATCTGTCAGGGCAGCAGAGTAACAATCCTTGCATTCTTTTTGGTAGTCACATCAGAAGGACATCTCAAAGCGCTTTACTGTGTAATGGAGTGACTGTGTATTGTAGGCTGACGTGGGAGCATCATCGCACGCATTAATGTCCCGCAAACAGCCACGGAGCGAGTAAACAGTTTTATTCGGGGGAAATGTTGGCCGGGACACCCAGGTGAACTCCTTTCTCTTTTCAAACAGTGTCAAGGAATCTTTAACGTCCGACTGAACCGGCAGATGGGATTTAACGTCTGATCCAAAGGATAGCAACACAACATAACCCCAGCACTGTATTTACTAATCTTGGGACTATGTGAGTTCGAGTCCTGACATGGAATTTGAACTCACAATCTAGAGAATTACAACTGAGCCAAGATGACTCACTGACCAAAGTAGTGTGATAAAGGTAAAGGGCTAAAAAACACTAACTGATTAACCCTTAATGAGCTAATCCCAGCATTTTTACCAACTGGAGATTGTGCCAAAGGAAAATAGTTAATGCACAAGACTAATTATAAAACCCAATACACACACACACACACACGCGTGCGCGCCACTTCATCCTTTTCCTGCGCAATTTTGATTCTTGTTTCTTGGGACATTTGTTCTGCAGACGTTTCAACCCAACACACTTGGAAGTCGTTGCACACAGGTGACGTGCCACGCATGAGTCTCACGCTTTTTTCTGCGGCTATTAGTTTGCTGATCTTGGGAGGAATGGCAGAGCAACCATTTTGTGGAGGAGTTGTGAAATCTCCAGTGACGATCGCCCTCAACCCTACATTCGCTACCAAGCGGCATTCGGGTTGCTGCAGTGAGACCGCAACAGAGAGCGTCTGACCCCAGACAGCCTCTGAACAGCAGCTTTCGCTCATGAGGAACGTATGGATTATATGGCAACGAGACACTGGAGAGGCAGAAACCCAGGGTGCAGAGTCTTTACGGGACTTGAGCGTTCGTTGCCTTCAGGAACCCAGAAGAAATGATTCAAAGCAAAATACGCTCTTCTCCCCCGATACTAATTTCTCCGAACGCATCGAGTCGCACATCAGGAAAGCCTCTACCGCATTGAGGAAGCTTGAGTTTTTTCGGGGGTTTAGAAATGACTAGCTGACAAATGAGTGGGTCACTGATGGTGCAACTATTCAAACTATAGCGCATTCATAAACACACCCCCACAAAGCAACCATGCAACTTGACAGTAGCCTGAAACTGAACAAAGCACCACCCACAAGGGTATGTTTGATGCAAATAGCTTCCATACCAACCGATGTTTCCATGGATAAACTATCACCTATTTCCGTGGCGTACGCTTTAGTCTGTGCAACTCTGCGTCACCAGTTTGTGCTTCTTGTCTCGTCAGCCAGACGCGGGGCTTTTCAAATTTGTTTCTGACGGTGCTTTCAGGCGCTTCTTGAGAGATTAGAAAAACACACCCGAGGTGCCACCAGGAGATAGTCAAAATGTGGTGACGCCTGGCAGGCAAGTGGCACCAGTTGATGGGTGGTGAGCCGGTCTACTCACCCAACCATCAATAAGATAAATAGACTGCATCCAGAAACCACGGAGTGTAATATTTAGATAAAGAGAAATATTTATTTGGCTGCGAGTCTCTCGCTTGCGGTTACGACAGTTACAATGGAGCCAATTTTTTTTCCCGCAAATTAGATCTTGAATCGAAAGAAGGTCCGGGGAGGGAGCTGGACGATGTTCGCTTTAAGGAATTTCAGAAACTTCACACGCCACCAAGGAAACGTGAACCGTCTGAGTTTGCGACGACATTTATTCCACGTGATTGACATAGAGCATATTGGGATCCAACCGAAATCAGGCAGGTTTGGACGTGGTTTTGTTTTTGTTTTTAAATAAACTGCGCGATATTGTCAAACCCAGTGAATACGATGGGCTCCCCTGGGCCGATAAAGGGAAGGCAGCCACCTGCGCTTTGCTGTGTCCCCGGAGCGCGACCGCACAGACCTTCGGGTGAAGCCGCATTGGTCATTTCGTCCTCCGCCGGTTACAGACCCTTTACGTTAAGCAGCGCTTTGCGGAGCCCTGCAAAGTGGAAACGCGGAGCGGAAACGGCCTGTGGCAGCCGATGGGCCTCACGTTACCTTTTGGAAATAAAATGGGACCGTGGTCTCCCAGAGGCTAAACAGTTTTGTTTTTTAGAAATGGATAATATCTGAACGATTAAAAAAAAAAGGGCTTACTTTTTCCGCTCTTTCTCTCGCTTGAGGGTTTGCTGGCTTCCTGATTGCTGTGCTTGGGACTGAAGCAGCTCAGCCGCCGTCTTCCTCTGTTTGAAGGAGTTAATCTCGTCGTCCAGGCTTTTTTTCTTGTCCTCCAGCTTCTTCTTCTCGTCCTGGTGAAGCTTCTTCAGACGATCAAACTTATCGTGCAACTGGAGAAATAAAAAAAACCGGACACGGTGCAAGGCCGGGGTTTGGGTTATAAGGCAAAATGGCTGCCGATCAGCGCTGCCTTGACATCATTCCCTGTGCGCTACACAACCGTGCAGGAAGTTGCCATCGATGTCGCTTGATGCTGGGAGACCTTCAATGCTGGTGCGCGATGTGTCGGACGCTAGCAAATTAACGACAAGAACCCTCTGGACATTGTGATTTATATGGTTTACATTATTCTCCGTAGGACCAAACCATACAACAAAGTAGTGCCTTCAACGTGGGGGGTGAAAAACAGCCATCTTGTTAGCTCGCTGTTCGGCAAAATAATAAAACAAATACCTCTTTCTCAGCTTCTTTCAGTTCGAACTCTTTCTCCTTCACTCTCATGACAAACATCTGCCTCATCTCCTCTTCCTTTTTCTGCAGCTCGCCGAGAAACTCATTCCTCTTCGCTTCGTAAGTTTCCTGCAGGCTACAAACCACACCGGGCATTGGTCAGTCAGCCTCGCTAGCCCTCGCCAGGCGGCCGCAAGATCAGCCACAGGCTCGAACATTTCCCGCTTATTACCTACAGACGCTAACAGTAAGAAAACGCGCAACTTCCGCGAGCTTAACCGCACCTCGATATTGTCGTCTCCTATTAAATATTAAACGTCCCACATATAATAAGTTTAATACAGTACTCATTAAAATAAAGGTTCGTTGTTGTCTGATTTTTCCCTCTGGTAGAAATCGTCCCAGAATGATCTGTACCACTTTGTAGATTGCTTAGAGGGCGGTGGGTGGGGTGAGGAGGGAACGGGTGGGATGGGGTCGGGGGGGAAACAGAACAGACATCACTGGCTGCCTGTGCAACGTTGCCCCAGTGGCCAGTTAATCCGGGAATGGCGTGTTGGGAGGTAAAGGTAATAATAGGGGGACATGGGGAAAAGGTGTTGAAAGATCTGCCACGGTGTCGTAAAGTGATCAAACTGGCTCGTCTCAACACCGAATGGCAGACTCCTGTTCCTATGGAGGGTCGGTGCCTCTCAGCCCAGTACCTGAAAGGTTTGTTGTCGGGGTCTGTGTCCTTGAATCCCATCTCCTCCAGTTTGCAGCGTCGGTACAGCTCGTAGTGACGTGCGTGCGTCTGCTCGCGGAGGTCCTCCATGTTCACTCGGATCAACATTTCCCGCAGCTTCACAAAGTCGCAGTGGGCTTCATTCTCCACTGCAAACACAAGACCACCGTTGTTGACGCTTTCCATTCCGGGGTAAAAATCCGCAAAAAAATTATCCGGGCTTCTTAAGTCTTGTAAGGCCACAGATGGTAAGTGGCCACTCGAACTCCATGTCTCCATATTGAGGTAGAGGGAAATACAAATGCACCTCACCTCACCTCTCACGTGTGTAAGGAAGGCACAATAGTCAAGTCGCAAGAAGGGTATCTGTATTACCTAACCGTACACGGCCTTGGGACATCCTCTCGATGTGAAAGGCGCTATATACATGTGATTGATTTGATTGATTTGATCAGCGGTCTTGTGCTGAAGGCCGTAGGGAACCTTATAGAGGAAAGGGTGGTTGAGGCTTCCAATGAAGAGAAGGTCTTACCTTGCACAGTGCCCCACGGATACTGGCGCGCCTTCATCATCTTGTTCCCGATCTTTATCTCCTCGGTGCTTCCAACCACAGCAAATGGCAGGTGAGCCTGACACACACACACACACACAAATACACACACACAGAGAGTCACGCAGGTCAACAAATGGGGAATTATTATCACTGCAGTTTAGTGAAATTTTTCTCCGTGTTGCACCCATGCCTCACTTAAGAGAGAAATGTCACTCTAGAGTGCAATGTGCCGCTGCGGTCAAAAGGGAGAGAGAAACTTCTCTTTACCTGGGCAGCAGAACAAAGTTCCCAGATAAATGTCCCCCTGTTGTGTGGTGATCTCACACGGTTTGTAATGAGATTAAACACTGAAGTTAATGACACTTAAGTCATTAACTAATTCAACTTTGAAGGTTTACTGAACTTTCATGGAGCGTAAGGTGGAGGCTCGCAGTTAACTTAATAATAATAATAATAATAATCCTCGCATATGATATAGCGCTTTTCATGTCTTCTAGACGCCTCAAAGCGCTTCACAGAATATGCTGTAAAGTGAATTGATTGTGTATTTGAGGGAGAAACACGGCAGCCAATTGCACACAGCAGCGACACCCAAACAGTCGTGGATCGAAATGACCAGTTGTTATTATTGTGTTGTTTTTGTTTTGGAGGGATTATTATTAGTCGTGTGGAGTGAGGAAACTTGCCCACGGTTTTGCCCTGACCTGCCTGGATTCGAACACAGGTCCTAAGCTTGTAGGGCGAGTTGCTCTAACCACAAATTCACTTCATCACTGGTCACTCAATCTGCGACTTTGTGGAAATCAATGTAATCACTTAATAACGTTAATAAGGTGCACATGCATGTGTGGAAATGCTATGGCAACTCGAAATTCAGCCACGTGGATCCGTGATGAAGCCATTTTGTGCATTCACTGACTGATGAGCCGTGGCAACTGGAGCGGAAAGCGATTTTTAATCCCACGCGAGGAAAGCTTGCCTCCGGCTCCAACTGCGGCCTCGTGCTGTCTGCGCGTTCAGTAAAATCAAAGCGGTCGCGAACACATCCGAAGCAAACAGGGATAAACAGAACCAACATGTTCTACATATACATTTGAGCAGAGTTGTACTTCCTCATTGAACCCTTTGGGGGCAATGAAATTCCCCTTTCTTGGTAAACCACATGATGTGCAGAAAAGGTTCTGACCCAACACAGCTTTCCATTGCATGCTCTTCATACTCCCCCTAAAAATAAAGTCAATTCCCTTTAGGATATATTCTGTAAATCGCTTTGATGTGACAAAGAGCTACATCAAATGCAAGCATTATTATTATTACTACAGTACTACTATTTAACATACAACATTCCCCTTGAGCGGGCGACTTGTGCGTAGATAATAATACAGTAAAAGCCTGATTATCCGGGATGTCGACTGATAGTCTGTGCCGGATAATCGGGCGGCAAGTTGCCGAACACCCAGCACAAAAATGTTACTTATTTTAAAACATACCATATTAATATTAATACTACATTAAATAGTAACAGAATATTGCATGGATACTCACCAATAAAGATTCCAGCACGCACGGTAAAATAATCGGTAAAAGCAGCTTTTTTTTATAACCGATCGGTAAAAACCCAGAGTTCGTAAATTAAATAAGTGTGCATGCGCAAAGTGAGCAGACTCGCGATTGCTTGAACGGCAAATTGACCCGGGAGGGGGTCGTGCAATCCGGTTGATCGGGTCACGGATAAACGGGCTTTTACTGTAATAATAATAATCACTGCATTTTATATAGCGCTTTTCACGTCATCTAGACGTCTCAAAGCGCTTCACAGAATGTACTGTAAAGTGAATTGACCGCATATTTGTGGGTGAAATGCAGCAGCCAATCACGCACAGCAGTATCCCACAAACAGTCGTAGATTTAAACAACCAATTTATTATTTTTTCAAGAGATTATTATCAGGCGTGTGGAGTAAGGAAACTTGGGCCAAGGTTTCATCCAGCCTGGAATCAAACCCAAGTCTCTCGTTTGCAAGGTAAGTGCTCTCACCACGGAACTACAGGACTCCACATAGTGTACAAGTACTGTAGATTATGTAGATTAAATCACAATACAAGAATAATTTGGATCAAAATATAAAAGCCAGGCTTCTAAATACTAGATGACAAATGAAGATAACTAGACAAGAATTTATCCCAATAATGTAGGATGTTATTAATTGCAGTGAAACATTTTAAACCTTTTTAAAAATAGGCTGGTATAACTTAGTAACATAGTACTTCATTTGATGTTGATAAAGAGCTATGTAGCTTATAAAACAAAAAGGTCTTCTTTTCCCACAGACATAATAACAATAATAATCCTTGCACTTGATATAGCGCTATTTCATGTCTCAAAGCACTTCACAGAATATACTGTAAGGTGAATTTACTGTATAATTGTGGGCGAAATGCGGCAGGCAATTGAGCACAGCAGTGTCCCACAAACAGTCGTGGATTGAAGTGACCAAATTATTATTGTTTTTTGAGGGATTATTACTCGGCGTGTGGAGTATGGAAACTTGCCCAAGGTTTCGCCCCGCCTGGAACTGAACCCAGGTCTCTCGCTTGTAAGGCGAGTGCTCTAACCATTGAGCTCCAGGACTCCTGTAATATTCCCTGGGTGCTAAACAGGGCAGGAGAAAAAGTAAAATTATTTCCGTTATGACTTGATTACTATTCTGCGGGGTAGTAGTGGGGGAGGAGGGATGAGTTATGATGACACTTTAACTGCCAGTACAATTTTGCTGGTTGGTAAGTTTAGAGTTTGATGTTGTTCAGACAAATGTAAATGGCCATAGCTGGTTACAATAGATAGTAGCATCTTTAGTTTGCACACAAGACCGGGAGCGAGCGATGCTGTTCCAGGCAGTTTTGCGAGTTTGGAATGAAACTCTCTTTGTGTTCAGCCTGTTAAAACTTACGTTCATTGTCCCATTGATCTCGGAAACTGTGTCGTCGTCGGTGGGGAACTGGTAGATCTGCACTCCGTTGCTCACCAACTCGCTCATTATTTTGATCTTGAACTTCTGCAGCTCGGTCTTGGAGATGGAATCTGCTTTGGCAATGACCGGGATGATATTGACCTGGGAGAGGATGGAGGGAGAACAGCCTCTTACGCATTTCTGTTGTTCAGCGAGGGGTGAATAATAATGAGTCGCAAAGCATTACGCACAACCGAGCGATCAATTTTGGAAGCCTTCAAGCGTCTGAGGCTAGAAATCGAAATCATTGCCAGCCTGGCCCACAGTGTGGATCAAATGAAAGCAGTAAGAATTCATCTGGACAGCAGGCGTCAATGTTCTATGGACGTTTGTGCCCTTAACACAAGCCATATTTCACTTGGAACTCATTGTTAAAAATGGAGTCCGCTGGATCAACACATGGCGGAGGGAGGGAGGGAGGGGCGGGGAGGGGGGAGAAAATTGGGAAATGCCACAAAACGGTGCTTTTTTTTTACAGCAAAAATACCCATCCAAACTGTTGTGTAATTGACATGAAAAAAGAAATGAAAACAGGAAGCATCTGCTGACCAAGCAAAGCTGACAAGTCTTGTGGCCCGACCGAAATAAATAAGTTATTCCTTTCTCTCTTCGCAGCCCATTTTCACGAGGGCAGCGCTGGGTGACAGACAAGAAAAAAAGTCCCAGGCCTGGGCCAATGACACCCAGGAAGAACATTTGAGGAATCACGCATTGGGCGGGGCTTTGGGGTTGTGATGGGGGTAGAGAGCGCAGCAGCCAAACCAATAGGGAGAGTCGCTCGCAGAAGAAGGGAGATGACTTTGAAAGGCAATCGAGGGTTGGCAATTTGATCTTCTGCTGAAATGAATGGTAGGGCACCAATGCCATCAGCCGCAGCAAAGCTTGATGCCGGCCTGACACACAATCCTAACACACACCAGCCAAATCGTCGGTTCTGTTGGATTGACAACTGTTTATATCGTAAGACGCCACTTTCTCCCTCCCTTCCCAGTGTGACCTCGGTACCTTGCTGTCCAGTTTCTTCATGGTCACCAGGTCCAGAGACTTCAAGGAGTGGCCGGTGGGAGCGATGAAGTACAGGCAGACATGGACGCGACTGTCATGATAACTGTGAAGCGTCCGCTTAATCTTCAGCTCCTCCTGCAGGTAGGCCTCAAACTGAGCGTCGATGAACTCAACGATCGACTTGTAGCTGTAGAATTAGATTAACAGAAACCAGCTGTTGTTGTTGGTGGTGGTGTTGTTGTCACATTTAAAGCCCTCCACAACCTCGCCCCACCCTACATCTGTGACCTCCTATCCCCTTACCAACCTGCCCAGCCCCCTCCACTCAGCAGGCTCTGGCCTGCTCCACGTCCCCTGGTCCACCCACCCAACCACCATTGGCGGGCGAGCCTTCAGCCACTCTGCCCCCAACCTCTGGAACTCCATCCCACAGTCCCTCCTCCACCTTGCCCCCTCCCTGACCTCCTTCAAGTGCCACCTCAAGACTCTCCTCTTCGATGGATCCATCGGCACATCCTAATCCCTCCCCATCCCCTGTCCTCAACTTGGGTCTGAAGCAGTAACTGTGCAGCGCCTTGGGATGTCCTCCTGACATGAAAGGCGCTATACAAATGTAATTTTGTTGTCGTTGTTGCTGCTGCCCTGGTCATTTCAACAACAACAACAACTTTGATTTATATAGCGCCCTCCGTGCCAGATGGCGTCTCAGAGCGCTTTCAATCCACGAACGTTTGTGGGACACTTCTGTGTGCAATTGGCTGCCGCGTTTTACCCACAAATCTACAGTCAATTCAAACGTGGACTCTCTTTCCCTTCTCCATGGATGCTGCCTGACCTGCTGAGTTTCCCCAGCAACTTCTGTTTTCGTTTCACTTTACAGTATGTTCTGTGAAGCGCTTTGAGACCTCGATAAGATGTGAAAAGCGCTATATCAAATGCAAGGAGCATTATTATATTATTATCATTATTATTACTTTCTGCACCGCACAGATTCACTCAAGCTCAGTCGTGTACCGGCATCTATTCAAGGGGTATATTCCTGACCTGTCCTCCTTGTTAATCTGGTCCCCGAAGCCCACTGTGTTGACGATGTTCAGTTTCAGGTGCACGTTGCTCTCTTGTAGATCGTAAGAGCTGGACTTGAGCTGGACTCCGGGCTGGTTGTGAGGCGCTGGGTCACCTTCGAACTTGGTGTTGAACAGCGTGTCCATCAAGGTGGACTTCCCAAGGCCGGTCTCCCCTGAAAAACCAACGAAAATTCACATCACTGAACAAGCAAAGCGGCCCAAAGCTGGGCACAGGCCCACCGATTCTAATAATAATCCTTGCAGACGTCTCAAAACGCTTCGCAGAATATACTGTAAAGTGAATTGACTGTAGATCTGTGGGCGAAACGCGGCAGCCAATTGCGCACAGAAGTGTCCCACAAACGGTCGTGGATTGAAAATGACCAATTTATTATTGGGATTTTTTTTTGTGGAGGGATTATTATCAGGTGTGTGGAGTAAGGAAACTTGCCCTGCCTGGAATTGAACGCAGGTGGCTCGCTTGCAAGGTGAGTGCTCTAACCACTGAGCCACAGGACTCCTCACAACCACAGGTTTCCATCTCTGGAGTAGATTGTGGAGGAAACTTCAACCTATTTACCAACCCACTGCACACATTGTTTGCAGCTAAAATCTGGCTGTTGGTCAAACTCTAGCCATCGGTTGACCCCAATGGTATGAAGACTGACAATGATTCAGGCGACAGCATTTATATTTTATTGGAGGAGCTGTGGGGAAGAGATACAGAGCATAGTCCCAGCCATCTGCGTTCCTACCGAAAAGCTGGATGTAGTTTTACCCAGAATCACGGCAGCTCATTCAAATGAAAACAAAAACCTTCACAAAAGGTGGGGTTACTCGCAAACTCTCCCAAACCGCTAAATGTCGACAGTGGCCAAGACGTGCCAACTCCAATCGTTCTACAGCAGTCTGGCTCTCAATCACGGTATCAGCAAGACTCTGAAGAAAGAGGCACCAAGAGCAAATGCTCATATTTCCCTAGTGATGCGGGGGAAATAAAACACACTGGTCCGCTGGCAGCGAACAGAGAGGCTTCAGTGCTCGCTCAGCCAACCTGGACATAAGGCAGAACATTCATTGCTGCTACCGGGTGACGTAATGACAGCTCATTCTGGTCTAATTTCCTAAAGCAGCAACGTTTCATGTTTGCAATAGAAAACGTGACCAATAATAATAATAATAATCCTTGCATTTAATATAGCGTTGTTTTACCTCTTCTCGATGTCTCAAAGCGCTTCACAGAATACACTGTAAAGTGAATTGACTGTACTTTTGTGGGAGAAACGCAGCAGCCAATTGCGCACAGCAGTTTCCCACAAACAGTCGTGGATTTAAGTTAGTACTTTTTTTTAGAGATTATTACCAGGCGTGTGGAGTAAGGAAACTTGCCCAAGGTTTTGTCCTCCCTGGAAGTTCTCTCGCTTGCAAGGCCAGTGCTCTAACCACTCAGCTACAGGATTCCACTAAGTTTCCATCATAATTTAAATTTAGTTCTACCTCTACATCAGCGGTAGTGGGACACAACAAACAGTTGCAAGACGAGCTGACAAGCGTTTTCAGGCCAGACAGAGAGAGAAAAAAATTAGTACTGAATGAGACAACCCGAAGAAGTTAAGATAAACCACAGTGACGCACTGTTAATTACAAAGAAGAAAACAATCTGAACAGATTTGCAATCAGTCAAGATCACAGACCCATACTGCACTCTGGAGATTTGCGATTTAAATCCACTCTGGGCTGCCCAGTTGTAATGTCTGCTTCGTTGATCAGAAGGGCTGATCTACCAACATGGATACTAATCTCCTCGTCCAAAAATTAAATTCAAATAATATTCAAGAGATTAAAATCTTCCATCTGGAAGCGGATTTTTTTCTTCTTCTGTGTTCTCTGAAGTCAAAACGCTTGGGTCTCTCTCATTGGAATTTAAGAAGCGCAAGTGAACTTTTTACCCCAGTCTCGACTCATTTACTGGATTGGCCATGACTACGAGAAGTGTTTGGGAAATTCACTTGAATGTAAACGGCTGCAGCAAACCTACTTGAATGAAATGTGGGGGGGGGGGTTTCTCCCTCTCATTTATCATGGATAATGTCCCCCCCACATTTTCCACCGTCCTCCTGACCCCCGAACATACGCAGGAGCAAGTGCAAATTATCAGAACGTCCACGTCAAAGATTAAAAAAGAAATGCGGAATTAATTCGAATTCCTGAACAATAGAAGAGTGTATGTACATGTTTGCTTCACTTTATTGGCTGCAAATTTGTTTTGTGGGGGGGGAGGTGGGAAAGGGGGTGGTTCCAATCCAGCTGCCTTCGTCACGCATGAAAAAACAACAGCAGTAATTGCTCTGCATCAGTGGCTCATCTTCCATTCACTCTCCAGGCCTTTCAACGCTTTGGGATGTCCTCCCGACCCGAAAGGAGCTATGCGAATGTAATTTTTGTCATATTTTGTTGTTGTTTATTCACCAGCCAAAGTGAAAGGACAGCAGTTGGCCAGCCAGGGACAACGTGGGGATGGGGGTGAATACTACCAGGCAAAAGAAATGAATCGAAACCACTTTTCTCTCTCTCTCTCTCTCTCTCTCTCTCTTTTATTTTCTGTCTAAAGTTCCGATTCGTGCACATCGAGGGAAGAATTGCGGCTTTTGATTTGTAGCAGATCCGAGCACAAAGGCAGCCTTGAGCCCGCGAGCCAGAGCGAGCAGCGGTGACATCCTTGAGCACATTGAACAGTGCCGGGAGTGTTTGTCTGAGAGACCCTCAGCAAGTCTCCCACGGTGACATTCTGCCAAACCGTTCTGTGCTTTAAGAACACATTGTTTCCCCCCCCCCCCCCCACCCCTTGCACTTGTTTAAGAAGCCTTTTACACAGTCGCTGTTCACTCAGCAAAATCTGGAGGAAGAATGGTGCAATTGATGCACTGAATGCCTCAGAATACGTTGGGATGTGTTGCGTTTCAGCAGCTACAGCCCTGCGCTCCATGCCATTCCATCTAAACAACTTCACTAACGCCTTCCCCATTGAGTCTGCGGACAAGGCAAAGATGTACGTAGCGTTGCTCGCAGCTGCCCGCGGAGAGGATGGTATCCTTTAGGCAATAATTCGCCTTGTAATCTCAGCGATCAGACACGGCATATTAACCAATTGGGACTCGCCCTTCAACGATTTGATAACATGAGCACCAGTCCCTTCACTCATTCAGTAGAATACACTGGGTGATTCCTAGTCACTTAATTTGGAACGCAGCATGATCAGACTCATTTTTAAATGGTTTGCTACTGACTTCCCACGTAATGCCGTGGCTCTTCAATAAACCGCTAAGGGGTCAACTGAAAGGCTTTCAAACTACACAAGGAATCCAGTCAAACAAGGGCATTTTATTATTTTTTTCAAAAACAACGTATGATATCAATGTAAGTTGTTACTGAATTCACAGTAAATTCCTTACTTCAAAGAAGTTTCAGAGTTTCTCGCAGTGCGCTAAGGATTGAGAGGCAAACCTAAAATAACAAACTCAAGTTTAAAAATACTGAGAAACAAAGCAAACAGTTGGGACAATTGCTACAGGGCTTATGGAAACTTAACCGAGCGACCAGACAAAAGTGGGTGGGTGGTGGTGGGTGGGGAGGGGAGAGCCTGAAGGAAAATAAACTGGGCGACATTGTGTAGGATTCAGGCCTATTTATAAAGATTGCTCTGCCCACCTAACATCTCACTGTAATAAGAACACAACCTTCTCAGCGGCAAGATGTGAAACAGTGAGAGGTGAAGACGTGGGTGTTGAAAACACACAACTTGGGCAGCACGGCAGAGATAACCGACAGTAAGTTATTGACCTTATAGCCTTGCATCCTGGCCAGTCACCTGCAAGTCATACCTTGATTTTAAAAAAAGTACAGTAACTTACTCCAGTACACAAGGGGAGCTCTGTTACTATTTCAGTAATTAATGCCATGATGCCCAACACATCCACATGTCAAATTGCATTTCGTTACAACCCATGATTAAAGGTTATCAAGCACACTCGAATAGCTTTAACCACTGAGAGATTTTTAAATTGTATTTTGAAATAGTGTTTCACAAATGAGTTATCAACAACAGCATTTGCTCTGAAGACTCACCCCCACCCCCCCTCCGCCACCCTCCCACCAAGGATCAGCCTTTTTTTTTGATAACACCATAAAACTGAGTAGAAATGTAAATGTCTTTTCTCCAACATGCAAGGGGAAAATATCGCAATGCGTCAAGTCATTCTATTGGGTACAAACACATGGAAGAGTTTGCGTTTTAAACTGGATGGGCTGAAGGAGAAGAATCATTACCCAGACACATCTAATCAGGCGGTGAACCTCACAGAATTATCCAGCGCCAGAGAAGGTCAGACTGGTGCCACGTGGCTTCCTGCGTTCTCCATGAGAAGCCCAATCGTGCAGAGGTAAATTGATAGTTAGTCAGTCCGTTCGTCGATCAGTCAGAAGGTGCGTATCAACCACATAGGGTCCGGTTGACCGCCTCAATACGCAGGTGACTGATGCGACGCAATTAACGTTTTCACCCTACGTCAGCCAACTCGCCCCGGAGGGTGTGAAGCTGATGACTGATGGCAAAGGCTAGTTGTTGGGGTTGAAATACGGAGCCAAGGATTATTTTGGTCTATGACCGATGACTGGAGCTTGCAAACTCCAGCTGAGCCAAGCTGCTACCAACCAGTCACCCAGGACAACGCAGACTGCGGGCAGGCACGGGGGGAGAAAAGTTTCAGTCTTCTTGGGCAGCAGATTCAGTGACCTGATTGTCCAGAGTAGCCTCAATACAAACCAGACCGAGTTTTACGATGGGTAGAACAACTGCAGTGCAAGGCACGTAAATGGTTTCACTCCAAAACAGAAAGATGATGCTTGTGTTTATGGAGGAGATGTGACACTAACTAACTGCCCGCGCCACCAGTAAATTAAGAAGGAACAGCCTGGCTGTCTCTCTTTCTCTCTCTCTCTCCCGCGCCGAGCCCAGAAACCCCCCACGTGAGTGTGAAACTGGGCTTGTCATACTGGCTAGTCATAACCACCATCTGTCTCCTACGCGTTTCCCTCTTCGTTGCCTTCACAAAAAAAAAAAAAAGTCAGGCGTGTGACTAGCAACTCGAGAACAGTGAAACCAAGGCACTGGCTTGGAATCTTTCCAGTCCTCGTTGCCTTTATTCCGAGCGTTCCCACTGTGTCATTGCTCGGCAAAACATTCCCAGGAACATGCGGGAAGGCAGGCAGCGAGGTAACATATTCCCGGGAGGCTGGCAATGCCACTCCACACCCCCCCAATGTAAGGCAAAATAGTAGGTTTCCATTCGTGGAGTCCCTGTAGTTCAGTGGTTAGATAACTCACTTGTCTTACAAGAGTGAGACCTGTGTTTCGAATCCAGGCAGGTCAGGGCGAAACCTTGGGCACGTTTCCTTACTACACAAACACATACACGCCAAATAATAATCCGTCCCCAAAAAACTATAATAAATTGGTCATTTCAATCCACGACTGTTTGGGGGGGACGCTGCTGTGTGCAATTGGCTGTCACGTTTCGCCCACAAATATACAGTCAATTCACTTTACAGTATATTCTGTGAAACGCTTTGAGATGTCTGGAAATCGTAAAAACGCTATATCAAGCGCAAGGATTATTATTATTATTCTAAGAAGCACTTCATCTCAATGACATATGTTGCTGTATCAAATGCAAGGATTATTATTAGTATTCTTCTTATTATTAACATTATGACTCAACTCCTCTCCCAAACTGGATCCTATATGTAGGCTTTTTTAAACTTTTATTTCCACCCTGAAAAAAATCAGTGACTACAAATAGAAACTGTTTTACTCTGTTGCTACTCGTAAAAAAACAAAGTAACGCATCCAGCTTTAATCACAAATGTGTCATTTCGGATTACAGGTCTCGTTTAGGAAGTCGCTGTGTTTTTATTATTCTTGGCTTCGAGCTCTTCACACAAACTCTCGAGAATCAAAAGTTACAATTTATTGAATGGTGAGAGAGGTGACATCAGATAGGATACACGAGGCTGATCCTGGCATCAAATCATTCATTCAATGTTAATTGTGCTGCTGTCAAATATTTCATTAGCCAAAAATAAATGCTTCAATACGATAGACGTATAGTTTCTCTCTACTCCCCCAAATTCCACGTGTCCAGACTTGTCAACATTTATCCATTTATTAATATTTACCGCCTTACACGCCCAAACACACACACACACACACACACACACACTGGCTGCTGTACACTCACAACAGACAAACATGGAAACTTCATATTTGTGGCGACTTTCCAATTGAAAGGACCTGCCTGCCTGCCTGCCTGCCTGGCCCCACGCAAATAACAGCAACCAACTAGCCACAAAGGAAACATTTAGTAAGAGTAGTGTGCTTTATTTATCCTCGTTTGCTGTCTCGCTATTGGGACACACATACACACACACGGGTGAGAGAGAGAAAGCTGTGTATTGGAATGTCCATCAGTTTGGTACTCACCCACACACAGGATGTTGAAGCAGAAACCATGAGACACAGACTTGTTGACTAACTGGTCTGGCATACTGTCAAAGCCAACGTGGCCTGACAGCGAAATGCTGCGGGCACTTTCCGCCTGTGGGGTGGGGGGGGGAGACGGGGGGGGGTTGGGGGAAGAAAAAAAAATCACCGCATCAGACACTGTCCACACAACTGAGCATTTATTGTAAGAGTTATTTAGGTGAATACACAGTAACCGAGAATAAAAATCTCAGGCACTTATACAACAACAACAACTTAGATACGCATAGCGTCCTCCGCGCCAGACTGCGCCTCAAAGCAGTGGGTTAGATGATATTTTACTGTTGGGACAACCAGGAAGTGATAAGGAAGCGACTGAATGGTATTAATTCCCACCAAACCGGTTGAAAACAAATAGATTTGTGAAAAAAATGTTTATAAAAGTCCCACCATTGAATCACTACAAACACTTGCAAGCATTTTGTATACATAGCAACAGTGAACTGTCACTGAAATCATATGTCACGCCAGGATGGATGCCATTCAACCAGACAACAATGTGCATTTACAAAGATAGTGATTTTCATGTAAAAGTAAGTCCTTTCCAGAATGAAATGATTATGAAACACTGCTGTGCGCAATTGACTGCTGCGTTTCGCCCACAAATATACAGTCAATTCACTTTACAGTGAAGCGCTTTGAGACGTCGATTAGATGTGAAAAGCGCTATTCAAAATACAAGGATTATTATTATTATTGTATCATTTTATGAACGCAAATATCAAATGCAAGGTTTATTATTATTAGTAAGTTGGCATCTAATTTGTGCCACTAATGTGCTTTACAAACAAGCCGGGGGGGGGGGGAGGGGGTTCATTAAATAGAACTTTAGGGAGGAACAAGGATGACTAATATGACAACATTTAACTCCAGGACTGATCAATTAAACCAGCCTAAATATTATGCTGTAGTAAAACATTCCAGTACAGAATAGATACCTAGAATTCAGCTGGCTATCTTGCGGGCAGGGGATTTTATAAACTTATCAGGACCGATTAGGCCCCCATCGAGAATTAAAGACTATAAATACAGTTTGAAGAGCAGTGGTTCAAATGAACTGTGTTCTCTTGCTATGGTTACAGTGATTGCTAAGCAGCGGACATCAGGATTCAGAACAGCTGTGACATGTTATGGTTAGGCCAAGAACAATTCACCCTATTCATGACATCAACAGGAAGTTACAATGGCCATTAAGGGCGAGTGGAATAGAGTGTTCGGTTCTCAAAAGCACAGATCACTCGTCTTCGATGGATCCATCAGCAACTCCTCATCCACCCCCTTCCCTCCCCTCCCCTGTCCTCATTTCGGGTCTGAAGCAGTGACTGTCCAGCTCCTTGGGACGTCCTCCGGACGTGAAAGGAGCTGTACAAGTGTCATTTTATTGTTGTTGTTATTCCAACAGAGCCAAGATATACAGAGCTCCCTATTTTTTTTCTCTGCCATTCTCCAGCGGAAAGAAGGTTATTATGAACGTTATTAGGAGGCATGGTTATATCTTAGTGTGCGGGGAATAAATGGAAGAGAGCCATGGAATGTATAATTTTCATTGGAACCCCATCGGTTTTAGGAAACCTTTTAAAAAGTGAAGAGCTTTTGCCAACTATTCTTCCACAAGAAGAGGAGATTATTAGGAAGGAAACAAAGACAAATAGATTTTTTTTTAAAACATGACTTTGGGAAAAGTGTGTGAAAGCTTATTCCTATTAATACAATAGGTTTTGAAACAATATTTGATTTGTTTCTATTCCCAAATGTCTACCCTAATGTGTGCATGAAACCTAAACTCGCATGCATTTTTAATGCTTAAAAAAAAGGCACCTGCAGTCAATAAAAACTGCAGATTAAAGCGACTTTGTGACCTGTATATAAATGAATCAGATTTTAATGATGATAATTAACCAGCAGGAGAGTCCCGAGTCTCCCATTCGGATAGCTGACTTCATGTATTAATCAAACACAAAGTTACCCTCTAATGGTGCTTTGATGTGTCTCTATCACCATCCCAAATGAAATGCTTTGCAGTGACAGAGGTTTTCTTTGTGGTATTGTTAGGTTTATTCCATATCTCGTAAAATATGCTTCTTCCCGAGGCAAAGTAAATCAGGGCAGCAGTTGGCGGTAGAAAACAATAACAACAACAACAAAATTGCTTTGGTATAGCGCCTTTACGTCGGGAGGACGTCCCAAGGCGCTGGAAAGAGGGCAAGACTGGGAGCGGAACGACACAAAAAGATTCAAAGTGATGTGAAGATAAACGGTTACAATCGCATCCTCTCTCTTCAATCTTGGTGATGTTTTGCACTATGAGGATGGATGTTTCTTTCGCCCAGTCCTTACCAGCCTTGTTGCTGAGAGAGCCATGTCATTTCCATGTTACCAATAGAAACTGGGATTCCATACTAATTGTGCAACCTGTCCCTTGCGGCAAAATGGATTTGCTGACATTTTTTTTTAACATGGGACCTTTCGTTAACATGAATAAGCCAAAGTGAGACTGTAGCAAAATGATAGGGTACATGCAGAATATATGCGGTTTCCTGCTTCCTTTAACCATCTTTTGGGTTTCTGGTTTAAACGGTAGTTAACCGTTGCAATTTTCTAAGTTACAATTACAATTTGTTTTAAAAAGAAAACTTCAACCATTATCAATCTCAATGTAAATCTCTTTTGGACAATTTTCTTATTTCTCTCACCCAACAACCCCACCCACGTCCTCCCCCCACCCCTCTCCACCTCACACACACACACGCTACATGTGCTATCTCTTTCCTGGGTTACAGTCGCACAGACACTTTCCAATGCACTGACCAAAACAGTGAGTCAGTGATTAGCAACAGAGAGTACGGTACTGATTTTGCCAGCAGGCACTCAGGGATACTCCTAGCAATACAATAAGGATCACATCTGTTCATATGATTCAATACACAAACGCTGAACCCCTCACATCTGCACGATTGCAAATGCCAAAGCTACACTTAAGGGGGTGGGGGGAGGGGGGGGGGAAGCCAAGATAAGTATTTTCCAAGTAGCAGAAGATGAAGTATAATAGTAACAGAGGACCTTAGCAGAGTTTAGTAGCTAGAACAAGTCTTGGAACAAATCTGACAGCTCAGATGGTATCTAAATGGATTTGCATGTACTGTACTGTACAGCATCATGATGTTTTGGCCCATGATCTTGAACTCTGTTGCAAAGACTCCCATTTTTACTCTCCTAAATCCAACTTCAGATGGGAGTGGAGGCTGGACAGCTGGCGAGTGAGAGAATGGGATGTGTACAAAGGCAGAAATGGAAAGCTTATTACGGCAGGACTCAACGAGACGGGTGATACGGAAAAGAAGATTGCAAATAGGTCACAAACCAAACACAGGAAGGTGACTTCTGTCGTGGAGTATTTTTGCAAAGATGCAAAACAAAGATTGTCTGCAAAGGAGTGCTCTCTCTTTGGCGCACTTCCAAACAGTACCTTTGAACAAGGCTTTACTCTTTAAGAGCACTGAACGTACGTTAAGAGTGAGAGAGAGAAAGAAAAAAAGAGACGCTGGGGACAGTCAAGTTTGTCAGGAATCTATGTACCCATCAGTGTGAAATATGGATCATTTAAACTATTCTCAAAACATCTCAATTTTGGAGCTTGTTGAGATGATGTGATAATCAAGTTATCCCAATGAGTAGGGCATGAGTTACACTTGTGTATTTCTGGCAATATACTGTATGAGTATAACTCATGCCCTTCTACTCATTGGGATAAGTTGGTTAACACCAGTCAACAACTACTCAGCAGACAGACTGGAGTTACACATTGTGTCAGAAAGACTGAATCACAATTTGACTCTATAGCGAATCCAATACTACTCACTGAAATGATACACGCTTGCCAATTATTTGGGTACGAATTGCAAAGATGCAAAAACAAGAACAGGTTGCTTTGGGAGCGGATTGAAAACTTTTGATGAAATGAACAAATTGTTACATACAGGAACGAGGCACCGTTTGAATACTTTCCTCCAGTATATAAACAAACAAAAAAGGGTGTAAACTAACCAAGAGAAATCATTCTCAAAACATTAAAGAGGAAAAAATAATTTCATTTATTTCCAACCATTGTATAGCTCTGAAATGCCTGCCAATTAATAAGCTAATGAATGGTAAGTACAGTTCATGGGATACTGCAATGCACTAACTCCGAAACAAGACATGTTTCATGTACTGTGTTTCACAGCCAACAAAACAGCAGCATGGCACACACAAACAAAACTCTCTAACCCTGTCAACCTCCTGTATATTTCCTTTCTCCCATCCCACCTTTGTCACACGCTTTCACGGCAGCTGGTTCCTAGTAAAACATCCTCAAAAATAGAGCCCAGACTCAGATACTGCTGTGCGCAACTGGCTGCCACATTTACTACCACTACTAATAATAATCCTTGCATTTGATAGAGCGCTTTTCACATCTTCTAGATGCCTCAAAGCGCTTCACAGATTGTACTATAAAATGAATTGACTGTATATATGTATGTGGGAGAAAGTCGGCAGCAAATTGCGCGCAGCAGTGTCCCCACAAACAATCAAGGATTGAAGAGGCCAAATTATTATTATTTTTGCATTTGCTCACAAAATACAATCACTGCACTTTACAGTATATATTCGGGGACGCGCTTCAAGGTGGCTGAATGGAGTGACAAGGCACTATATAAGATGCCAGGATTATTATTATTATCATCACCACAGCGGAGATCATTTTGCTCAAAAATGGTACAATGGTAAATGGAGTAAAAATGGAGGACGCTCTGGGTTCTACGAAGGAAAGTGACAGAGACTTTAGTTCAGCACTTGGCTGTACGGAAGCTGCTTTAGTGGGGCGGGGGGGAAACAAGTGGAAATAAGGTAATCCACGAGTAACACCGCCAACGCTCAGTTAGAGAATTTAAGAAACTCCCCAACTATTAAGCTTGGAAATAATATCACCCGCACCCTACCAATCGGTACGTTCCACGTTACGTATGCTTTTAATGTAACGCCACAACTAATGCATCTTCAGAAGAGACATTTCCACTGGCAGCTCGCAAAGTGGTGGTTTTTACTGTGGTGCCTTCCTGCCTCATGATGCAGGCGACTTTCATCACAACCTGGACACCAAATATGGTTACAAGATGCAGGCGAGGGAGGAAAAATGGTGCTGTTGACACCAGAAGAAAATGAAAATGCCTCGCGAGCTGCTGGCAGGGGCGCAGAGACAAAAGGTTTTAGGTTCCGACGGTTT
Source organism: Hydrolagus colliei (assembly GCA_035084275.1). NCBI lineage: Eukaryota > Metazoa > Chordata > Chondrichthyes > Chimaeriformes > Chimaeridae > Hydrolagus > Hydrolagus colliei. The sequence continues at coordinate 15,432,034 of CM068754.1, forward strand.
TAACACTGGAAATCCAGCTCATGTAGACTGTTAAATCAATGCCTGATGGTTAGAAGAACAAACTGGTTGTTGATTAGGGCTGGCTCATGGTGTGTTGCATGCACTTTGTATGATAAACGTCAAGATGTTCCTCTCATTACACATCACAGGGTGTGTACTGTATCCACAAAGCTCTCACGGATCTCTCGCCAAAAGCTAAAATAACCACTTCTCCTGTTGTATTTTCACGACAACTACAACAACTTGCATGTACACACCGCCTCCTCATAGGAGAGATATTTCACAAAGCACTAAGGTGGTGGGGGGGGGGGGGGGGGGGGGGAATTGTTCTTTCGATAAGAATAAATGTCTTATCTCAATAGATTTCAACCCCCACCCCAGGTTTTTAATAATCACCTGAAATCATTCATGTATTCTCTTATCTCTCTCTCTCTCTCTCTGCCTTGTAACATTTACCCCAGTGTCAAGTCTTCTCCCAAGACTGTCACTGCGGTTGAATAAGTGGCTTTGCGGACCGTAGCTTCTGAAAGTCTACTTCCAACCTCCCAATACCATTGCATTGGATTAATTCGGTGGATTAATTCTCCTTGAGATTTATTTGTTCTCTTGCATGTGTGTGTGTGTGTGTGTATGTAAGGAAGGGACTGTGGAATCCACCCATCCACCCACATTTCCTGAGCTCTTTGGAGGAGGTCAGTCAATCAGTCTGTCTCTCTCTCACTCACTCACTCACTCACTCTCTCCACTCCTCAATCTCAGCTCACCACATTGACATGAGGATCCTGATTAACTCACACCCTCTCAACAACATGAAGAGGGTGGGGGAGGCGTTTTCTCAGCCATTTGCAAAGAAACAAGACTGGGTGTTTGCAGGTGGCAAGACAGACAGGACAGGACAGACAGACAGACAAGACTCCGCAAAATAAGACGTGATCACAGCCCGGGATAGAGAGAGAGAGGGGGGGAGAGAGAAAGGGAGGGGGGGGAGAGGGAAGGGGAGAGAGAGAGAGAGAGGGAGGGAGGGGAGAGAGAGAGAGAGGAGGAGGGTGGGGGGGGGGGGGGGGGTTGCTCTGGGGGTCATTTCTACATGGGAAGTGTATATAACAATCCCTTCATTGTTCATTCCCAGATTTATTTACTGAATAAAACAACGCCCCATCATTTCTCTCTCTCTCTCTCTCTCTCCCTCTCGCTGTCTCCCCTCCACTCCTTCCCTTCCTAGGTGAACAATAGCACCGTTAAGAGGGTGGGTGGGGAGGGGGGAGAGGATTGTACATGGATTATTTTTGCACATGCAAAATGTATGTATGTGTCTCACTCTCTCACACACTCTTGTCTGCTTGGGGGGAGTGCTGGCATTATAGAGCTTTTCATTAATTAATGATGGTGATTATTATTATTATTAGGGGAGGGTGGGAGGAGAGTTTTGTCTTTGCAAAACAAGCACACATCTTATTAGGAGGGGGGGGGGGGTGGGTGGGGGGGGGGGGAGTGTTTTTTTTAATATTTAATTAAAGAAAAATCAAATTAAATTTAAAAAAATCACTGCCCACCCATACACACACTCACACACACACACACACACACGTGTGAAAGCTTCCCCCCACCACCCCACACACCCTCTCTTTCTGATCAGCTGCTCACCGTTTGTCGAATGACTTCCACAGCCGCCATTGTCGATCCACCAGTGACAGGAACCTTCAAAGGACCATGTGGAGTGTATCCATTCTCGACACTACCAATAGTCTAGTGGATGGGGGGGGGGACACACTCACACCCCCCACCCCCCCCACACACACACACACACTGATACCCTGGCTCAAACATGCCATACACCACACACACACACAGCCCCCTCAGCTTAAATGTAAAATAATAATAAAATATGTAATATGGACCATAATGTGTGGCTGTTTTGGGGTGTTTTCTTTCCTTTTTTCTGTGTTGAATTTACAACCCACTCACTTTCAAACTCCCCTCTACTGGCAATGGCATGTTCCCTCCCCCCCCTTCCTCTCTCCCCCCACCTCCTATTTGGTCAGATTGTCTGCACCGTTATGAACAGCGGAAATAGCAAGTCTTGTATGTAATGTGCTTTGGAAGGTTTCAATATATGTTATATATATTATATATTCTCCATCTCTCTCTCTCTGGTGCATTTTTCACTCACCTCACTTACCTGATCCGGTCAAAGGGAATCCGGGGAACATCATTTCACTAAAAGTGCAGTGGATTAAAAAAAGATATTAGATTTAAAAAAAAGATTTTATATTGACACAAAAAACATGAATAGATTTCATCGCAAATACATTGTTTTGAGTTTTCCTTTTCCCTCACGGGGGCTGTTTTGATTTAGATAATACTTATTTTAATACATAACCTGAAAATACCTATAAGGGCTAACTAAGATTGTTCTTAAGTTTTATATATGTTTATATGTTTATCTATATATATATATAGATAAACATATACGTGTATATATATATACACGTATATATTTATACACGTATATATTCGAAGGACTGAATGATTATTTACCATTACCAGGTCCTGGTATAATAATACTATTACTAATCCTTGCATTTGATATAGCACTTTTCAAGTCTCCTAGACGTCTCAAAGCGTTTCACGGAATATACTGTAAAGTGAACTGTCCTGTATATTTGTTCATAAGACACCGAACAGTGGGTTGAGTCTGTCGGTGAATGAAGAGGTGCAGAACTACAGTGTTCTCCTCTTAATGTCATACAGTAGGTTTGCTTGCGTCATCGGAATGAAAACACCGAAAAGTTCACACCTCCCACAGATGGAGGGGTGATGATTGTTTGTGGCAACATCATACACACACTTACACACACACACACTACTCTCTCTGACTCGTGTTTCTTTCAAAGGCAAATGACATTTAAGCCGAATGTCTTGGCAGAGTGACGCCAAGCTACACAGTACAAGTGATAAAAATTGTCGTGATTATTAACCCGCATCTTTCAGATTAAACCCAAATACAGTATTGAGAAATAACTGTGGAGGGAAAAAAATGTGCTGCCCCCCCCCCCCCCCTTCCCCCACTCCCCTCCACCCTTTGCCTTACTGTAGTGGGACACAATACACTGAGCTTTTTGGACTCCACAATGTGTTGAATACTTCACAAGATCAGGTTTGGGCAATGCATACATTCCACTTCATTCTTCTCTTTAAATCCCATCTGTATCATCAGATCTAAACCAAAGCTTCACTTATTTTGAACTTGAGTTGGTAACAGTAAAAGAACCGGCAATAATACAACAACAACAACAACCTGTACTTATGCGGTGCCTTCTACACTGGAGAGCGTCCCAGAGAGCCTGTGGTTCCAAAAATGCGATTCCAAGATGACAGTATGTGTGGTGCTCCAGTAACAGTGTCATTCGCATTGAAAGAAAGGGCAATGAAACACCTTTAGTCCTGACGTGAAAGGCGCTATACAAGTGTAACTTTTGTTGTTGCTATTGTCGTCGCTCTTGTATTGGTAATTAAACCAGGGGCGTTCCTGCACTCATTGTGATTTTTATTTCCCGCCTGAATTTGCAGGGATTCACTACTTATCTTCTTTTTCATTAAAAAAAATTGAAAGCGATCGCAGTCTGGCGTTTTGTTAAGTTTTTGGATCTTTTGTCGAACATTTGTATTTTGTTGAGTGGGAGGTGAATTAACCTTGGTAAGTGTTGTTGTTGTTGTCCACGTGTACAATCAAGGATAAATGACTCGGTCAGTGACTCAATGGGTTGAGTCACTGTCAGAGATTGTAATGTACAAGCCATGGCGATGATAACATTCTACGTACACACACACTTAGCAAGAGGCAAGTCTTGATTCACCAGCCACAGGCACTGCAATTTGAAACTAGTGGAGAAAATAATCTCTAATAAGAATGGTAATAATCCTCATTGCATTTGATACAGCGCCTTAGGACGTAGTTGAGACATCTCAAAACACTTCACGGAATGTACTATGAATTTTGTGAAAGAGGCTGATTGTCACGTCAGATGATCTCACCCGCGTGCAGTCGCTTGTTCAAACGGAAACGTCGCTGAGGCTACAACGGAAACCGTTCTGATCCAGGTGTAATCCACAAACACAACCGACAGACACGACTGCAAACCCCGACAGTTTTCAATCAAGCGTAATTTCAGACTTTAAGTGTTTTGCCCACAAACAAGAAGTCAATTCAAATCTAGAAGACGTGAAAAGCGCGATATCAAATGCAAGGATTATTATTATTATTATTAAGTGAGTTGGCATTGCAGTTTTGTGAGTTGGCCTTCATAACCTGAACTAGACAATAACACTATGAATATAAATCTAACAGCATGAAGGGAGTGAGAGGGGTGGGGAGTATTCATTTAAATAATAATCTGAACATTTGATACAGTACCTTCCACGTTCGGAGGACGTCTCAAAAAACGCTTTACAGGATATATTATCAAGTGTAGTAACTGTATTTGGTCGGATCAGCCGTGAGTAATAATAATCATAATAATCCTTGCATTTTCACATCTTCTAGACGTCTCAAAGCGCTTCACAGAATATACTGTAAAGTGAGTTGACTGTATATTTGTGGGCGAAACGCGGCAGCCGATTGCGCACAGCAGTGTCCCCACAAACAGTCGTGGATTGAAAATTACCAATTCATTACAGGGTTTTTTTTGGATGGTTTATTATCAGGTGTGTGGAGTAAGGAAACTTGCCCAAGGTTTCGCCCTGACCTGCCTGGATTTGAAACACAGGTCTCACACTTGTAAGGCGAGTGCTCTAACCACTGAGCTATGGGACAATATAACTATCCTTGTAACTAGGAGGTGTAGGGGCACTCATGCAACAACTGGCATTTATACAACGCCTTTCACAGTGGGAGAAGGTCATGAAGCCCTTTAGATCCTCAAGATAGGGTACAAACGATGTCCTATTGACTGCCATATCCACTTCCCTGGGAGGGTAACCTGCATCAGGGGGTGGGCGATGTATCAATGCAAGTTTTTGTTGTTGTTTGTGCATCAACTGGTTCCCAGAGCATCTACTGGAAATGACAACACCCTCCATCGATCAGTATATAATAGTAATAATAATCCTTGCATTTGATACAGCGCTTTTCACCTCTTCTTGACGTCTCAAAGCGCTTCACAGAATACACTGTAAAGTGAATTGACTTGTACAGTATATTCTGTCAGTATGTCCACAGAATATAAGTAAGCTTGGGCCTTTCCCCTATATGGTATTCAGGGAATATATTGTAAAGTATTAGTTCGTGAACTTCAAATCGACGGGTGTTTGAGTTAATACACACAGGGGGCTTGTCAGTCGCTATTTGGAAGGAATAGAGAAACAAAGAAGAGTGGGGTGGGGGGGAAACAAGAGATGCCACAATATACATTACTATATATTACTAGCTTTCCTCTCTCCCCAAACCAGCACCCGCTGCCTTCACTCCTCTGGGTCTGGCCTCCTCCATGTCTCCCCGAATCCTCCGCTCCACCCTCGGCGGCCGGGCCTTCAGCCACTACGCCCCGAGGCTCTGGAACTCCCTTCCTCACTCCCTTCGCCTCACACTCTCTCTCTTCCCAGTTTCAGGTTCCCAGCTAAAGACCTTTCTCTTCGACCGCGCCTTTGGTCACCTTTCTGCCCCTGCCCCCTGGCTCGCTCCCGGGATCCGCTACTGTGAAGCGCTCGGAGACGCCGTCCGGCGTGGAGGGCGCGATATAAATACAAGTTGTCGTTGCTGCCCTGTAGATAAATGGCGCAACTACAGCACAACATTTGGTATCACACAGCCGATGCTTTCTCCTACTTCCCGATAGGTTTCCTTGTAGGCGCTTGATGAGATGATCTCTGACTCTGATCTGATACACAATGGTGGGGATTCCAGTTTTAAGAATCTTTGTTAATCCAACGATGAAATCAGACCCAAGTCAGTGATGCCAGATTAGAATTCCAATTCTTTTTTTTAAATGTTAACAAAAATCCTCGGGCAGCTATTTAATGGCCATGGTTCTGAAAACAGCCTGTGAAACACTCCACTGATATTTTAAAATCGCTTCCTTCCTGCTGAGTGAGCTCAGTGCTATTTTTTTTGTGTGTGTGGGGGGGAGGTTAATTAGTTTCTATTTGATTGATGTTATTTACAGCAATGATGGGAAATGAGAGAATAACTCGTGTCTCAGGGATGGTTAGTGAGTGAGTGAGTGAATGAGTGATAAATGAAGTGTGTTATTTATTCCTGGTCGGTGTGGAGGGGGAGGGGAATGGTAATGGTTGGAGTACAGGAGGTTTGATAGGGAGTGAACCAGGCGGGGTTGATAACTCTATCATTGGAAGGGGAAGGCAGACGAGGCAAAGGTCGCTTTGCATCGAGCAAGCCAGAGGGGGAATTTCAATCAGCTAGACCAGAAAGAAAGATGGGAGGCTGGGTGTGGGTAGGGAGGGAGGGAGATAGAGAGATTAGGAAGGATTGAAATGTTGGTTTAAGTGTACAGTATTTTTTTGAGGGGGAAAGAGAGAGAGATAGGGTATGGGGGTGTGGGTGTGGTGGGGGGTGGGGAGTCTTGCATGAAATTGACACACACAAAAAAAGAGGAAATACCATGAGGGCGTGGTGAATTGAGTAAATGTGTGTGTGTGTGGTGGGGGGGGAGGAGAGAGAGAGAGAGATCTCAGTCATCTGAATGTGTGTGGGTGGGTGTGTATATATATGTGTGTGTGTGTGTGTGGGGGGGGGGTTATTTAAGCTGCAGTCAATAATTGACTGATTTAACATATCCTTCTTTCAGTTCACTCACACTCTGGATCTTGGGACTGAACAGGCAGGGGAGAAGCTCAAATCACATCAAAGAAGAAGAAAAGGTCGGAGGAACCGAGAGAAAGACAAGAGAGAGAGATTAGCTAGAGACTTGGGGGGGGGGGGGGGGGGGAGAGAAAGACAAATAGACAGATACTATAGATAGATAGATAGATAGAGAGAGAAACACACAGAGAGAGAGAGAGAGAGAGGGCAGGCCGAGAAAGAGAGACACACACACACAGAGAGAGGCGAACTGATAGAGACAAAAATAGACAGAGAGGGACAGGCAGAGAGTCACAGACAGAACGACAGAGAGAGACAGACGGACAGAGAGAGACAGGGAGAGACAGATAGAGGGGGAGATAGACAGAGAGAGGGGGAGATAGACAGAGAGAGGGGGAGATAGACAGAGAGAGGGGGAGACAGGGAGATAGACAGAGGGAGGGGGAGACAGGCACAAACAAAGAGAGGAGACAGGCAGAGACAGGGAGAGAGAGGGGGAGACAGGCAGAGAGAGAGGGGGAGACAGGCAGAGAGAGAGGGGGAGACAGGGGGAGAGAGAGGGGGAGTCAGGGGGAGAGAGAGGGGGAGACAGGGGGAGAGAGAGGGGGAGACAGGCAGAGAGAGAGGGGGAGACAGGCAGAGAGAGAGGGGGAGACAGGCAGAGAGAGAGAGGGGGAGACAGGCAGAGAGAGAGGGGGAGACAGGCAGAGAGAGGGGGAGACAGAGGGGGAGACAGGCAGAGACAGAGGGGGAGACAGGCAGAGAGAGAGGGGGAGACAGGCAGAGAGAGAGGGAGAGACAAGGGGAGAGAGAGGGGGAGACAGGCAGAGAGAGAGGGGGGGAGACAGGCGGAGAGAGAGGGGGAGACAGGGAGAGAGAGATAGAAAGAGAAGAGAGAGAAGAGAGTGAGAGACAGAAAGAGCTGGAGGATGTTTGAGAAGGTCGGTGCCATGAATCACGGCAGGTTTGCAGGGGGGGCCGGGCTGTTGGAGGGTCTGTATGTGGGAGATGGACCACCCGTGGCCCTGGAGACCAGCCAGACAGGAGCCCACCTCCCCAGAGACTGTAGCCCCTTCACCCACTGCCCGGTGACTCGGGATGTGACCCGTTTTTCCCATCTCCTGGACGGCTTCTTGGAAAAGGCGGAAAGTCCCCTCGTCACTGACCCGGCTCGGGTGAGACAGACGGACAACATCCATCTGTCTCATTTCTACATCCAAGCCGAGGAGGAGGAGGAGGGTTTGAACAAGGAGGAGGCGAATCATTCCCCGGGATCAGAGCACACAAAGATCCCCGATCCGATTGGGAAAGGCACAGGAAACCCCTCGGAAGGGAGCCAGGGGAGGCTGGGACCTGGAGAGCAATTGGACAAGGGTCCAGGGGTCCAACTGGTAGGTGGCCTCCAAGCCAAGAGCGAGCGGGAACACCGGGCGAGGAAGGTTTGGGACAGCAGCCCGCGCTCCCACCACAACTCTTGGGCCATGAGGAAGAAATGCCGCAAGGACCTGATGATCATCAACAGCCAGAGCCTGGATGGGCTGAGCGGGCTGTGGAACGCCTACGGGGCCAGGACATGCCAACCGGCCCCGGCTCCCGACAGCTCTCCCCGGAGGGCAGGGAGCGAGTCCCTGTCCTCCTCCAGCCAAGATGGATTCAGCAGCTCCGGGATGGCTCTGGATCCTTCGGAGCACGAGTGGATGCTGGCGGCGGCCGAGGGCGACTGGGCGAAAATGGCCGGGCTCCTGGAGTCCGACCCGAACCTCTTGAGCAAGAAGGACTTCATCACCGGGCTGACGGCTGTCCACTGGCTGGCCAAACGGGGCCAAGCCGAGACCCTGATCCAGTTTGTCCGCTTTGCGGAGGGTCGAGCCATCCCTCTGGACTTCAACGCTAGGGCAAGCGGTGGCTACACTGCTTTGCACCTGGCAGCCATGCAGGGGCACGCAATGGTCATCAAACTGCTGGTGGGAGCTTACAACGCCTCCGTGGACATCAGAGACTACAGGGGCAAGAAAGCCTGGCAATACCTGAGTGCCAACGTACCCAGTGAGTTGAAGCTACTGACTGGGGCGCAGGAGGAAGAGATTAGGCTGGAGGAGATCTCCAAAGCTGCTAAGCCTGGCTGCACTGAACACGGACAGCTTCAGGGCAATGCCTCACTGGATCAGTTGGATTCCCCACCCAGGCAAGTGCCAACCCTGTCCAGGATCGTGTCCCTACGCAAACTGTTCAAACCATCTCTCTGGCGAAGGAGAAAGACCGAGCAGGTGGACGCACCTAAAGTTCTCTTAACGTGAATGATGAGCCAGGACTGGACTGTTGTCTGAAACTGACCATTGCTGTATTATGGTACTGCAATAGCATTTGCACTTGATAATAGATATGTAATATATGATATATATATATCTGAACTGGGTTTGATGTCTATTGGCACCGGGTTCATTTTGGTTGAAGATAAATTATGCACTGAAGATATATGCATCACCATCACATACGAGAGGAAACTCTTACTATAGTAAGACTGGCAGATCATTGCTGAGAGAATGATGTAGTTTCAGTAATTCCATTGTGGGAATTTGCCATTGAAGTTGTAACTTATGAAAGAAAATTGGTAAAAAAAAAGAAAAAGGTGATGAATTGACGAAGCTTTTGTTGAAATGGCATCGCCAGTCAGTCGTTGAAATATGCTTAAGGTGAGCATTAGGTACTATTATGATCGATTACTTCCTAAAGTGCTTTCGGAATTATAGTTTAAAACCTTAATTCAGGTTTGGTGGTTATTGCTCCAAATTTGGGCAATTTGTCAGTTTGGATGAGTTGGTGGATTGGAGATGAGGTACAGATCAGCCATGAACTAACAGAACGGCAGAACAGGCTCGAGGGGCTGAAAGGCCGACTCCTGTTCCTATGATTGTGGGTTCACTCCTTGTGGTGGATTTGACTCTTAATCTGGGCTGACATTCTCTGGCGGGGTTGGCTGCACTGTTGGGAGGTACAACATCTTTCAATGAGATATTAAACCCAAGATCTTTTCTGCCTGTGAATGACACTATTTTAGATAGATTGTGGGGATTATGACATCTTTCCTATTCTTCTGTGTTTGGATCTAATTCTCCTCTAAGTGTGACTTATTTCAGTAATTATTGTAACTGTGATCTGGATAGTGATGATTCCAATCAGATCAAAATAAATCCCTGAAAAGTAACAACCGAGTTGTTCTAAAAGATGCTAATTACAATGACCTACTCTAAATAAAAAGTGTGACAATTTTTCTGGTAAAGAGTATTTATTACATTATGAACCTTACTATCTGCATATGGGTGTGTGTGTATGGGGGGGGGGGGGGGGTTAATTAATCAATGCCTCAAATACACATTCTCCAAAGATTAAACAAACTATTTTTCAAGTATGTTTTTGTGCTGCTGTTTCAACCTGTCAGCAAATCTACAATTCATTCTTTCTGAAGTGATTGAAAAAGGCAGGAAAAGTGTTTGCATTGGTAGCTTTTTGTGTCAAAACAAAAGTGTTGCCAATGGATAATGTAGTCAATATTTAGTTAACAACTTTGCAACACCTTAAGGGATTGTGTTACTGAACGGTAATTTTCTTTGTTCAGCCTGGTGTCCGATACAAGGGGAATACCAATAGTAAACAGTGTCAATATTTGCCAAACACTGTAGGGAAATTTTGACAAAAACAGAGTAGAGTTGCCAGTTGACCTATGCGTTCTGTGAATGATAAATAAATAGTCGACACTGCTTGAAGTATGAACAACATGTGAAAAAAAAACCGCCACGGTTCTGTGAATTCAATACAGTATTTTATTTCTACTAGGGAACGGTTTTGCACGAATTCTGCTCTTAAAAGCTTTTCAGCGGTTGGTTGGTGTCTGCTCTAATATGCCATGCTTATCCACTGTGACAATCCCTTGGCCCCCTGACGACCTGTGCAATAACTTAACGTTTCAAGCGCAAAGCAGAAAGATATATGCGGGAATGCAAGAGAGGGATCTGGAAAATTTGTGGAGCAATCTCAATACCGTACTCGTTTGCTCATTTTGCCAAACACGATCCCTCCCCAAAAAATACTAGCACACATTGCAATCAATCATCAAAAAAGAACACTATACTACTTGCTTCTGTTCCCTTTAGTGCATCTTAATTTCTACCTTACTGTCACATTGGTATCCCAGTACTTTGTTTTTTTTAAAAAAAGAAAATTACACGCGCTTGCTTTCCTCTGGCAGGAGGAAGCCTGGACTAGAGCACAAAGAGATTAGATTCCACATTTATGGTGTTGTAATACCAGCACCCTCTACTGGTCAACAGGAAAAAAAAAGTATCTCTAATAGTAAATAAGAAAAAAGTAAAACTTAGTAAAGGCGCAGGGGCAAAATACAACTACTGTACTTAATTCTTACATAGCATTTTACATAGCATACATGTGACAATATAGAATGAGTAAAAAGTACTGGGCTGGCATTCATTCCAGCAGGAAATAGACAAATATATTTTTTCCCTAAGAACTTTCTTCTTAAAGAATCATTACTTTTATCGTGAAGAGCTTTTATTCAAAGTGTAAAAATCAAAGGATTGTGCCACCCTCCACCACCCCCAAGTCTCTTCAATTGAACTCCAATGGTTCCTTTCTCCAACTGTAGTAATGCAAGAGTGTACACTAAAACAACAGGTGTGGTAAACGTTAAAATAGCAAATGCTCACTTAATTGTTTCCTGGGCCTTTTCACGGATCCCGCAGATAGAAATCAATGTATTATAAGGCCACTAAGAGTTCTCTCCATGCAGTAATCTTTAAAGTATTTTAAATTATGATGGCCCAAATTGCTTCTATAGCATTTGCTAGTCGTGTTGCTTTAGCTGATTACATTTATCCTTTACTGGTCTCTGACTAGTAAAAAAAGATAATGGAAGATTATCAGTATTACCAATCGAGGCTCTCAGCTGTTTTTCTTCAGCCTTACAAGCAATTGTTTTATCAAGCATAAATCTAGTTTACGTCCCCATTAATCTCCAGCTGCAATAACTGCAGACTTGCTAACATTGGAGCCTTGTGGCAGCCATAATTATAAAGGGGAGGAAATTCCCATTCTGGAAGAGGAAAAGTACCAGTTTCAAACATTTTATCTGACAAACCAAAACGCTGTCCTCGCTATCTGAACTCCGATTCGATAAGGACACTTCTGGATATTCCAAACTCGGGCTGTCCCCCTTGTTCACCTCATTGAGGGACACGATTTTCATTCTTCACTTTCCTTCTCAGCAAAACTCCTGGAAGTTTCAATCTCCTGCTGGTCCTCACTTTCATCAGGGGACCTGACACCGCCATCGCCAGACTTTGAATTGGGTGGACCACCCTTCCGATTCCGTGCTCCAGGCTGATACAACTGCATAGTTGGTCGGTCCTAAAATGAAAGGAAGGGTGGGTTTTTTCCTCCCTGTGCTGGTTCCGATCAGCTGCAGTGTTTGTTTAAATTACAACAATATCTAAATAGGACACAATTATTATTCCATATAATCCCAATATTTGAATTGATTATTTTCCGTTCCATCTGCCTTGTGATTTAGGTGAACATACCAAATTTCACCTTGCTCGTTTGGTGGGACATTGTTGAGCCAGATCAGCTGCCACATTTGGAGCTATAACAACATTCAAGTTCAACTCCAATCGATTATATTTTGTAAAATAAAACTAAAAAGATTCCACAATTAGAATTCTAAATTTAAGCAATGAACACTGTTGTACTACTATAATAGACAGGAATACCTTTATATGTTTCCATTAATTAAGGTAGGCATTTACATTACTGGTACTTGTATAGAGGCAGATTTCAGGCATTAACAAATTCTCAAGTAATGTTGAAGCTGCATGTAGCAGAAATACTGTAACTGTACCTTATTTCTTATTCGTTCTCTCTTTAGGCTATCCTCCTTCTTGTCGTCTTTTACTTTCTCGGACTTGTCCATACTTGCGGCAGCCTCCAGGCTTTCCTTTTTCCTGGCCTTTTCACTTGCTTGATCTTTTTCCTTCTTGACCTCTTCATCTTTCTTTCTGCAAAGTTTGTCTGCTTCGTTTCGCTCCCTCTGTTTTTGCCGTTCTTCCTCCAGGCGTTTCTGCCGTTCCTTCTCTTTCAGTCTCCTCTCTCGTTCCCTTTCCTCTTTATCCCTGTACTCTCTCCCATCCTTCTCTCTATACTCCCTGTACTCTCTCCCATCCTTCTCTCTATATTCCCTATACTCTCTCCCATCCTTCTCCCTATACTCTCTTCCATCCTTCTCCCTATATTCTCTCCCATCTTTTTCCCTGTATTCTCTGCCATCCTTTTCCCTATACTCTCTCCCATCCCTTTCCCTATACTCTCTCCCATCTTTTTCCCTATACTCCCTACCATCTTTTTCCCTGAACTCTCTCCCATCCTTTTCCCTGTACTCCCTCCCATCCCTCTCCCTGTACTCTCTATACTCTCTCCCATCCCTATCCCTGTATTCTCTTCCACCGTCGTCTTCCACCCTGTCACATTTAGACAAAATGTTCAAGGTTCAAAATAGGAAAATACTGTATACAGGAGCAGGAACAAGAACTACAAAAGTGGCCAACATCTAGGTCATAGGGTCTGTAAGAAGGATTCTTCCTTCAACATGCAAGTTTAACATTCACATAAAATGTAATTTGTTTGAAGAACCAGTTAAATAGATTTCTACTAGACTATATCTCAGGATACAGTATATAGTTTGGAACACGACAAGTCAAGTGATTGCCAGGATGGTGCAAGGCGAACTTGATGAACCTGGGCTTTCCTTCTAGCAAATTCTTATTTTCTTATGTATTTGTCAGCAGTGCAGAATGGAGATATTCCAGTATATCAAGAGATGGTCCTCAGTTCCTAACAATATCAATATAAAAAAAGGGCGGGTGGTAGCTAATTTCCCACATGCAGAGAAGGAGGGAGACTGGCTTTCATTCAAATACAAGACAAATTTACAACAACAACTTGTATTTATATAGTGCCCTCCACGGCGGGCGGCGTCCCAGGGCGATTAACAATGGTGGTTACTCAATGCCGAGCCAGCCTGAGGGACAAAGTGACCGAACACAGTCAAAGAAGAGGATCTTAAGGCGCAACCTGAAAATGGGGAAAGAGAGGACAAGGTGATGGTGATGGGGTTGAGGAAGGGAGTTCCATAATTTCGGGGCACAGTGGCTGAATGCCCTTCCACTGATGGTGGGGCGGGTGTGTCAGGGGACGTGGAGCAGGCCAGAGCCTGCTGAGCCTGCGGGCAAGTTGGTAAAGGAGTAGGAGGTCATGGATATAGGGTGGGGTGAGGTTGTGGAGGGCTTTAAATGTGAGGACCAGGATCTTGAATTGAATAAAGAAAGCATAGCAAGTTCAGTTAAATGCAAATTAATATTTCTTACTTACTTCTTTCCTTTATCCTCTTTAAGTGCACTGTCTAGACGTTTGCCCTGGCCAATAAACATCTTGTCCTCTTTAGCACGCTCTCGATCAAGCTTTTTCAGCCTCTCCTTTGGCTTTTCCGAACTTAGATCGTCCCCTTTTTCTGGTTTTCTTAAAAGCTGAAAAGAAAGTTTTGTTGTTAAGATTTATACGTTTGTATATCAAGAGTACTCACTCCTCAACACAGGCAACAACAAATTGGGAGTTTTGTAGCACATTTTAAGAAGCTGAAACCCAATGACGAATGGGGGAGAGAGAAGAGAAGCCGATCAACAACAACAACAAAATTACATTTATAGAGCGCCTTTCACATCGGGAGGACGTTCCAAAAAGATCACCCCGCCAAAGACCGGTCTCAGTGGTATAATATCATGGTGAAGTTTCAATCTATCACCCATTTGGGCAAGGTTTCGGCTTCTTAAATGTGCTTCATGTGGCGCTGTATCCCAAGATGAATTAACACTTGCAGAAAATAAGCATAAGGAGAAAATATTGGAATCTAAATTCTTTTTAGGAATAAACAGTAGGAATTCTATTGGACCTTTATTTTGGCTTCTTCCTTTGAACGCTCCTTATCTTTGTCATATCCTTTATCGATCATCTTCTTTTGCTTCTCTGCTTCCCTTCTCTTTCTCCTTTCTTCCTCTCTCCATTTTCTCCTCTCTTCTTCTCGGATTCTTCTCTTTTCTAGCTCCCGTCTCCTCCTTTCTTCTCTTTTCTCTTCTCTTATTCTCTGGGAAAAAAACAGCGCTAACTATTATACCTTTTGGATAAACACCGAAAAACAGTTACTTAAAATAAATCTTAAAACCACAGGATGGTAAGGCAAATTCAAAAATTACCTGCTTATTCTTCACATAGTCTAAAAGAGGAGTGGTTTTCTTAGCAGCTAAAAAAAAACAAAAACATTTATTCTTTCCATTTTTGTACAATACACTTCAACCCGATTTTTACATTTGAGTTTCTACAATAACCACAGATGGCCATGGAATATCAGTGCTTGGCAAATCTTTAGTTACAATGTGTAAGGATCCATTATTTGTCAGAAATTGACCTCTTTTGCTTGTGGCCCGAAGAGATAAGACTCTTGTCAATACAGTAGAAGCCCGTTTATCCATGACTCAATGAACCGGCACTTCCGTATAACCGGCACGCCAAAAAAAAAAGCCCCATTTGATAAACCGGAATGTATCCAGAACAATAATGGTGGAATATTTGTAAATACATAAATAATAAGATAATAACAGAATATTGTATTGGCACTTATTGTTAAAACTACTCTCTTGCGCTTCTCACCTTTACTAGTAGATGCTGCGCTTGAAGCCATGATGCTGCGGTTAAGGTTTATAGTCCAGCGATTCTTTTTAAAGTGGAGGATGCCAAGCGGGTGAAAAAAACGGAGCGCGACTTTAAAGCCTTACTAGCGGCAAGCCGATAACCCACATTGTCGCGCAGGTACAGTATTTCGGCTTGCCGCTAATAGTCTAGAGTTATCAGCTAGTAAAATCGCGCTGCCGTTTTTTTCACCTGCACGGCATCCTCCATTTAAAAAAGAATCGCTGGACTATAAAGCTCAACCAGTAAATGTGAGAAGCACAAGAGAGTAGTTTTAACAATAAGTACCAATAAAATATTCTGTTATTATCTGCTATTATTGTCTGGTGTGTAAAGAACTTTAATTTTTTTGTGGTGGGTTTTCGGCCGCAGCCACCCGAATATCTGGCAGGCGCTTTAACCAGCAATGGCCAGGTCCCTCTGGTGCCGAATAAACGGGCTTTTATTATATATGGTATTAAAAATAATGAGTTTCACTTATTACTGTTCTTGAAAGATAATCTTCAATCTGCTATCACATGTTCTGATGTGAAAAGCATTATATAAACGTAAATTGTATTTTAAAGCCAGCCACCAGATACCTGCAAGCTCTTTGGTTTTAGCTTCAATTTCCTCCAGAAGCGTTTCTGGATTAGTTGCAGTTTTTTCTTCTTCCGCATTATTGTAACTCTCCAAAAACTTCTTATATTCAGGATCTAGTAAAAAAAATAATGTAACATAAAAAGGTACAATTACGATAAGTTTAGATAAGAGTCTCACAATTTTCAGCCCTGGAAAATAATTCTCATCTAATCATGAAAACAATTAAAAATAACCCTGACCAGAACAGAAGCAGCAATATCTACAGATTCCTCTAGTTTGCAGGCAGAAAATTATGAAGAAGCATACGATGGCAGGAAAAGGGAAAATTGTAATACAATAGGCTTAAAGCAACAATTTAACAACTTAAGTTTATTATTAAAGTATATCGAGCAATTACTATTAATATAAACTCCATACCATCGCTAAAGTGTATTTGCTCTGCAGTATCTTCAATGGTTCCTGCTTTTGTGTCTTTCTTCTTGCTTTTCTTTTTGGGAATTTTCTGAAATGGAGCAAATTCTACGATAGCAGGATATTCTTGACCTATTAGGAAAAAAACACAGATGAAACAAATAGACTGCCTGCCTGGTTTTGCTCACAAAACACAGTCAATCCAAGTTTATCCAGTGAAGCACTTTGAGATGTCTCTACGATGTGATAAGGCAAATTTCATATGCAAGAAAAAACAATAATAAAATTGGTCATTTACTATCCACGGCTGTTTGTGGGACACTACTGTGCACAATTGCCCGCACGCTTTCACCGACAAATAGCCCACAGTTAATTCACTTTACAGTGAAAAGCGCCGTATCAAATGTAAGGATTAATATTATCATCATTATTATTTGTTAGTAGAGAGGTAAGTCTCATGAATTCATATCAACATTGCCAGATGGCTTTCAATGCTTACTGGCATAGATGCTAGAAAATTTAAGTAATAGGATAGTGTTACTACACTGGTATAAACTCTTAGCAGAAGAAAATACTGCATACGGAAAACAAATGTTTGTCAATGTGTGGGAAGTTTATATTTGAAACACTTGAAGCAACAAAATTAAGTAATTCTTACCGTGTGTGGTAAAGGGATTCCCTCCCTGACTTACATTACCACTTTTAAAATATTCAAAATGATTATTAGAATACACAAAAGAACATCATTCTTACCAATTTATTTTTGAAGGCAATAGCTATGTAGATACTCAAAGCACTGTTCCAATAACAATAGTTACAATCTTTGCATTTTGATGAAGCGCTTTTCACATCTTCCAGACATCTCAAAGCACTTCACAGAATACATTGTGGTGTATTGACTGTACATTTGTGGGCGAAATGTAACAGCCAATGGCGCATAAATGGTGTCCCACAAACAGTCGTAGATTGAAATGACCACTATATTTTTTTGAAGGGATTATTATCAGCCATATGGAGTAATGATACTAACAGAGAAAAATCTAATAATATTTTAAATACTAAGAATTAGCATACCTTTATTATCAATGAAAACATAGCCATCAAACTGATCCCTGAAAAGGACGATGTCTTCTTGATTCTTGAAATTGATGTATGCTCTAGAAAATATGTGGGGGTACAAACTGGGAAACGAAAGGGAGATATTATGTAAAGCCAAATCATTTAAAAACAGGCAATCAATCTAAATAGTTTTGTTACATTGTACATTATAAAATCTATAATCAGTAACTGTGCATCAGGACCTGCAGAAAAAAGGAGCAACCTTTTTCATTAGCTTTTTTTAAAAAAAAAGAACGCTAAAGGCTGACATTTTTGTCAATTTTTTAATACCTATATCGGTGGCTATGCAAGTATATTTGTGGGCAAAATGCGGCAGCCAATTGTGCACAGTCGTGGATTGAAAATGACCAATTTTATTATTTATTTATTCATTTTTATATAAATTTAACCAGAATACTTTAACATTTCAATTTGTTAATCTAATTTAATTATCTCTGGATTTAATAGTGCCTTATCATATCAAAACTCAAAGCGTTTAACAGTTCAGTGACTGTTACCGTAGGAAAATGTGACAGGAACTTTCAGTACATGTAGCAATGTCCCCATCCAATGACATTGGCTGGAAATTGTACTCATCTGATGAGGACAGGATTTTAGCCAATCTGTTACGTCCTTCAAATCATCGTCTTCCAACAATCACTATTTTCCTATAAATGAGTACTTAGTTGAGGCACGAGAGGGTGCCTGGCAACCAAGGAAAAGCATGCCAGAATGAGTCAACACTTCAGGAGAGAAATCATAGGAAGTCCACGGCAAAACAGCAGTACCACAACAACAAGAACGAAGGAGAGCTAAGTAACATGGCCCTGTTTTTCCACATCTAAAATGGTGTGATTCAGTGTTAAGATAGGAGTGTCTTACCTTGAATCAGTGGAGAAAAACTCGAAGTAATCATGCTCAGGTAATGGGGCAAGCTGCTCTTCCAACTGTTCTTTTGTCAGACTAGGAGGCAAACGACGGACCACAACCTTACGGAAAAAAGTCAAACACTGCTGTTAGCAATAGTGCCTTAGACACCCAGGGATTTTAATGTTTCTATTTTCAAGTTTTAGAATACTGTAATAAGAATCCTTGCATTTGATATGGCGCTTTTCACGTCTGCTAGACATCTCAAAGCGCTTCGCAGAATATACCGTAAAGTGAACTGACTGTAAATTTGTGGGTGAAATGTGGCAGCCAATTGTGCACAGCAATCATCATAAAATGAGAAATGTATCTGAAAATCTTAGCTTATCGAAGCGAAAATTAGGTCTCCATGGGAGGGAGGAAGAGAACTGATTCAGAGAAAAACCTCATAATAAATCCACAATAATCTAGGGCAAGTGTGATACTGTAGTTGACTGCCACATAACCTCAACCCATCAGGTAATCCCTGGTGGCCAAGACCTTTAATATTCTAGTGCTGCGTACCATTTTGCTGCACTCTTTAACGTGAAGATAATAACTGTTTTGAAATAAAATGTACACAGTTACTTTAGACGTATAAAAACGACGATTATGACAATAACTTTCATTTCGTATTTCATACAGTGCTTTCTCAAAATGCTTTTGAGGGCGAAACGCTGCAGCCGATTGCACACAACATACAGTCGCGGACTGAAGCGACCACAATTTTTTTAAATAAAATTATTATATCATATTGTCAGCCACAACAATAACAGGAAAAAAAAACCGGTGTGGTTCACAGCTTCCCAGGACACAAGAACAGATTCCCCCCCGAAACCACAAACTGGCACAGCTCACAGCTTCACCTGGACCTAACAGTTTAGTAACTCACACTCTCTAAACACAGGTTAATAATGGCAGCACAAACAGGAACTTTTTGTACGTGCACCAATTGTAAACAACTCAGCAAACTGCAGCCTCAGCCCCTGGCTCACTTGACTTGTACCTGCCCCCCCCCCCTCCCCGCTCCCACACACACACACACCCTCACAACCCAGGCAGGCCATGTCCCTTTTTTCTTTACAAAACCTACGCCACCAACCTTCGTTAAGATCTCTTTCTTCTCTTTCTTCTCGGATTTTTCGTCGTATCTATTCTCCACCCTCTTCTCCTTGGGTTTGGCGTTCTCCTTGTCCTCCTTCATGGCGCACACGGCAGCTTGTCGGGAAGCCTCCGATTCCCTCCTCCTCTCCGTTCCCGTCTCGTCACTCGCTCTGCCTGATGAACGCCTTGCCTCGCCTCTCTCTCTCTCGCGCGCGCGCTCGCGTGGGGGGGAGGGGGAGTGGGGGAAACGCGGGGAGCGCGCGTGGAGGTGGGGGGAGGTCATGTGGGCTCCAGCTCGATGTTATCGCGAGGTTTGAATCAGCGCATGCGCATACATAAGTCGCAGCTCAAGATTGGGGGGGATGAAGGGAAGGTCGTTCAGTAAGTGAGTGCTGGAAGCAACTGACAATCCCTTGTTCGAAAGGCAAAGAGACACACACGGGGCAGGATGTGGTACGAAATCTTGCCCGGAGTCGCTATCATGTATGGCGCTTTATGCGTTCCTGGTGTTGCCACCTTCTATCTTCACAAGTGGGCGAACGGTAATAAGGTGAGCAGGAGTCTCAGCGTTGGGGTGGGTGTTACTGTGTGAGGCGCTTACTTACTTTCGCTGGAGGTGATGTTGTAAACTGCTTTATAAGCCACCCTTCACATCTCGAGCACCGAAGAGTTTTCAGGATATATGATGACATGCATTATTCTCAGAGAAGTGTTTTTTTTTAAAAAAGAAATAAGGCCCAACAATTTACAAAGTTGCTTCATTGTGAGGAGATGAGTAGTTACAAATCACAGCGGTAAATTTGTTTTGTTGTGAAGCGGCTGTTGTTTCATCTTTCACGTTATTTTTAAAAATATATTCTTTACTGTGCCCAGGAAAAAAGGATTGTCCGTGTACCTTACCAGTGGTCCTTGATGGAAAGAGATCGAAGAATATCTGGTGCTGATGAGTATTACAAGTCTAAGGTAAATACTATAATAATAATCCTTGCATTTGAGTGCCTTAACACAGCAACTTCCTACAGCCATGGAATGAGTGACTGACTTTATTTGGGGGATTTGTTAGCCAGGACAATGGGAGAAGCTCCTGTTTCTTTTCAAATAATGCCATGGGTTCTTTGAAGTCTACCTGTACAGGCAGACAGGACCTTGATTGAACGGTTACCGCTCGATAGTCCGAAGGTTCGTTAGTCCGAAGCTTCCCTTAACCCTAACCCCAACCCTAAATTTTGGATTCATGAACCTTTGGACTATCGCACCAAATGTTCGGATTAACGAAGCTCATTTCATTGTCGGTTTGGACTATCGAGCGGTAACCATGGTAACCGCCCCGGGTATAGGAAATTTGTGTGTTCGGACTATCGAACCTTCAGACTATCAAGTGCCCCCCAGTTGAACGTCCATTCCAAAGGAAGGATATTTCAAGTGTATGGTGCATAAATATTCCCTGTGCTTATTTTAGCCACAACTGCCATGCTTTTAAGGAAAGCATTCCTCATGATTTCACAACACAGTAGACAATCATCAAGCAAAATAATTAAATAGGGAACATACAGTGTTTATTGTTTCCAATTGGATGAATAATAATCAAGGTTTGAGGAAACTTGTATATATCTCCTCAGAAGTACACGCGTGACCTCATGTTGGATACCAGTTTGTGATAGTTATGGGAGCATAGAAAAGTTTTTTTTTGTATGTTGTACTATTGGTAATTAGTTCTTCTTAATGCTAAGACTTAATTAACCTTCTTAACAGGAAATTCTTTTATTAACAGGGTTTGGAAAACATCAACTGATGGATTATTTAACTTCAAACAATGGCTCTGTAACCTCTATTCTTGCAAAAATCTTATGTTTTCTTTTGTGTTTCATAAGGTACATTAAATAAAACAAAATAAGTCTTTATCTACTTTATTGTGCTCTATGAAGAGAATATTTAATGTTTTCATGCCAATAAAAACAAACTTAACAACATAAGAATAATTATTATTTAATCAATATTATTAAAGTACAACAGAGAAAACAGACAGTGGTGCAAAAGCTTAGATGTCAAAACAACAACAACTTGAATTTATAGAACGCCTTTCATTCAGGACAACATTTTGGAGCGCTGCACAGTTGAACAGATTTGTACAGTTTATTTTCAAGCTGGAAACATCTTTTAAAATATTGTTATACATGCTTTCATTTTCATTAAACTGCAGTAATAAAGAAAAAAACATCACAAAGTGAAACTAGATTAGATTTAGATTGATGGCATTTTCCACATTTATAACTTTTGCTGAAACACTTTAGTGTGAAATCATTTTCAAACTATGTGTAATTTAATGATTCGTCATATTGTACCAATTTATGGTCCAGAAGAGAACATTACATTAATACATTATAAAGAAATATATACATACTATAATTGGTTGTTTGTTATTATTCATTCCATACCAATATACAGGTAGACCCCGCTTAATGTTATTACGTTGTTGATACATTGGGAACATATATTCATTCAACGTGGCGTCGTTTGCACTGGTGGAAAGGGGGCACAACGGCGTTAGGACCTGGAAGTGAGCTAGGCTGGCAGCAAGTGAGACCGTCAGCTATTGAGTTAGCCCAGCAGGCAATCAGGGAGCATGTGAGTGAGCCAGGCAAGCAAGCAGTCAGGGAACGAGTATTATTTTTTTAATAGAAAATATTGATGAAAATGTCCAAAAGAACCTAACTCCAGTTTTTACATTCATTTTTATGGGAAAAATGTATTCGCTTAATGTCGTTTTGCTTTTAAAGTCGCACTTTTCAAGAACAAAACTACGACGTTAAGCATGGTCTACCTGTAGTCGTATATGGTCACCAAGTGAAAATATAATGTAACAATCATGATGTTGATTCTATATGTAAACTTCCCACTTCTGCTAACGCCTTCAGGACATTTAACTGATGGATCTAGAGAAAAAAATGCATGACTAAATTTGGATATTTTAAATCTTTATGAATATTTTTAAAAAATTTCATTACATTTTCACTCACCCTTAAGTAAAGGATCTGATTCCAAAACTCGCCAGAAGACTGTGAAAAACTGTGCCACTGTTGCCCTGTAATATTATATTAATGGTTTATCATCAATTAATATTGTCAACCTGTGTGACTTAGTAAGATCTGTAAATTATACTTTTTAAAAAATATATATTTTTAAAATTTATATGAATGTGATTTCTCAAATGAAATTTAAAAAAAACAATTTGATTGTTATTACTCTACTGTGGATTCTGTTGCATCTGTAATCTCTGGACAGTTGATATAACATATTTCAGTTGGTTGTGGCCTATTGGACCACACTGGCCTAAATTGTAGGTGTTCCCAGTCCTTCAAGCCATAACCTTCTAAATCCGAGGCAAGAGTGCTACCAACTGAGACAAACTGACACACAAGAGATCAAGGAAAAATCACAACATGTTCAACCCACAATGATTTGCATTTAAATGGTTTCTTTCATTCCATCCCAAAACTTCAACTTTTTAAGAGAATTTGACTTCAATACGTACTCAAATGTAACAGAAGGAATACAAAGAGATTTAGGTACCATCCATACGTATGTGACATTGGTTACGTCATTCCTGGCATTTGTGTGAGTAAGACAGGATCCTTCCATATCAAAGCACTAGGGTGAAAAAAACAGATTTTAAAATATGTATAAGCTGAAATATTGGGGGTGGGGGGGGGTGATCATTAAGTGAAAATGATTATTTACCTTTAAAAATTGGGCATTTTCATCTGGTTTCTGCCATTTTCCAACTGCCATACGAGTATTAGTCTTTCGACCTTGTAATATAAATCCTCGGTATCTTCCTGTTATTGTAACTGAATATACGTAATGTTATGATTAAATTTCTGTTTTCCAAAGTATTTTAAATCCTTCCATACATATCTAATATAGTAATACTGTAATTCATCAATGTATTGATGGATTGAGCCAGTCATAAACTACCACAAAGTGTTTTTAAAATACATAATCACATGAAACACTTAAATCTGTTGGGTAATTATTGTATTCATAATAGTGGTTAATGAATGTCTTTTTTGAGTTAAAAAAAATTCCCTTTAAATCTGAAGAGCTGCAGATTGTTTAGCTTTTTGACAAAATAAATCAGTCTACCATACCAATTAAAGTTTGCCAGAAAAGTCCCAAAAGGTTAAATAATAATCTTGGCACCTGCCTTGGCTTCAGTGCCTTGGACGTCCTCCCGACGTGAAAGGCGCTCTATCAATGTAATTTTGTTGTTGTTGTTGGTTATGTTGAAATGTTTCACAATGAATTTCTTGTCGAGTATGATGGAGACTGTATTTCCAGGAAAACAAGGCAATATTTTAATACAGCAAGATCCCATAGGCAGCAATCATCAAAAAAAAAAAAATTTGCAAAGCATCTTTCACATTGGGAGGACATTCCAAAGCGCTGACAGCAGTGTTTTGGACAACAACAACAAAATTACATTTATAGAGCGCCTTTCACATTGGGAGGATTTCCCAAAGCACTGAAGCCAAGGCAGATGCTAAGATTATTAGTTTGCCTTTTGGGACTTTTCTGGCAAACGTTAACTGGTATGCACCCAAGCTGGGAGTCGAGATTGGGAGTGTGGAGGGTGTGGTGGGGTGGGGGAAGGATGGTAATTGAAAGAACGGTTGAAGAGGAGGGTCGTCAAGTTGGTGTTGAAGGAGGCAAGGGATGGGGCGAGGTGAAGGGATGGAATTCCAGATGGTGGGGACAGAGTAGCTGAAGGACTGCCCAACATGGGTACTCCACGTGAAACAGGCTGAAGCCTACTGAGCAGAGGGAGCGGGCAGGTTAGTTGGGGATAAGGAGGTCACAGAGCGAGCAGGGAGCAACGCCATGAACTGAAAGATTCAATCAAACTGGACAATCGAGAAGCCCCTTCTCGTTTCAAACAGTGCCATGTGATCTTTACTGTCCATCTAAACCAGTGGTTCACAATCTCGGTTCCCAATCCAAATCAGGGTTGTGGGGTTCCTCACTATTGTTGCGAAGGCTTATCAGAATTTTTTTGTTGTTGCTTTTTGTTAATGCTGAAAATGTGCTTTTAATGCTGAAACGTGCCTGAGGCGACACTGCCCACCAATTGAACGATTGTACTAGCGAGCTGCGCTGAGTCCACAAAATAGAAGATATCGTCTTGGCTGAGCTTTGCTTCAGTCGCTCAGTCGCCTCCTAAGTGTCGGGAGGTCCTGTTGGTGGCCAATTTAGGGTCACAGCAAAAAAAGGTTGGGAACCACTGATCTAAACCAATAGACCACACCTGGCTATAATGACACTTGTGCCTTGGGACATCCTCCTGATGTGAAATAGGCTATACAAATGTAATTTGCTGTTGTGGCTCTGAGACTGTGAGCTTGAAGTCCTCACAAGAAGATTATAACCCACAAACGATGGAAGCATTTATGGTCTTACTATTTAAAAATAGAAAAATTTGACACAATACTTCATACCATTTATTGTCTTCCCGGGAAGGTAGTATTTGTCTTTAATTACGACGCTGTAGAAGCTTTTTCTATACTGTGGTTGAAAGCCGTGCTTAGGCTTCATCTTCCTACACGCTGATAAAGGAGCTCCAGTCGGTAAACCAGCGGTCTGGTGAGCAATCTGTAGAATCTCCATGCAGCATAGAGTAAGGAGAAGGCGGACAGACATTTTTCCGTTGAGAGGCATCGGCAATCACACCAACAAAAATGGCGCTGGAGCCGTTAAATTCAAAACCCGAATGGCCTGAGCGAGAGCTCCGCTCTTCGGATTGGTGGTTTGGGGGGGGGGGGGGGGGGGCATCTGGCGCATGCGCGCTGGTGCACCTGCTTCTCTCTCCGCAGGTGGATCATGGAAAGGAGGATTTGTTCAGGGCTTGTGGAGGGATTGTCGGGAGGGTGTGTGTGTGGGGAGGTGGGGTTTGGGAATTGTCGGGAGGGTGTGAGGGGGGAATTGCAAGATTGGGGGAAAGGGGGCTGTGCTTGGACGTTGGTGAGGAGAGTGCTATTGATGGGAGGGTTGGAGGCATTGCTGGGGTGGAGCAGGGTCCAATTGATGAGGAGGGTGGGGGTAGGAATGATAAATGTGAAGAAGCTCCTGTGTTCAAAGCACATAAACCTATATTGAAAAATACTCTAACCCAATGATGTTCTGGGGATATTCTTTTATTGTTATAGCAAACTGTTACAGCAACAACACAATTATACTAGTAGAGTGCCATTTGAGTTGGGAGGAATAGTGAATAAAGCAATTAAGAACAAAATAAATGGAAATAGAACACAACTGCATGATACAACCAATGGAAACCTGTACACAGAAGATAGTTTCCTCTTTCATTGCATGTCAATGTCAAACGTCTTAAGTGACCAGGAGAGATACAAATAACATCACAATGAGGTTGCCAATTCCATATGTAAACTTCATCTCACCACATTTCACAGACGGATCTAGAGCAAAAATATATCATTAAATTTTTATTATCTATAATCTTTATTTTTAACATTTTAGGCACATGCACATTTTATTTTGCTATTTCCATGTGATCTAATGGGAAACATTATCTGAAGACATTGTCCGAAGTCGTTCGGACAACTATGTTTAAATATTTAAATTTGGATTGTGTTCTTCACTCACCTTTCATTAAAGAACTTGATTGGACATCAAGCCAATAGACATCACGCGATTGTGCCACCGTTGCCCTATAGGAAGAATTTAATCACGTGAAATACAGAAAATCCAAAGATTCGAAAGCAAGACTGTGAAAAACTGTGCTACTGCTGCCCTGTAATATTATATTAATGGTTTATCATCAATTAATATTGTCAACCTGTGTGACTTAGTAAGATCTGCAAATTATACTTTTTAATGTTTTTTAAAAAATTCAATTTATATGAATATGACTTCTCAAATTAAATTTAAAAACATCATGTCTTGATTATCCCAATCCTGCTCCATTTCCAAAGCATGAACAAACTAACAAACTAAAGGTGGATCTCCCATAACTCAGTGGTTAGAGCACCCGCCTTACAAGCGTGAGACCTGTGTTCGAATCCAGACAGGTCAGGGCAAAACCTTGGGCAAGTTTCCTTACTGCACATGCCTAATAATAATCCCCCCCAAAAAAACAGAATAATAAAATTGGTCATTTCAATCCATGACTGTTTGTGCAACACTGCTGTGTGCAATTGGCTGACGTGTTTCATCCACAAAATATACAGTCAATTCACTTTACAGTATATATTCTGTGAAGCGCTTTGAGACGTCTAGAAGATGTGAAAAGCGCTATATCAAATTCAAGGGTTATTATTATTACTGGATTCTATTGCATCCTTAATCTCTGGGCAGTTGATATAACATATTTCAGTTGGTTGTGGCCTATTGGACCACACTGGCCTAAATTGGAGGTGTTCCCAGTCCTTCAAGCCATAACCTTCTTAATCCGAGGCAAGAGTGCTACCAACTGAGACAAACTGACACACAAGAGATCAAGGAAAAATCACAACATGTTCAACCCACAATGATTTGCATTTAAATGGTGTCTTTCATTCCATCCCAAAACTTCAACTTTTCAAGAGAATTTGACTTCAATACGTACTGAAATGTAACAGAAGAAATACAAAGAGATTTAGGTACCATCCATACGTATGTGACATTGGTCACTTCATTCTTGGCATTTGTGTGAGTAAGAGCAGATCCTTCTTTATTAAAGCACTGGGGGAAAAAAACAGATTTTAAAATATGTATATGCTGAAATATTGGGGGGGAGGGGGGGGTGATCATTAAGTGAAAACAGTTATTTACCTTTAATAGTTTGGCATTTTGATCTGGTTTCTGCCATTTTCCAAATACCAGATGACTATTACTCTTTAGACCTTGCAACAAAAATCCTCTGTATTTTCCTGTTATTGTAACTGAATATACGTAATGTTATGATTAAATTTCTTTTTTCCACAGTATTTTAAATCCTTCCATACATATCTAATAAAGTATTACTGTAATTCATTAATGTATTGTAATATATATAAATAATCCTTGCATTTGATATAGCGCTTTTCACATCTTATTGACGTCCCAAAGCGTTTCACAGAATATACAGTAAAGTGAATTGACTGTATATTTGTGGGTGAATCTTGTTGGATTGAGCTAGTCATAAACTACCACAAAGTATTTTTAAAATACATAATCACATGAAACACTTAATCTGTTGCGTAATTATTGCATACATAATAGTGGTTAATCAATGTCTTTATGAGTTACAAAAAATTCCCTTTAAATCTGAAGAGCTGCAGATTGTTTAGCTTTTCCACAAAATACATTAGTCTACCAGTTAAAGTTTGCCAGAAAAGTTCCAAAAGGTTAAATAATAATCTTGGCACCTGCCTTGGCTTCAATGCCTTGAGCGTCCTCCCGACGTGAAAGGCACTCTATCAATGTAATTTTGTTGTTGTTGGCTATTTTGAAATGTTTCACAAGGAATTTCTTGTCAAGTGTGATGGAGACTGTATTTCTAGGAAAACAAGGCAATATTTTAATCCAGCAAGATCCCATAGGCAGCAATCATCCCCCCAAAAATTGTAACGCGTCTTTCACATTGGGAGGACATTCGAAGGCGCTAGCAGTGTTTTGGACAACAACAACAAAATTACATTTATAGAGCGCCTTTCACGTTGGGAGGATTTCCCAAAGCACTGAAGCCAAGGCAGATGCTAAGATTATTAGTTTGCCTTTTGAGACTTTTCTGGCAAACGTTAACTGGTATGGACCCAAGCTGGCAGTCGAGATTGGGAGTGTGGAGGGTGTGGTGTGGTGGGGGAGTGGGGGAAGGATGGTAATTGAATGAACAGTCGAAGAGGAGGGTCGTCAAATTGGTGTTGAAGGAGGCAAGGGATGGAGTGAGGCGAAGGGATGGAGTGAGGCGAAGGGACCGTGGGATGGAAATCCAGATGATGGGGACAGAGTAGCTGAAAGGCTGCCCAACATGGGCACTCCACGTGAAACAGGCTGAAGCCTACTGACCAGAGGGAGCGGGCAGGTTAGTAGGGGATAAGGAGGTCACAGAGCGAGGAGGGAGCAACGCCATGAACTGAAAGATTCAATTGAACTGGACAATGGAGAAGCCCCTTCTCATTTCAAACAGTGCCATGTGATCTTTACTGTCCATCTAAACCAGTGGTTCACAATCTCAGATCCCAATCCAAATCAGGGTTGTGGGGGTCCTCACTATTGTTGCGAAGGCTTATCAGAATTTTTTTGTTGTTGCTTTTTTTAATGCTGAAAATGTGTTTTTAATGCTGAAACGTGCCTGAGGCGACACTGCCCACCAATTGAAAGATTGTACTAGCGAGCTGCGCTGAGTCCACAAAATAGAAGAAGATATCGTCTTGGCTGAGCTTTGCTTCAGTCGCTCAGTCGCCTCCTAAGTGTCTGGAGGTCCTGTTGGTGGCCAATTTAGGGTCACAGCAAAAAAAGGTTGGGAACTACTGATCTAAACCAATAGACCAGACCTGGCTATAATGACACTTGTGCCTTGGGACATCCTCCTGATGTGAAAGAGGCTATACAAATGTAATTTGTTGTTGTGGCTCTGAGACTGTGAGCTTGAAGTCCTCACAAGAAGATTATAACCCACAAACGATGGAAGCATTTATGGTCTTACTATTTTAAAAACAGAAAAGTTTGACACAATACTTCATACCATTTATTGTCTTCCCGGGATGGTAGTATTTGTCTTTAATTACGATGTTGTACAAGCTTTTTGTACTCTGTGGCTGAGAGTTGTGCTGAGGCTTCATCGTCTTACACGTTGTTAAAGGAGCTCCAGTCGGTAAACCAGCTGTCAGGTGAGCAATCTGTAGAATCTCCATGCAACACAGAGTAAGGAGAAGGCGGACAGACATTTTGCCGTTGAGAGGCATCGGCAAATCACACCAACAAAAAATGGCGCTGGAGCCGTTAAATTCAAAACCCGAATGGCCTGAGCGAGAGCTCCGCTCTTCGGATTGGTGGTGGGGGGGGGGGGGGGCATCTGGCGCATGCGCGCTGGTGCGCCTGCTTCTCTCTCCGCAGGTGGATCATGGAAAGGAGGATTTGTTCAGGGCTTGTGGAGGGATTGTCGGGAGGGTGTGTGTGTGGGGAGGTGGGGTTTGGGAATTGTCGGGAGGGTGTGAGGGGGGAATTGCAAGATTGGGGGAAAGGGGGCTGTGCTTGGACGTTGGTGAGGAGAGTGCTATTGATGGGAGGGTTGGAGGCATTGCTGGGGTGGAGCAGGGTCCAATTGATGAGGAGGGTGGGGGTAGGAATGATAAATGTGAAGAAGCTCCTGTGTTCAAAGCACATAAACCTATATTGAAAAATACTCTAACCCAATGATGTTCTGGGGATATTCTTTTATTGTTATAGCAAACTGTTACAGCAACAACACAATTATACTAGTAGAGTGCCATTTGAGTTGGGAGGAATAGTGAATAAAGCAATTAAGAACAAAATAAATGGAAATAGAACACAACTGCATGATACAACCAATGGAAACCTGTACACAGAAGATAGTTTCCTCTTTCATTGCATGTCAATGTCAAACGTCTTAAGTGACCAGGAGAGATACAAATAACATCACAATGAGGTTGCCAATTCCATATGTAAACTTCATCTCACCACATTTCACAGACGGATCTAGAGCAAAAATATATCATTAAATTTTTATTATCTATAATCTTTATTTTTAACATTTTAGGCACATGCACATTTTATTTTGCTATTTCCATGTGATCTAATGGGAAACATTATCTGAAGACATTGTCCGAAGTCGTTCGGACAACTATGTTTAAATATTTAAATTTGGATTGTGTTCTTCACTCACCTTTCATTAAAGAACTTGATTGGACATCAAGCCAATAGACATCACGCGATTGTGCCACCGTTGCCCTATAGGAAGAATTTAATCACGTGAAATACAGAAAATCCAAAGATTCGAAAGCAAGACTGTGAAAAACTGTGCTACTGCTGCCCTGTAATATTATATTAATGGTTTATCATCAATTAATATTGTCAACCTGTGTGACTTAGTAAGATCTGCAAATTATACTTTTTCATGTTTTTTAAAAAATTCAATTTATATGAATATGACTTCTCAAATTAAATTTAAAAACATCATGTCTTGATTATCCCAATCCTGCTCCATTTCCAAAGCATGAACAAACTAACAAACTAAAGGTGGATCTCCCATAACTCAGTGGTTAGAGCACCCGCCTTACAAGCGTGAGACCTGTGTTCGAATCCAGACAGGTCAGGGCAAAACCTTGGGCAACTTTCCTTACTGCACATGCCTAATAATAATCCCCCCCAAAAAAACAGAATAATAAAATTGGTCATTTCAATCCATGACTGTTTGTGCAACACTGCTGTGTGCAATTGGCTGACGTGTTTCATCCACAAAATATACAGTCAATTCACTTCACAGTATATATTCTGTGAAGCGCTTTGAGACGTCTAGAAGATGTGAAAAGCGCTATATCAAATTCAAGGGTTATTATTATTACTGGATTCTATTGCATCCTTAATCTCTGGGCAGTTGATATAACATATTTCAGTTGGTTGTGGCCTATTGGACCACACTGGCCTAAATTGGAGGTGTTCCCAGTCCTTCAAGCCATAACCTTCTTAATCCGAGGCAAGAGTGCTACCAACTGAGACAAACTGACACACAAGAGATCAAGGAAAAATCACAACATGTTCAACCCACAATGATTTGCATTTAAATGGTGTCTTTCATTCCATCCCAAAACTTCAACTTTTCAAGAGAATTTGACTTCAATACGTACTGAAATGTAACAGAAGAAATACAAAGAGATTTAGGTACCATCCATACGTATGTGACATTGGTCACTTCATTCTTGGCATTTGTGTGAGTAAGAGCAGATCCTTCTTTATTAAAGCACTGGGGGAAAAAAACAGATTTTAAAATATGTATATGCTGAAATATTGGGGGGGAGGGGGGGGTGATCATTAAGTGAAAACAGTTATTTACCTTTAATAGTTTGGCATTTTGATCTGGTTTCTGCCATTTTCCAAATACCAGATGACTATTACTCTTTAGACCTTGCAACAAAAATCCTCTGTATTTTCCTGTTATTGTAACTGAATATACGTAATGTTATGATTAAATTTCTTTTTTCCACAGTATTTTAAATCCTTCCATACATATCTAATAAAGTATTTCTGTAATTCATTAATGTATTGTAATATATATAAATAATCCTTGCATTTGATATAGCGCTTTTCACATCTTATTGACGTCCCAAAGCGTTTCACAGAATATACAGTAAAGTGAATTGACTGTATATTTGTGGGTGAATCTTGTTGGATTGAGCTAGTCATAAACTACCACAAAGTGTTTTTAAAATACATAATCACATGAAACACTTAATCTGTTGCGTAATTATTGCATACATAATAGTGGTTAATAAATGTCTTTATGAGTTAAAAAAAATTCCCTTTAAATCTGAAGAGCTGCAGATTGTTTAGCTTTTCCACAAAATACATTAGTCTACCAGTTAAAGTTTGCCAGAAAAGTCCCAAAAGGTTAAATAATAATCTTGGCACCTGCCTTGGCTTCAATGCCTTGAGCGTCCTCCCGACGTGAAAGGCGCTCTATCAATGTAATTTTGTTGTTGTTGGTTATTTTGAAATGTTTCACAAGGAATTTCTTGTCAAGTGTGATGGAGACTGTATTTCTAGGAAAACAAGGCAATATTTTAATCCAGCAAGATCCCATAGGCAGCAATCATCCCCCCAAAAATTGTAACGCGTCTTTCACATTGGGAGGACATTCGAAGGCGCTAGCAGTGTTTTGGACAACAACAACAAAATTACATTTATAGAGCGCCTTTCACGTTGGGAGGATTTTCCAAAGCACTGAAGCCAAGGCAGATGCTAAGATTATTAGTTTGCCTTTTGGGACTTTTCTGGCAAACGTTAACTGGTATGCACCCAAGCTGGGAGTCGAGATTGGGAGTGTGGAGGGTGTGGTGTGGTGGGGGAGTGGGGGAAGGATGGTAATTGAATGAACAGTCGAAGAGGAGGGTCGTCAAATTGGTGTTGAAGGAGGCAGGGGATGGAGTGAGGCGAAGGGACCGTGGGATGGAAATCCAGATGATGGGGACAGAGTAGCTGAAAGGCTGCCCAACATGGGCACTCCACGTGAAACAGGCTGAAGCCTACTGACCAGAGGGAGCGGGCAGGTTAGTAGGGGATAAGGAGGTCACAGAGCGAGGAGGGAGCAACGCCATGAACTGAAAGATTCAATTGAACTGGACGATGGAGAAGCCCCTTCTCATTTCAAAGTGTCATGTGATCTTTACTGTCCATCTAAACCAGTGGTTCACAATCTTGGATCCCAATCCAAATCAGGGTTGTGGGGGTCCTCACTATTGTTGCGAAGGCTTATCAGAATTTTTTTGTTGTTGCTTTTTTTAATGCTGAAAATGTGTTTTTAATGCTGAAACGTGCCTGAGGCGACACTGCCCACCAATTGAAAGATTGTACTAGCGAGCTGCGCTGAGTCCACAAAATAGAAGATATCGTCTTGGCTGAGCTTTGCTTCAGTCGCTCAGTCGCCTCCTAAGTGTCGGGAGGTCCTGTTGGTGGCCAATTTAGGGTCACAGCAAAAAAAGGTTGGGAACCACTGATCTAAACCAATAGACCAGACCTGGCTATAATGACACTTGTGCCTTGGGACATCCTCCTGATGTGAAATAGGCTATACAAATGTAATTTGCTGTTGTGGCTCTGAGACTGTGAGCTTGAAGTCCTCACAAGAAGATTATAACCCACAAACGATGGAAGCATTTATGGTCTTACTATTTTAAAAACAGAAAAGTTTGACACAATACTTCATACCATTTATTGTCTTCCCGGGAAGGTAGTATTTGTCTTTAATTACGACGCTGTACAAGCTTTTTGTATTGCGTGGTTGAAAGCCGTGCTTAGGCTTCATCGTCTTACACGCTGATAAAGGAGCTCCAGTCGGTAAACCAGCGGTCTGGTGAGCAAACTGTAGAATCTCCATGCAGCATAGAGTAAGGAGAAGGCAGACAGACATTTTTCCGTTGAGAGGCATCGGCAATCACACCAACAAAAATGGCGCTGGAGCCGTTAAATTCAAAACCCGAATGGCCTGAGCGAGAGCTCCGCTCTTCGGATTGGTGGTTGGGGGGGGGGGGGGGGGGGGGCATCTGGCGCATGCGCGCTGGTGCACCTGCTTCTCTCTCCGCAGGTGGATCATGGAAAGGAGGATTTGTTCAGGGCTTGTGGAGGGATTGTCGGGAGGGTGTGTGTGTGGGGAGGTGGGGTTTGGGAATTGTCGGGAGGGTGTGAGGGGGGAATTGCAAGATTGGGGGAAAGGGGGCTGTGCTTGGACGTTGGTGAGGAGAGTGCTATTGATGGGAGGGTTGGAGGCATTGCTGGGGTGTAGCAGGGTCCAATTGATGAGGAGGGTGGGGGTAGGAATGATAAATGTGAAGAAGCTCCTGTGTTCAAAGCACATAAACCTATATTGAAAAATACTCTAACCCAATGATGTTCTGGGGATATTCTTTTATTGTTATAGCAAACTGTTACAGCAACAACACAATTATACTAGTAGAGTGCCATTTGAGTTGGGAGGAATAGTGAATAAAGCAATTAAGAACAAAATAAATGGAAATAGAACACAACTGCATGATACAACCAATGGAAACCTGTACACAGAAGATAGTTTCCTCTTTCATTGCATGTCAATGTCAAACGTCTTAAGTGACCAGGAGAGATACAAATAACATCACAATGAGGTTGCCAATTCCATATGTAAACTTCATCTCACCACATTTCACAGACACATCTAGAGCGAAAATACATCATAACATTTTTATTATCTATAATCTTTATTTTTAACATTTATGGCACACGCACATTTTATTTTGCTATTTCCATGTGATCTCACGGGAAACATTATCTGAAGACATTGTCTGAAGTAGTCCAACTATGTTTAAATATTTAAATTTGGATTGTGTTCTTCACTTACCTTTCAGTAAATATTTTGATTGGACATCAAGCCAATAGACATCATGAGATTGTGCCACTGTTACCCTATAGGAAGAATTTAATCACGTGAAATACAGAAAATATTGTCAATTAATCCCTGGGGTATGATTTAATGTCCGATTTTCAACTTGACTTTCGAGTTCAATTTAATGTAACTACAATACTTGGAATGAAAGGTCTATTTGATCTGTCAAGCCCATTCTCTAGCCCTGGAACACATACGAATTAGCTTCCCACGGACTCCAACCTATCCCTCAATCTCTCAGTGGATGTCATACAAAAACGTCAATTCAGTTTAAACCATCAAAATGGGTTGAATGGATCAAGATATCAATTTCAGTGTTGCTTCATATTCGGCCTCTCCTCGTCTGTTGCCAAACACTGTTTCAAGACTACCTCCCCCCCTCCCCCCCCCCCCCACACACACACACGCAACCAGAATCCCAGCAAATCAGATCCAAATTCATCTAATCCTCTGTTAGATCTGGAAGTAGATTGTTGCTCAACCAGGAACAATGAAATAGTAAATATTTTACACTTATCTCTTTTTTGTTTCTGTTTTGTAGTGTGACATTTTGCTGTTGTAACT
Organism: Hydrolagus colliei; assembly: GCA_035084275.1. Lineage (NCBI taxonomy): Eukaryota > Metazoa > Chordata > Chondrichthyes > Chimaeriformes > Chimaeridae > Hydrolagus > Hydrolagus colliei. The sequence goes on from CM068754.1 coordinate 15,467,448, forward strand.
GTTGTATGTCACTTGGGGGCACTCAGCTTACATCTATATTGGTTTGCTCCTGCATTTCCTTCACTTGACCTCATGCAGAAATAAAGCATACACCATACAGTTCTTCATCACTGTGTGCCTTGGTTCAACTCCCAACAGTGAGGCTTCTTTTCAGTAATGAAGAGAGTCAAATTACCCCCAGCATTGGTAAAGAGATGCTCAGTTAATTCTTGTCTGTTTCCACTTAGCCAGTTTCAGATCTCACCTGTGACAGTCCAAAAGGTGGATTGGAAAGAATTGGCAGGTAAAACAGCGAATGAGCAAGTGAGGTATCACTCAGCATTTATTACATGATGGATCTTGCTATGAGTGAGTCTTCGAAGAGTCCATGGTGATTGTATTACCATCTATGTACTCTACTATCTCATCCAAGTGGCCATTTTCCATCTGTGAGGCTGAGCAATGCACCCGAACTGACTATTTAACTATGGACAAAGATACAACCAAGCCTTATCATGTTCCTACCTGCCATTCACACTTTATTTTAACGGATCATTCGATAGAAATTTAAGTTTCTGTGCTGCTTATCTGATCTCGGCAAAATAGTTATTTTAGAATTCTATACTAGGCTTTATAAATAGGGGTATAGAGTACAAAAGTCAGGAAGTGCTGACTAACCTCTATAGGACTTTGGTGAGGCCTCAGCTGGAATACTGTGTTCAATTCTGGTCACCACACTACAGAAAGGATGTGAAGGCATTGGAAAGGGTACAACGAAGATTTACTTGGATGGTGCCAGGATTGAGGGCTTCAGCTATGAGGAGAGGCTAGATAGGCTAGGGTTATTCTCTCTGGAGCAGAGAAGATTGAGGGGAGACCTAATAGAGGTTTATAAGATCATGAGGGGTTTCGACAGGGCAAATAGAGAAAAACTATTTCCACTCGTGGGTGAATCTGTGACTCGTGGTCACAGATTTAAAATAGTTTCAAGGCGAAGTAGAGGGGAGCTGAGGAGAAATTTTTTCACTCAGCGAGTTGTTCGAATCTGGAATGCATTGCCTGAAAAGGTGGTGGAGGCTGATTCGATAACAACTTTTAAAAGGGAATTAGATCTTTATTTAGGGAGAACAGGTCTATTAGGCTATGGGGAGCGGGCTGGGCAGTGGGATTGAATCGCTCTTTTCAAAGAGCCGGCACAGACTAGATGGGCCGAATGGCCTCCTTTTGTGCCGTAAAATTCTATGATTCTATGATCAGCACTCCAGTGAAATCAGCCAGGGTTTCTACTCCAAATCATAATTTAACAACAAAATTGCACTTATATAGCGCCTTTCACGTCGGGAGGACGTCCCAAAGCGCCGGATTCAGGAAACCTTGTTAGACTTCATGGGTATTGGATAAGACTAAAAAGGTACTGCTATGTGATACCAACATTTGCTGGGCCAGTAAGATTCAATGACTTCAGCAAACAAAAGAAGAAATAGTAATAATTTGGTCATTCATTCCACAACTGTGAAATAATTGGCAGCCGTGTTTCACCCACAAACTATACAGTCAATTCACTCTATACTATATCCTATGAAGCAATGATAACACAAAAATTTTGACCCCAATGCAATGGCGGAGTTTGGAAAGGTTCCCTTTTGATGTTTTTGTGCATGAATTCTCAAACTCACTGTTGGCTCTGTGGATTTAAACACAGCACTTACATGAATCTAATGGAAGATTAGATTCCGGTGGAATCCACACATATGTCATTGAATTGCTTTTGGCATTGACGTTTGAGTGGGTAACTGCAGCCATCGGGTTTCCAGATCACTGCAAAAACAAATCATATACAGTGCTGGAACAAATACAACAACAGCAACAAAATTACATTTGCAGAGCGCCTTGGGTGGACGTCCCAAGGCCTGACATACATGGGTGCTGGCACAGAGAAAAAACTTTTAAAATAAACAACGTAATTATTACCTGTAATAATTTGGTGTTTTCAGGTGGATTCTGCCACGATCCGATCGGAGTGGAGTCTCCATCCCTTCGAGCCTCCAGCAAAACTCCTCGATATTGGGGTCCCAGTATTACAACTGGGAACACACAACACATATGATGGTCAATAGCTTTTACAAACCTTACACACATGTCGAATGCAGCGACAACTTTTAATCTATTGGGCTATTCATGAACTACTTCCGCAATGCTTACATAATAAATACTCACATGAAGAAACACATTGGGAATCTATTGAGAAACTGCATGTATCATAGTGGGATATTGTGAAAGCGCTTCACAGAATGTACTGTAAAGTGAATTGACTGTCATATGACATAGCACTCATATCACATTCTGTATTGATTAAATAATTTATGTATCTGCTATTTTCTTTTTTTAAATGAAGAAACAAAGGATAGCAGTTTTTGTTTTACAACCACCATGGACTCTTCGCAGTCTCGTTCACAGCAAAGTCCATCGTGCAACAAATGCTGAATCCCACCTCATACATTGAAACGTTCTATTGAATTGAATGGCTCTTGAAAAGTTCAGAGTGTGACTATGGATTGCAGATGTGAAAGCTGGCTCGAAAACCAACTTGTGCCAAAGTCTGTTGCTGCAATCACCTTTGAAATGACTGGGAATCCTGGTCCTTTATTTTATACCTGTAACATAATACGTTTACATTCTGTGCAGTATATATATAATATATTACTGTATTCATATATATAATATATTATCTCTTGAGAATTTATCTAAATCATTAACAGTGAAAAACATTCAAGTTGTGGAAATTAAATATAGGCAGATGGTAGCCAGGGACTCTATTTCCACTATCCAGGGGATAGGGACCTTTGAAAGAATCAACACAACCAACAAGGATCTTATTCTTTAAGGCAGCAAAAATGTATCTTCAACAGCCTGAATACAGTCATTTCTTTTAACACAAGTTAAATTTGACTGCTTTCTGGGAACAAACCCTTATTATCCTGGATAAGAATGGTCCCAGTCTTAGCCTAACAGATCAATTTGTTTTAAAATTGACGATCAGATGTAACTATGGGCAATCTCAACAGTGTAATTATGGAGGAATTCTAAATTCAGCCTTGATTTAGAAACTGGATGTTTTACAGAAGACTGAAGCTGTTGCAGCTTTAATGCCTTTAGGTTGTTATAATAATAATACACTAATAATAATCCTTGAATTTGATATAGCACTTTTCACGTCTTCCAGATGTCTCAAAGCGCTTCACAGAATACACTGTAAAGTGAATTGACTGTATATTTGTGGGTGAAACACGGTAGCCAATTGCGCACAGCAATGTCCCACAACCAGTCATGGATTGAAATGACCAATTTTATTGTGTTTTTTGGTGGGGGGCATTATTATTAGGCGTGTAGAGTAAGGAAACTTGCTCAAGGTTTTGCCCTGACCTGTCTGGATTCGAAACACAGGTCTCACACTTGTAAGGCGAGTGCTCTAAATCACTGAGCTACAGGAGCTCAACATTTAGTGGGGAAATGAAGAACTCTGTTGAACAGGATTACAGTACAGTACTACATACCTTGTACTACCTTCCCAGGTTGGTAGAGGCTCGTTGCAGTGTCAATAGTGTAAGGTGCACGGCTGGGCTGTGCCACAACTCTGGAATGTGTTGGCTTCATACTGTCGCATGCTGTGACTGGAGCACCCCTCGGAAGACCAGTAAGCAGACTGGGAGACTGCAGAAAACAAACGCAGCACAGAGTCAACAAAATCCATCCGGCCATTTCTGTCCCTTCTATGCCAGCCACTAATATCAGTTATGTACATTAGGTTCGAAAAGTTTGAGTGGGGCCAGGGAGGGGGTGAGGGTTGGGGGCTGGGGTCATTTTGCTGACTCGTTCATGATAATAAAACTTTTTCTTCCACAGTTTTCAAATTCCACCTTTGAAGCATGATGATAATTATTCACAGTCATAACGTATTAATCAATTAAGGCCTATACATGCTAAAATATGTCAAACAAACTGATTCGAACAAAGGAGTTATTTGAACATTTTCCTGATACCATATTCAATGGCTTTATCCCAGAATTTGGCATTCATTTCATACATCATCCAATGCGTATTGAATTTACCCTGAACAAAAGTAGCAAATTACATCTTCTGGTAAAACAATGGAGTGAAGTTGGTAGCACTTCATAACTGTCGCAAGGAATGAGTTATGAGATTCCACACACATGAAAGTGTTTGATAACTCTCTCTGTTAATCCCTCCACCTTGAGGCCCCCTCTCCCCCTTTTCAATTCTCACCTGAAAAGCTTCCTCTTCGACTAAGTTTACTGCCACCTCCCCCACAAACCACTTTCCCCACCCCACCCACTTTGGAGTCAGGCTTTGCCTCTGTTAAGCACTCTGAGATGCCACCCAGCCTGGAGGGCGCTCTGTAAGTGCAAATCGTTGAGGTAAATAGGGAAAAACTATTTCCACTGGTTAGATAATCAGTAACTAAAAGGTATTAATTTAGGGCCATCAACAAAAGATAGGAGAATTTTCTTTAGACAGAAAGTAATTTGAACACAAACTTCCAAAATGGTGATTGAAGCTATTATCCATAATAGCTTTTAAAAGAGAATTGAACAGAGATTTACAAAAGCAACATATAAACCGTACTTGAGAGTCCTGTTAAAGATATGTTGGGTTCCTGTGTTTTGTAAAACTCTGTCATAGCTAAACATAGATGAATATTCCAGCACGAGACCTGCAGTTTAGTTGAAACAGGAGCCTCCGCTGGAATGCAAACCTCGCATGGATGGGAAACGATTCATGTCATCGGGTTTGTCTTCATACAAAGCACTCTTGTGGAGATAGAGATGCATTTCATGGGGCGGAAAAAAAGAATTTTAGCTTCTTCCCTAATTGTCCTCTTACAGTTATAATATTGATAAAATAATGCAAAGCTGCAGCCAACGATGGAAGTGAAGAATTTCCTAAACACTAAAAGAAGAGAAATTTCAACCTCATTGTTTTGGGGCTGCACCTGTTGTCTTAAGCTGCAAAAAAAAATTGCTTTTTAAAAAAAAGTCTGCTCCATCCTTTGGCTAAAGTCATTTTTGTTCTAATACTTTCAAGAGGAGATTTTAAGCTGACTCATTCTGAATAACAAATCCATTTTGAAGTCCCCTTTGTGAGCACAATTGTAACATTTTTCAGTCATGCTGCCCTGCTCAGTTTGAGAGCTGCTATTGCGACCATTTGGATCATCATGTGCTACAAAGATAAAGGAGTTCTTTGTTAAAGTTGCTCTTATGCTTGCTATCTTGCACTGGTTTCTATTAAAGGCAGCTTTTGTACCACGTCTCGCCAGGGGGGCTGCAGCTCATCTTTTCCAGACGTCAACAAGTGATAAAAATGGAAGTTTAAAATGTTAATTTTGTTAGTGTTGGTGAGATTGTAGTGCAAACTCTCCTGGCATTCTTATGAAAATATCTATCACACACGTACACAGACACCTACACACACATACTTCACACATACAATCATGCATATGTGCAAAATACATACATAGGCACACAGAAACAAATACAGACAATGAGTGCGAAGATTTAAAAGCCCTGGAATGACCTGCAGTGCATTATAGTGAATTCTAAAATCATTGGTACTAAATCTGTTTTTCTGGGAGACAGAACAACGTCCAAACAGAACAGGAGGAATAATTGTGTATGTACTGTATACAGATAATGGAGTCCTGAAGCTCAGTGGTTTGAGCACTTGCCTTACAAACGAGAGACCTGTGTTTCAAACCCATGCAGGTCAGGGCAAAACCTTGGGCAAGATTCCTTACCCCGCAAGCCAAATAATAATCTGTCCAAAAAAATCCTATAATAAAAATTTGGTCACTCAACCCATGACTGTTTATGGGATGCAGCTGCGCGCAATTGGCTGCCGCGTTTCACCTACAAATATATGTCACTTGACAGTACATTTTGTGAAACGCTTTCAGATGTCTAGAAGACGTGAAAAGCACTATATCAAACGCAAGGATTGTTACTGTATTGTAGTTATCTCTGATGTGAAGAAAATAGTCCAGTCAAAATAATGTTAGTGTTTCAAAGGTGTTACATGTAGGCCACGGATTGGTGTCGCACGACATACTGAATTTCAGGAGCTCAACCATTAGTGAAATTTTCCTTTTGCTTTTTGTACCTACTGTAATCTTACTGTACTATCTCTAACCTTCCGTGCCTACGTAGTAGTGTAAGGTTGCAACAAACAAAATTCCACATTTATATTAGCCGTTTAAATTAGTTCAAATTTCCAGGATATCAGATGAGACTGTACAATGCATTGATCAGACAATGCCTGTAGCTTCGCTCGCAAACTTCGATTGACCATAACATCGGGCACATCCCAGGAAACAAAAACAACAACAATAATAGTATAATTATTTGTCTCAAATTATCAAAAAAAACTTTCAAAAACCCTCTGCTGAATTAAGACTTGTCAAAAAATATTCCACAATTCTGCAAGATCTTGCATCGCATAATAATAATCCCCGCATTTGACATTAACGCCTTATCAAATTGTCTCAAAGCAGTTCACCGATTGTATTGTAGAGTGGATGAAGAGTGTATTGTTTGGGTGCCACGCCACAAGTCATTTGCACACAGCCCTATATTTTTAATTTGGGGAGGGAGGGATTATCACCAATCAACAAACAACAGGGTTCCTACTTCTAGAGGGATGGGGAGTAAAGAAACTTGCCTGAGATGTATTTCCCCCCCCCCCCCCACACACACACAAGACCTTGCATTTTATGATTTTTTTATTAAAAAAGTGAAATTTGCTGTGAAAATAGTGAAATTTCGAGCATCAGATTAGCAAACTGGGATTACTGGAGCCTCAGTCTGTAGGAGAGGGAAGAGAGGATGCATGATCTATCAATGGCATGTAATAAATAAAGAGGTGGTTTCATTCCCTGACTAGCTCAGCTGAACTCGTCGAATATTCATTCCTTCCTGATTGGGTTTTTTTTTGGGGGGGGGGAAAAGCAAGAATGACTTTGCAAATCACGGCCGAAAACAAGGATGGACATCGGTGTATCCTCCTTCACAGGCAACAGTTTGATTTGCAAAACCTGCTGACTTTAATAAGAGTTGTGGATCGACCTCTGTGTGTGTTGCTGTCGCCCTGCACTGAGTGAGTGAGTGAGTGAGTTGAGAGTAGTTGAGTGAGTGAATCAGTGAGTGAGTTGAGTGAGTGAGTGGATGATGTATCAGGTTGCTAGCTAAGAGTGCTGTGTTTGTCACAGTGCATTTAAATAACTGACGATTGCCTGCGATTGACTTGTTTGGCGAGGGTGGAAGTAAACTAAGCATTTCTGTGGGGGTGGGCTGATAAACAGGCAGAGTATTCTCTCTCTCTCTAACCTTTTGCATTGAAAGAGAAAGAAAGAGAGAGAGAGAGAGAGCGAGAAAGTAAGTAAGAAAGAGATAGAAAGGAAGGGAGAGAGAAAGGAGAAAAGGGGGAGAGGAAGAAGGAGGTGGGTGGGGGGTGGAGAAAGGAGAAAGGGAGAGAGAGAGAAAGAGGGAGAGAAAGGGAGAGAGAAAGAAAACAAGAAGGGGACAGAGAGAGAGAAAGAGAGAAAGTCGGGAGTCGCAATGGGATGTACCCCGTCCAAATCCAAGGCTCCCTCAGCTCAGGAGAAAGTCTACAAAGACTTCGATACTTGCTCCACTTTTGTTTCCAGCTTGAAAAGTTCCTCCTCCACCCCAGAGAGACCCTGTCACAATGAGCAACTCATCCAAGCCGACAGCAAGCAAGCCTTTCTCAACGGTAAGGATTCCCTTTGCACAGTCTCATTACTGTACAATAAAAACCACCCTTGCATTCCATGCAGCCAGCCAGCTAGCTCCTTACCACGGCTTCCAGACGTCTCCAAGCGCTTCAAGCTTCATGTGCTGTAAAGTGAATTGACGGTATATATTTGTGGGGGAAACGCGGCAGCCAATACTGCGCCCGGCGGCTTCAACCACAAACGGTCGTGGATTGAACTGACCAATTTATCACTTTTTTTTTTTTGGAGGGATGATTTGTTAAGCGTGCGGAGTGAGGATACTTGCCCATGGTTTCACCCTGGCCGGGAATCGAACCCAGATCTCTCGTTTGTGCTCTAACCGCTGAGCTACAGGACTTCCTCGTGGGATATGGGAAGCCCCTAAGCTTTTAAGCGCTCTGGGACGCTATCCTCTGTGAGGGAAGCTGTATACACGCAAACTCTTATTGTTCTGGAGTTCTGTTTGTGGGGACGCTGCTGTGCGCAATTGGCTGACGCATTTCGTCCACAAATACACAGACAATTCACTTTACAGTAGATTCTGTGAAGCGCTTTGAGACGTCTAAAAGATGAGAAGAACACTATATCAAATGCAAGGATTATTTTTTTAAAAAATTTATTGTTGTTACTCATTGTCATCCCAGCCTCATTCCAAACAGTGTTATGTAATCCACACGTACTTTCCATTGCTCAAACAAACTCTGGGAGTTTAACTCCAGTTTGCCAGCTCTGTGGTGTACCTGTACTTTATTGTTCCCTGTTTTAATGCAGTGAGTAGAGGAATAAAGTGGCAGCAAGCTTCAGGATTTGTAAAGGAGTGGCAGCCAAGTTCATTGTCTTATCGACTTCAAGATCCTCACACACACATGTTCATGGTGACGATTAACTGTCTGTGGGTTTTTTTTCAGTTCCAAGTAATGATTTTTATAAGCGCAGTGTGACACAGTTACCAACTGCAGATGTGCAGAGCACACAGCTGAACATTCGGACCAGCCGCAGAGAGGATCACAGTGACTATAGCTCAACAGAGGAAGAAACCACGGAACACTGACCGAAGAAATTTAGGATACACAGCAGATGTGTCCAACGAAGAGGCCAGACTCCAATGGTCAAAGGTCCAAAACGAAACTACATTTCTGCAGGTAGGGCAATAAGGAGTGTTCCGGTTACCATTAGAAAAAACAGCAGATACCGGCCGCAAAATACAGTCAATTCACTTTACAACATTTTGTAAATCTATTTATTTGGGGCACTTTGAGATGCTGTTTGTGGACGAAACGTAGCAGCCAATGGAACACAGCAGTGTCCCACAAACAGTCGTGGATTGAAGTGACCAATTTATTTTTGTTACAAACTATATGATCATGTGCTACAACAGATGTCAAGATTATTGTTATTTTAAGAAAACTTGTTTGGACAGAAGTTGAACTGTCATGTGATATATCTTGTCACTGCGCAATATGCAACTGAGCTGCTGTTTTCGCACAAAGCACTTGTTATACTGGCATCATGGGACCTCTTCTGCTTTAAATGTGCTTCTCCACCTATTCCCTTTAATAGTGCTCGTGGATGAAACAGACAAAAACATCTTACTGAAGCAGTAGTTCATATCACCCGTTTCATGTTGAGCTATATTTTAGAGTCCAAGAGACTTTGAATGATGTTGGGAGTACAATTCCACGAGCGCCAACAACCCTCTCATATTTGACCAAGGCTGCTCGAGCAATCAATGTCAGGGTGTTTCACAATGGGGGATAGGGACACACACACAATTCAACTGACTTCTGTACACATGCATTTTCCAACAATGACCACTGGATAGCTGCATGAAAAAATTATGTTAACGTTGATTGAACGGACATGAAACTGATCAGAATTTAAACAGAAATGTCAAGGTGATTTAAAACGTCTTTTCTCTGTTTTTCACAGACTGGAGAATGAACTGAATGACGTAGGTAATATACCGCCGGACATTTCAACCATTGACCGCTGAAACATGAAAATTGTTTCCAAGTTGTCCTCTCTACGAAAGGGTTAATTCCTTGTGTCATGGATTTACACACACAACGTGGTCAGCTTAGCCACTTGTGATCTGTGGAATCCAATATGTTCTCTGTGGGTTACAGAAAAGCTGTTGACTTTTCAGTCAATGAAGTCTGGATTCAAGTTTGCACTATAAGACGTCAAGAGTATGTCTAACTTTGTAATTGGTGCCTGGCATGTCAATGTGTTCATTGCAAACATACTCTCAGATATGTATGGACGTTGATCTTGAACAAAAACAAATTACATTTCACATCAGAAAGACATCCCAAGGCACTAAAAGTCTCCTTTGATATACAGTACATTACCTGACAATTCCTATCTAGCAGCATAGAAATGTATTTTATTTCTTTATTTTAACTTTTAAGACCATGATCCACTCTGCCTTCCCTCACCTCATATTGCCCCCTTCCTAGCCTCCTTCAAGTCTCGCCTCAAGAACCTCCACTTTGATGGTCTCATTGGTCACCCCAAATCCCCTCCTTTCCCTCCATCATCCCCGATCCCAACCCCACCTTGGTATGAAACATTGACTGTCCAGCGCCTTGGGACTACCTCCCGACGTGAAATGTGCTATACAAATGTAATTTTGTTGTTTTCATAGCAATCCCTCAAAAAATAAACAATAATAAATTGGTTATTTCAATGACTGTTTATTGGACATTGCTGTATGCAATTGGCTGCCATGTTTCGTCCACAAATATACAGTCAATTCACTTTATAGTATATTCTGTGAAGCGCTTTGAGACGTCTGGAAGACGTGAAAAGCGCTATATCAAATGCAAGGATTATTATTATTTAATCCTAATTTGAAATTAACAAAGAAGGATTAAGTTTTTGATTTAGAGAATAAAGATCTTACATTTTTTTTACTGAATTATATGACATTGCCTTGCTCAAGGTACAACATTTGTTTATGTTATTTATATGTACATTTATATATGTATAAATACTGTGCATTGTGTCTGTTAATATTTATATCTCTAAAAACAACATGAACACAATGGTTTTGTCATTGGCTACATTTAATCATCAGAATACAGTGTACAGTACAAGGAAAAATATATTAGGTGCAAATTTTTAACATTCTAGTGGAACTTTTTTTGTGATGTAAACTTATTCTTTACGTGTATTGAAGAAATCGGTTAGGTGATGATCACTCATGTTAGATCACTCCAGAGATTTTATTACTCAGATAGTGTATTATTTTACTTTTAATGGACTGAAAAATGTGTTTTTATATTGTTTGATGCTTACCATTTTTACCGGATTTTAATTTGGTTGCATTGATGTAATGGCCGAGTAAAGCTCAACTGGGTCATTATATGAATGTTCATCATTCTTAACATTGGAGAAATTAATATTGATTGCAGGAGTCAGAAAAATATTCATTGTTACTTGCTCCTAATAGCAATCTGTATACAGGTAAATCTCTGTTTAGGACGGGATTGCGTTCCTGAAAAACGGTTCTCAGATCGAAACGTCCTAAATCGAAATGGGGTTTCCCATGCAGTCCCGTTATATAACCTGAGATGTGTTCTTTTCACAAAATTTTCTGACCTTAAACCCACTAAATAACTCACAAAACACAAAATAACACACATAGGCAAGAACGGGTACTTGGGGGTAACTGTACAGTATTGTACTTTAATACAGGCAAACTTTAGTACAGGCCTATGTTTTGATAATCTGCTTGCACCTGAGGCTGTAACATACCTTGATCTTTCCAGTACATTGTCCTTATTCTGTTTCATGGTAGCCACTGTCGATCTAGCTAGCCCTAAAGCCCTCCCGATGTCCGTACCTTTTTTGCCAGACTCGATGCGCTTTATCACCTCCAATTTAGTATTTAAAGTGATGACTTTGCGAGGTTTCTAGCTGCTAGCGGTATTGCCGCTGCTCATTTCACTTACTGCTCTCTTTTCCCGACTTGGTAGAAGTGTGGTAGAGGCTGCAAATCACTCAAAGTTGCTCAGGAATGTTTGCAAATTACTGTAATACTGACTTGGCGTGGTGTCGCCTTTAAATCAGCTGGCTTTTAAATAATGACGTAGCGACATGCTCTTGGTGAGTTCACATGCTTGGATACACTATGTCAGGTGCGAGCGTGATTTACCCGCGAATACACTATGGACTATGCGTATGGACAAAACGGACATGCCAAAAACGACTGTGATGTTCAAAATATGTACTGCACATGCGTAAAAAAGAATTTTGTTTGTTAAAACGAAATCAAGTGTCCTATATCGATAAAAAGGTGTTAAAAAATTATGTTCATTCCAATCGAAACATCCTCAATAGAAGCATCCTTAATCAAGGCTTACCTGTAGTAATAATAATAATAATAATGACCCTTGCCTTTGATAAGAGGCCCTATCATTTCATCAACAACATCTTAAAGTGCCACACAGAAGTCTTTTCTGGTTGTGTATTTGCAGGCAAAAGCCGCTGTCGGTTTACACAAAGACAGTTTGTATCAAATATCCATGATGTGAATGACCAAGTTATATCTAGAGAGGTTGTTGGCCAGGACACCCAGTGAAACTCCCTTGTTTTCTCGTAAATAGCTCTGGCTATAACATTTTGGGCACTGCAGAAATCTGATTGTAAATGTGTTGTTGGAAAAAGTCTCCGATACACGTTATTGCATAAGGAAAGTCTTAACTATATAGTGGTTTCAGTAGTTATCTGGTAACCCATGCAGTCTTTTAATTTTGTAGGAGTAACATCTCTCCATTTCATGGAGTCCTGCAACTCAATGGTTAGAACACTCGCCTTACAAATGTGAGACCTGTGTTCGAATCCAGGCAAGTCAGAGCGAAATCTTGGGCAAGTTTCCTTACTCCACAGGCCTAATAATAACCTCTCAAAAAAAAATTGGTCATTTCAATCCACGACTGTTTATGGGACACTGCTGTGCGCAATTGGCTGCCATGTTTCGCCTACAAATATGCAGTCAATTCACTTTACAGTATATTCTGTGATGTGCTTCGAGATGTCTAGAAGATGCAAAAAGCGCTATTTCAAATGCAAGGAGTATTATTATTATTTTAACTGCAGTATATTCTCTCCAGGTTTGCTTTTTAAAAAAATGGGAACTGAAGCTTTGAAACAACACAAATAACAGCAAATGTGGATTGTCGGTTCCATTTATAACGTTGTAAGATAGGTTGAAATTGGTTCATTAATTGATGACTAATAAATAAACCATATTTAATTAAAACATTTCAAAGAGGTAAAGAGTAATGCAGTTATTGAACAAATGCATGCTGATTATTTTTCTATTTCTGCGTAATATGGTTATTAAAACAAAGCGAGAAATAATTTTGCACACTTTGGTAGTTTACAACTCGACAGCAGATTGTGAGATCTCAAACGTGTTCTTAGCTACAACTCAATGTAATCTCCACGACATTTATTCATTCATCCAAACAACAGGGATCTACAATTCTTCCTAACCTTCCATGCTCTCTTTAAATTTAAATTTCCATCTCTGGTAAAGTACAATAGACAAGTGATTAACGAGTATATATATATTTTTTAAAACACCCACTCCTTTGTATTCACAAGAACTAAGACAGGATGTAATAGTAGGTAAGAGGGCCACTCAACCTTCTTTCAGGCACTTCAGCGTATGCAGTTTCACAGTGCTATTAGTAGTGGATTGGGAGAATAATAATAATGATAATCCTTACATTTTATATAGCGCTTTTCACATCTTATCGATGTCTCAAAGCGCTTCACAGAACATACTGTAAAGTGAATTGATTGTATATTTTGTGGGCGAAATGCGGCAGCCAATTGTGCACAGCAGCGTCCCACAAACAGTCGTGGATTGAAATGACCAATTTTGTTATTGTGTTTTTTGGGGGATGGATTATTATTAGGCGTGTGGAGTAAGGAAACTTGCCCAAGGTTTCGCTCTGACCTGCCTGGATTTGAAACACATGTCTCACGCTTGTAAGGCGACTGCTCTAACCGCTGAGCTACAGGAGCCCCACATGTTCACTATTTATTTTCTGCCTTCGAGTCCTGCAAGCACTGACTCACGCTAGTTAGGCTGTTAACATTAGGCTGACCAACCTCCAAAACTACTCCAATTAAGTAGCAATTCTGCATGTGTGAGCCTGAACAGTGTCAGCCGAGATTTCACGGAGAGAGAAATCGCAAATCGAGCCAAACGCATCTTGGCCTGACATTCATGTACTTGAGAAATCACTGGATAGAGATCAGCAGTGGGAACCCTGGGAGAAAACATATTGACCCAATGAACTATACTTGTCCACTGATTTGCAAGTTTTAATAATTATTGTTTGGGCCTTTCGGATTAATTGTGTATTGTATGGAATTGAATTCTAAGAGCGGTTGTACGTTCATTAAAGCATATTAGTATTCCAGTTGAAGAGCTTGTTAATTGGATAAATTAAGTATATGAAGCAGTGAAATATATTCGGATCATTAGTGCTTAGAGTTGAGATGAGCAGAAAAAAATGGGATTCATGATTTGCCAGAATTAATACCAGAATATTTCATATCTCCATCGAGTACATTTGTGACATTTCCTGATTATCATAATAATAATAATAATAATCCTTGCATTTGATATAGTGCTTTTCACGTCTTCTAGAAGTCTCAAAGCGCTTCACAGAAGATACCGTAAAGTGAATTGACTGTATATCTGAGGTAAAACACGGCAGCCAATTGTGCACAGCATCGTCCCACAAACAGCCGTGGATTCAAATAATTATTCTTGTTTTTTTGAGGGATTATTATTATTAGGTGCATGTGTGTGTGTGTGAAGTAAGGAAACTTGCCCAAGGTTTCACCCTGACCTGCCTGGATTCGAACACAGGTCTCACGCTTGTAAGGCGAGCGCTCTAACCACTGAACTGCAGGATTCCAAAGGAGCGATTGTATGTTCATTAAAGTGTATTAGTTAGTATTCCAGTTGAAGGGCTTGTTAATTAGATTAATTAAGTATATGAAGCAGTGAAATAAACATTCAGATCAGTAGTACCGAATCTATTATGAAATGTTGCCAATTCCACACCTATATATAGATGCAATGATACCCTGCATTGGGTTGGTCTGTGCACTATGCTGGATAGTTAGTATGAATTGTTTTACATGTTGAGGTTGGTGTGGGTGGATGGTTTGCTAATTGATGTAGACTTTCAAACACCCTCACGAATCGCGTGTTTTCCATACCAATTTGGACTTCCTTTTATGTTTACCAACAATGAATTCTTTTAATAGGCTGAATACTCACTGAGGATGTTTTTCAGCCGCTTTGTAGTGCAAAATTAGTCATTCTATTGTGGAGTATGGAACAATACCTTAGCAAAATGTCAGTTTGATTCAATTTCTGAGGGGTGGGTGGGGAATAAACCTCTTAAATAAAGGTCTTTCAAAATAAAACGCCACATGATTCGGGAAAGGTAATACAGGTTTGTATATTAGTCCTGCAGTCCTGTTTCCAATTACATTTTTATTCCTCCCCCCACCAAATATTGTACGCTCAATGATGAAACTATGAAGGCGTTTTGAATTAAATCCTTTTGCTATATCAGTGGTTGAGGGATGGGAGGGGGGTGGGGGGACAGTCTAAAATACCCAAGATTATCTTATTATTATAGCATCCTCTCATTTAATATAGTTATTTTAATATGTAGGGGGTGTATCCTCTTTTTTTATTGATTGATTTATTGACTGGTTGGTTGATTAGTTGATTGATTAATTGACTGAGTGATTCCTGGTTTGATTTCACCGGTCGGTTCGTGTTATTTATTCACTGTCACAATAATAATAATACAGTACCACCACAAAAAGAGCCTCGTTCTCTATCAGTGAGGGAAGCCAGGTTGCTATGGTTGCTGCTGTCAACACACAGCTTTGTGCAGCAACAGAACACGTTTCAATCAAATGGAATCGCTGTCGGTTTGCAAACCAAACGCTGATTAAACCCACAGACAACTCGACCGTCCAGACCAACCCATCCCTGTCTTCCAATAAGAAATTAACAAGGCAAAATGGTAATTACATCCCTGGTCTAATCCTGCTTCTCCCATCGACCTCACAAAGTGAAGATCACTTGGGTTTTGTCAACGTTAGAGACTGTGTGCACACATAATCGACTCGGTTTGATGCTGCTTTCAGCCTGTTTTTTTTTAACTCTTTCATTTCATTTAATCACCATTGTCTTTGTAGTAATCCTTGCATTTGATATAGCGCTTGCTTTTCATGCCTTCCAGACGTCTCAAAGCGCTTCACGGGAATATACTGTCATGTGAACCGACTGTATATTTGTGGGCGAAACGCGGCAGCCAATTGCGCACAGCAGCGTCCCCCACAAACAGTTGTGGATTGAAATGATTCATTTTATCATTGATTTCCCCCCACCCCCCCATCTCCCCACTGAGGGATTTTTTTTTATCAGACGTGTGGAGTAAGGAAACTTACCCAAGGTTTCGCCCTGGCCTGGAATCGAACCCAGGTCTCTCACTTGCAAGGCGAGTGCTCTAATCACTGAGCTGCACTGACTCCATTCTGTTTGTTAACACTTTAAACAAAAAAAACCCTAGATATTGTATTGTATAGCCATGACTGTTCATTATTGTGGAATTGAGATTATGGAAAGCACAATTTTGTTTCACACAGGATCCGTTCACTGAACTGCTGAAGAAACAAGCCGATATAATAATAGAGCGGGTTGTGGAGGAATCATTGGTCTTTCTCAAAGAGTTGCAAATGAAAGAAGGTAAGAAAAGTTGTGGTATAGCTGCACGAATCGTATCTATTTCAAAGATTTCTCTTAAACGTCGCCACTCAAGTCTGTCAGCATTTTAGCGATAATGGCAGCATTACAATATTATCGCCTAAGATGATAGGGTAGTTGGTATAATAATAATCCTTGCATTTGATATAGCGCTTTTCACATCTTCTAAACATCTCAAAGCGCTTCACAGAATATCCTGTAAAATAAAATTGACTGTATATTCGTGGGCGAAACGCGGCAGTCAATTGCACGCAGCGTCCCACAAACAGTCGTGGATTGAAATAACCAATTTATTTGGAGGGATTATCGTCAGGTGTGATAATAAGCTATTGGTGCTAAACAGTTTTATTATCATATGTGTCAAGAGGGAGAGGGAGAACCATTATAATAAATTCCTTACATAGCTATTTGCCAAATGCATTATATTGTATTCAGATGCTTCTGTTGCTTAACTCTTATGCATGTTTCTCCTTCTGAAAGAGAGAATTGAATATGAATTCAATGACATTGAATGGAGTTCATGCCAGGACTTCACAATAGACATCGGGGCAAAACAAATAGAAGAATATATTGCTGTAAGTTTTGTCCTGTGTGCATAGTATCATTCTCTGTAGGGTTATGTTATAAAATCCACTGAAAGTACAATGCATTGAAAAAGAACGAGACAGAAAACCCAGCCATTTACTGCCTAACCTCACACCAGTGTCTCATTTCTTGACAGTAAATTGTTACATTTCATTGACAAGTATTAATTCTCCTGCATTCTTCTTAGGTGACGTGGGAGATTTCCAATTGCTGGCTTCATTGCCTCGATTTCTTATACAAGGAAGAACTGGAGTATGATAAACGCTACCATTATCGCGTGCGGTGGAGTATACCTACCCGGAGGAAGCCTATTCCACGGGCGACAGCTTGTTCCTACTTTATTATCGAGCTCTCAAAAGTCAAACCCCCTGTGAGTAAGGGTCAACATTAATATTCTTGCTTTTATTTTGTTTTGCATTTGTTAATCCAGATCCAGAGAAACAAATAGATTATTTTTTATTAAAAAAAAGTTGATTGTCGATTGGTAGATTGCTTTCCGGGGAGAATAATCCCTCAAATAAATACATTTGGTCACTCAATCCACGAGTTTTTATACTAATAACCCTTGCATCTGATATAGCGCTTTTCACATCTTATCGACATCTCCAAAGCGCTTCACAGAATATACTGTAAAGTGAATTGACTGTATATTGTGGGCAAACACGTCAGCCAATTGCATACAGCAGTGTCCCATAAACAGTCGTGGATTGAAATAACCAATTTTTATTACTGTTTTTTGGGGGACGGATTATTATTAGGCGTTTGCAGTAAGGAATCTTGCCCAAGGTTTCGCCCTGACCTGCCTGGATTCGAACACAGGTCTCACGCTTGTAAGGCGAGCGCTCTAACCACTGAGCTACAGGAGCTCCATCTTGTTTTGGTGTACAAGTTTGAAAAATTAGCAGAAAAATCTAAAATGTTTACGTAAATAAAACTTACTATACATGTTCAATTCAATTTACAGTATATTTTGTGACTAACTTAAAGATGTCTCAGTGATAAGGCAATGCAGTACCGGTATATATCAAATGCAAGAATTATGCTTTTGAAACTATCCTGCCATTTTATTGACTGAATTTCTTGATATTTTCAGCACTTCCCAGTTGAAGTTTACTTCTATTTTGAATCAAACAAACTGATGCACAGGTAAACAACATTAATCTTTGCACAATACATTTGATTAACGTATAACTCAGAAGAGATGGGTTTACTCACACGTGGTTTTAACAGTGTTTAGAAGAATTGTTTTACTGTAATAGGAAAACTAAAGTGGAAATGTGTTTTCCTTTAGGCCAATCCACTCAAGATTCAGAGAAAAGTGGCTGAAGGATATCATCGAAAATAAAATTCTGCTCATGGAAACAGTCACATTCTAACAATATATTATCTGGAAAGAGGGAAAAACGCAGAAAAATCTCAGAAATACTGTACTGAAACTGTTCCAATCTGTTTTATTTATCTTGCCTTGGGTTTTCTCCTCTCTTGGAAGTCACTGCATGGTTGGATCCACAATTACACAGTTGTAAGGCCTTTCGTTACTTCACCGAGTTGCGAGCTGGAAAGTCAGTGCTCATTAGTCTAATGTACCGTGTTGGTAGAAAGTAAATCAAATCAGCATATGAGTCTGCTCCCACCCCACATTTGATCTCAATGAGTGCCCTTTCCAGGAAATAGAACGTGTTCATCACCAGTACAAGTTTGAACTGACGCACCGGAAAAGATCACAAGTAAAAGTTTGGTGGTCAACCTCCATCTAATGGGCATGGACCATGCTGTAATGGTAACTGCGTTAATATAGTACCTGCCCACCTCGGTCCACTCCACCTGTCCCAGTGTGGATTGTAGAGTTGAAGACACTGTACCTTGCAAGACTTAATTTGCCAGTGATGCTGGTCAATCATTGCAACCCAGCCTGAAATTTTCCCTCTCCCAAGAAACGGGGAGTTGACAAGTCAATTGTGGCACTCCCACGTCTGACCAAGTCAAGATCAGCTACATCAGCACAGACCACGAGTGAAATCTTCCTGATTCATATGGTTCTGTACCAGCCCAAACTGCACTTATGACACTGAGCCAGTGGGAGAAACTAGGAACTATTTTCACTCGTACATTTCACAGAAAATCATAGCAATGTAAAGAAAAGTAAGGTAATACTTTGTTTCACTCATTTCATTATTTCCAGTTCCTTAAACCAGTTTCAAACACACATGGAGGTCTCCGTTCACATTGGTGCGGCTGTTGGTGATGACCACTTAAAAAAGATGACTGGCTATTTTGTCTGCGTCCTTAACTTAAATCCAGTTGAAAAATCATTTGCACGTGGAGTATGCAAATGTATTCCTCTTTGCCTAGCTGATAGTGCCCAAGCACATACCCGGGTCAATCCTCTACACATTTTGTAAGCGTATCCCTTTCAGTATCACCACTACATGCTAACCCAACCTCTGAAGGAATTCTCAAGTGTAACGTCAGCCAAGGCTTGCTACTCTGCTATAATTTATCCCTTGAAATAAATATCCTTAAGTCTTGCTTTAAATTGGATGGTGGGCAGAATGTGAAAAATGGTCACGTTCTACATATCGGCAGATGTAGTATAATATTGCCAAACTTTACAGTCCTGAAGTCTTTACAGTTTTCAGCTGTAATTTTCCCACTGCCTTCTTTTGCTCAGCTGACCAAATCAACTTTTGACTAATACTGTCTGCAAGAATTACACCACAAGGCTTCAGCAATTTTATCATAAGTTTACAGCAAGTAGACATTTAATTTGAAACTAGCACACAATCTCATAGAAAAATTCTAAGTAAAGTTTTCAAGTATTATAGCATCGAAACATTCCATTTTAAATGGGTAACGGCCAGAAACAAAAGACAATTTGTAACATCTAGATCCAAGTTTACAGCAATAAAACTTTCATTGACGTCTGTAAAATATTTGATGCTTCATTTTTCTTCCTTGCCCCTGGTCTTTCTGTGCACCATTTCTCTGAAGCCAGACAGGATCTTGTTCTCTCTCTTCTGTCTTTCCTCTTTGTTAAATGAGGCTAAAGCCCTCTTCTCATCAGCACTGTAGATCTGGTTCTCTTTACGCAGACGCACGGCCTCCATACGTCGATGTCTAAACAAAAAAAAATTTTGATTAAAAAAAAAATGTTAAACTACTGGGACTGGCCATTCAATGGGTCAGCACTCTGTACTTTTATCAGCAGTACAAATTTGAACTGATGCTCTGCAAAAGATCACCATATAAAAGTTTAGTCGTCAACCTCCATCTGGTGGGCATGGATCAACACAAAACCGGCCACAAATGTACAATCCCAGGCTGCTGAAGATGGCTCGTGTGGGAGCTATCAAACTTTATATTAACCCATCGCTCCTAGCTGTGAAACACCTGGCCTGGGAATGCTTGACATAGGATACACTTGCAGGAAAAAAAACACGTCCAAAGTTTCAAATTGAGTTAGATCAGAAGCAGTCCCTCGCCCGCTAAGAGCTAAAGAGGCAACAGCGGGATATAAGGCAGTGTGCAAATACAAGGAATAAAGTCAATGTGTGCTTACCTGCTCCCGCTCATTACATAACCAGAAGTTTCAAAGGAAGCAATCTGGTCGCTTGTCAGACCAATTTCACCTCTTCTCGGAATACGTTTCCCGGCTTTCACATATTCAGCCATGGCAGCACCTTCACCAGGTAGTAAAGCATGGCCATAACTAAAAGACATTGGCGGAAAGAGAGAACAAGAATTAGATACCAGCGTAAAATAATTCCCACTGTCTGAGCTCACACATGAATATTACTGGGTTAGGGTATTTGAATCAGTATCCACAGATTGAATGCCAACCGCAGTTATGGGAAAATGATTATATGTAACAAGACAACTATGTATTAAAATTTCTACAATAAATGTTTGATGAATCAAGTTTGAAAAATTCAAATCAGGTAAATGTTTCTGCTTATATTAATAAAAAATTATTTATTAAAAAAAAGAAATGTAATGAAAGCATGAAAATCCTAACTGTATTTTTTATCAAATCCAGATGAGATTAATCTGAAGGCCAGGTTTCTTTGCTTTCACATGCATTTTCCTAATGGTGAATATTATAGAAAGAGAAATCGGTCATTTAGCCCCTTGAGCTAATCGATCACAATTTGGACAATCCCTGCCCAGTATCAACAAGGATCATAATTTTGCAACTATACACTGTGTATATGAATGAAGCTACATTTACTTAGGATGGGAAAAACTATTCAGATAAGCAAACTAGTTTGCTAAGCTGTAGGACATCAGAGCTTCAATAAGAAACAGTTGCTTACTTCAAAGGTTTCTCATCGTCTTGATTAGAATATTCCATTGGAGCAGCCGGCCCAATAGAAATTTCCTGTTCATTATCATCTGCGCACAAAAACATATTAGAAAACAGTTTGTCTTAAAGAATGTGTATTGTTTAAGGAAGTATTTTTGTTAACTTTGTGCTTACTACCCAGCAGCTCTTGAGTTACTGAATTATTCAGTCAAAACTGCTCTGTAAGGAGCCCAACATTTTACCAGTGTACCTGAAATCATTTCCATAGAACGAAACCAATTCAAATCAGAAACATTCGAACAATCGATTGGAATCAACAGAATGACCACTACTAACCAGAAAATAATTTGGGAAAGTGAATGCAACTGATCAGTTGCTTTCCGAACAAACAAATAAATGACTTACATGTTCTTTCTATCCAGACCTCTTCACCATTCGCATGTTCCTCCTCAGACTCCTTACTGCTGGAATCGGACATCTTCTTTTTGTTTTTCTTAGCTTTCTTTGCCTTTTTCCTGCAAAACAAACCAAAATATATTTTTTTAAATGTCAAATTTGCTATAATGAAGGGTTAAATAACAGGAGGCAGACAACAACAAAAAAAAAAATGGGCAAGGAGAGAGTTCAGGCAAAACCTTTTTTTAAAAAAAACCTGACAATAACAACAGATATATGAAATATACTACCACTAGTAAATAAGCAACACACAATTGTATAGCAGCTCCCACTCTTCCACGTCCCAGTGTCTTACTTCAGCAGGAAGGGCAAACTAGTCTGTACAGCAGGTTTCACCCCATCTTATGCACCAAAATTATAAGTAGAATTAAAAAAAAAACTTATTCAATAATTTGATATACAACACCACCACAAATTACATTTATAGAGAGCTTTTCAAGTCGAGAGGATATACGGTATCACCTTTCACGTTGGAACGGTGTCAAAGCGCTTCACAGGGTATTGTACTAAGTGTGTTGACTGTGTACTTTGTATGAATACTCGACAGCTGATTTGTGCTCAGTAATGTCCCACAAACAGCCATAAAGTAACCAATTTTATTTGGGGGATTTTGGCCAGGACACCAGAGAAACTCACTTCTCTATTTGAACAGGGCAGTGGGATCTTTAACATCCACCTGATCAGGGGGATTGGACATCAATGTAGGTCAAATTAAGCAAACGACAAATAAGATTTTATAACAGACGCATTACTTTTTGTGACTTTTCTTTTTCTTCTTTTTCTTCTTTTTGTCACCATCTGAAAACATACCCCAAATAAAAATATAAATTCAGGATAATCTGGAATTTAAAAAAATAAATAAAAAAAAAGTACCGCATAGAAGAATATGAAAGGAGCAAATGTCTTGAATTTCTAAACCTTATCTCCCTTTTAGAAATGGAATAAATAAAACTATACCCACCTTACAGTTTAATACCTTAAACATTAACAAACCACTTCCCATGATATCAGGGCTAACACAAATAATACCTACACTTTGGCAGAACTTGGTGGTAAGAGAGAAAATAAACATTTATTGTTAAAATGTAAACTTCACACAAAAAGGACATAAACGACAAAAAACACAAAACTCATACAATTCAATCCAAGTTCCACATGATGGCGCTATTGTGAGACTAAACCATTTGAAACTATTTTACGGTACTGTGCAGCAAGCTGGTCTGTAAAACCTACATCTGTTACTGACTAACAATTTTCTCCACTCTACTGAAGGCATTTTTGATTCTTTCCCCCACCCACTACCCCCCACCTGCTTGGATGTGCATGTACAAAACCAAACAGTGCCTTTCCCCGTCAGCCCACTTGGAATCTAAGCCTCAAATGCTAAAGTGCATCGGTTATTCTAATTCCCCCAAAAGAGGTAACACCTTACCACTTAAGTTATTGCCACTGTCAGAATCGGATTCACTCTCACTCTCTTCTGAAAGCTTCTTATGTTTTCTCTTCTTTGACTTTCTCTTCTTCTTTTTCTTCTTCTTCTTCTCCTCTATATGTGAAAAAAATTTATAATGATAAGATAATAGCACACTATTCATATTATGATTGTTCTTAACCAATAGATTTGAAACTGGGTTGACCAGCTACATTCAAGTTAAAGGCTTGATCTGAACTAGTATTCGAAACCAGTATCCAGTCATTTTTCAGTAAACTTTCAGGACAGTTTCAAAAAGGGAAATTGGCAGAAAATTCTGATCAATCTCTGAATTATTGAAATATTCATTTTTAAACGGTCAGCATCATTGAAACAGTATTTGTACATGAATCGGTGCAGATCATAACATTGTGATGGAGCTCCCTTCAAGGAAAACTTGAATTGAGAAAAATAATAGCAATAATCCTTGCATTTGATATAGCGCTTTTTCACACCTTTTGGATGCCTCAAAGTGCTTCACGGAATATACTGTACAGTGAATTGACTATATTTATGGGCGAAACGCAGCAGCTGTGTCCGACAAACAGCCATGGATTGAAGTGACCAATTTTGGGGGGAGGGAATATCATCAGGCGTGTGGAGTAAGGAAACTTGCTCAAGGTTTCGCCCTGCCTGGAATTGAACCCAGGTCTCTCACTTACATGGTGAGTGCTCTAACCACTGAGCTAGGATTCCACAAAATCTTCAATGGTTAAAAGGTGTTTGAAGACTGATATACCAATGCACTCACTCCCACGTGTAGGTTTTTCTGTGTCTTCACTGGATTGTTAGTGTTACCTCTGGACAAGAAATCAATAAAACGGCAGACTTGATCCAGGCTATACTTGTGCATCTACAAAACTGCTGAAGTGACATATTTTACAA
This sequence comes from Hydrolagus colliei, assembly GCA_035084275.1. Classification (NCBI taxonomy): domain Eukaryota; kingdom Metazoa; phylum Chordata; class Chondrichthyes; order Chimaeriformes; family Chimaeridae; genus Hydrolagus; species Hydrolagus colliei. Next base: position 15,491,752 of record CM068754.1, read on the forward strand.
AACTTTGGAACAATTGGAGAAATGGGGATTGGCATGAAGCAAAGTGAATAGTGTGATATTAGTAATGTTATATCCCATATCTAATTATAACTGCTCAATTCATATGTCATAATTTGCCTTCCCATTTTGTTTATAATATTTACCTTCTGTACTGGAATCAGAGCTGTTCTTTTCAGCATTCTCACCCTCTACTGGAGTATGCTCATCTGAACTGGAAAATAATGAGGCAAAAATCACACTTTGCTCTGCAACAGTTTCCACTGATATTACTTGTAGACATTATAATAAAGTCAAGTCCGATTTCTTACTCAAGACGAATTTTCAAGTAATTTATCAATTCCAAAATTATAGTTTCAGTTAGAGAAATCATTATTAATGGGAAAGTTTGCAAAATATTTCTTGCAATGCTGCCAAACAGAGAATAAGACACATTGAACAAACTGTGCCAGGGATTGGACTCAGATCTGTTGTTCCCTGCTCTCATCAGTTTTCATATCACACTAGACCCCAGATTTTTAAAAAATTTATAAACCTTCCAGTTGATAAAAGGGAACCCAAATGTAAAGCTTCTTTTAAAATAACAATTTAAAATTCACTTTATGCTTACCAGTAATTTTCGTAGTTTTAGTGATAAACAAATTTGAATTTTAAGAACCCCCACACCCCACTTTTTAAATGATCCTCAGGGTTTTGACTAAGCAAACAATTCCAAAAATGAAAACAAACCAAACAACAGACAAAGAATATATAAAAAACACAGGCCTATAAATTGTAAAAGAAAAATCTTACTCTGGTTCGCCAACCTTTGGAGACATCCCCCAAATCTCAGGAGCTCCAATTTCTCCAATTCTTTCTCGTTCTTTAAGACGCCTAAAATAAGCACATGAAAGAGCTACAATATTATAATGCACTCAATTTATCATATCAACATTTCACTCCTCTCCCAACACCCCCAAAGTAGTTTGACAAAAGTAGTTTGTCAAAACTACAGCAAGAAGAGGATAATGCTTACAGCTTCTTGGACTGTACTTACACATATTGGGAAAATATTTTTTATTTAATAAATTCAGACCTGGAAATGAAGGCATCATGCCTCTGTCGAAGTAGATCCTCCTGCTCTTTTGCGTAGTATTCTGAATGCATTTTGTTATAATATCCATGATGTGATCGGACATCTCGATCTCTTGATTTAGCCATGGAAGAGCTGTGGTATACACCATCCTGATACTTGTGCACACTGGATCTTTCTCTTGACTTGGACCTTCTTGGCCTTTTATCTACTGATGGAGAATTGCAGTGTCCAGTGAAAGGTTTACTCGACTTTGTTTGAGGACTTCGGGATTTACTGTCACCACTACTGTTCCGTCGTCTTCTTTTGGGGCTGACCGGTGAGTTTGGACTCCCACTCCTTGATCGACGTACTGGAGGCATTATTTAACATTAGGACAAGGGAGAGAGTTTCTCATTTATTTTCAAAATTATCTGCAAAGTAACACATCATTACAACAGATATTAACACTTCAATGTTCCATTACAGTGCAGCAGCCAGTTTGGGATTTCCGTTCTTTGCATCACATAAATAATGCATTTAAACGACCCATAATCACTATAGCTTTATTTTAACACCCCACCTCACCACCCTCGCTAGAGTCCAAATTGTCCGGTGCCTTGGGTCATCGCCCCCCCATGCCAAATTTTGTACTTTTTGTACCTTTATGCATCCAATTTTGCAATAAACAGGAGGAACTTTGGGCAAAGATCAAGGGTGGCACCTATTATAATTTACCATCCTATTTAGAGCCTCACTTTATTTGTCTTTTAACAGTGACAAATAATAGTTCATTTCAATATCCTTTTGATTACATCTGTTGAATGCACTTGATAAAATATGATGTGATCAATACTGCGTAAAAGAGTTATATCAGCATACCCTATCAATCAATATATTAATTTAGCTACATCTATGGTTTTGGGTAGGTTAGTTTACTCGATCATTGCACCAGTAGAATGCAACATTTATTGAAGGCAAAACAAATAAATTCTTTGTGAACCTTAATTTCTGAATTGACACTCGTCAAAGATAATAATAATAATCCTTGCATATATAGAGTTTTCATGTCTCCTAGACATCTCAAAGCACTTCACAGAATACACTGTAATATACTTTTTTTTATTGAGGGATTATCAGGTGTGTAGTGTAAGGGTCAGCCTTTTAGAACAGAGTTGAGGAAACATTTCTTCACTCAGAGGGTAGTGGATTTATGGGATTCACTACCCCAGAAAGGCTGTAGATGCTCAGTCCTTGAACATTTTCAAGGCTGAGACTGATAAGACCTTTGAAAAATAGAGTGATCGGGGGATATGGGGATAGTGCAGGTAATCCGAGTTAGGTGAGAAGATCAGCCATGATCTTATTGAATGGTGGAGCAGGCTCGAAGGGCCTACTCCTGCTCCTAATTCTTATATTCTTATGTTATGCGAACAGACTCGGCGGGAAGTTAGGAAACTTAGCCTCAGGTTATTCCTTGTTTTTTTTCTACATCAAATAAAAACACAGAGAAGGCCTCGGAAACACAAAAGAAGCGCTGCCGCAGGACTTTCAAAAGGCCGCAAAGAAAAGTGCAAGAGCAACAAACAGGAGCTGTTGGTGCAACTAGTGCTCGCCGTCCGATTTCAAGCTGCGACACACGCCCGCCCGCCCGCCCGCCATTCCTCCCTTCCTACCTACCTGTCCACCACGTTTAACCCTCAACTAAAACCGCCACGTTATCTCCACGTTATTTATGTACTCTCCTCGAGCGTAACCGTTTGTGAGGAGGCAGGTAATCAATGGCGGCGGGGGAGGGGAGGGGGGGGGGGGGGGGGGGAGGGGGAGAGAGTGAAAGAGAGCGGCAGAGGTGATAAGTAGAAACTTCTTGTTGTAGAATGTGACACGGTGAGAAAAGGAGGCGGGGAAGAGGGTCACAGAAACGCTGAGAACCGAACGGTTGACTGACTGAGCGAGTGACTGGCAACAGTCACCAGCGGAGGGAGGGAGGGAGGGTCAAAGGTCAGGGACGAAGCGAGTGGTTCCCGGATGTAGTCCGCCTCGCGCGTAGAACGCATGCGCAAACGGGGGTGGGGGGGGTGGATGTACTGTCCAACGGTCGGGGCGCGTGCGGCGACAGTTGGATCCGTTTGACGACGACGATTATGGTGATGATGATGATGATGAAGGAAAGAAAGAAAGACGGCGGTGACGGCAGTTAGTGACTAACTACAACAACTTTAGTAACTGTTAGTAATACCGAGCCTTGCCCACCAACAAAGCGTTTCACAGGATATACCATCAAGTGTAGTGACTGTGTATTTTGTGTAGCCACAAAGAGGCAGCCGGATGGCGCCGAGCAAGTGTCCCACCAACAGTCGTGGATTGAGTGGCCAAATTATTATAATTGTTTTGTGGAGGGATTGTTATCTCCTCAGAAAGCGATCCATCCATCTGCCAATGGACTAACAATATAAATATGTAACATATAAATATATATATAAACTTGCATTTCTACAATGCCCCTCATTCGTTGGTATGTACGAGAGTTTAGATCCAGCTTGGTGTATACTAATGTCTTACCCAAATCATCCTACAATACACACTGACTGGGCATTTCTTATCTCAGAACTAAAGCCAGTAGTAGTAAAAACATTTATTTCTGCGGAAATATACATCAATATGGAGAAGCGTCTTCTCCATTGGAATAAATCTATCAAGAAATGAACACTGCCCAAATCACAGGAAGATGGCAAATGTACATTGTTTGGTTTTTCTCATTAAATGAGAATTTCGATTTTTTTGTTAAAAAAAAGGGCTTTTATTAGATTTATTGTTTTTATTAGATTTCTGCTAGAACATAATATCTCGGGATACAGTATATGGTTTGGGACACGACATATCAAGCGACTGCCAGGATTGTGGAAGGCGAAATTGAATGGTTTTCCATACCTCACTCTTTAAATTTCCCTAATGGAATCAAAATGCATAGGAAATACTCGGCAGTGTATTACATTTCATAGTTAATGTAACCTGGACACTTAGCTATTTTCAGTTTCTTGTCACAAATTTTAATGCAGCAAAGAATTTCTGTATTGGATGTAATCCTACACAAGATGAATAATTGCAGTACTCTCTGTATTGGTGACTGCTGAACCAATATTGGCAGAAGTTATTGGTGACTGCTGAACAATTCTTAATTTGGAGGGTCAGCCGAGTGTCTGACACATGCAGAAATCCTTTGACATGCTTAAAGAGTATCCAAACTAAACAGAGATTCACCTATCCTTCCCACACATGGATGAAAATTCCAGAGTTAATTGGAATGGAATGCACACTCTTTCCCTGGAGGGACTCATCCTGGTTACCTAATTCCGGAAAGTATTCAGCATAGATTGCTCAAGTCTAAGGCTCGGTGACCCCATAGTTGGGGCATTTGCTGGGGCACTGATAAGAGTCGAACTACTGTAGTTATAAACGCAAAGCTTGCCAAATACAAAGCTGTCTGACAAGCTTTCCGACTGCTTGTACAGCTAGTGTCACCCATCAGGGCTTTGACTTGGAGTTGAGGGGAAGGCGTGCCTGCCCCCAGTGTCTGGCAATTCTTTATGAAATAAATTCCTAAATAAACTTATTATTTTAATTTTAAAAGTTGGGTCCCACACTGGCATTTGATTTCAAAAGTATAAATCTTGCCAGATCAATCATCGATACGAGTATTTGGATGGATTCTAAAAATCTCACAGCACAATTTAATAATTCTTATATTTGATATAGCACCATATGACTTCATTGAGATGTGTCATAAAGTGCTTCACAGAATAAATTGTAAAGTGGATTGACTATATTTTGGGGCAAAGCTATTTGAAAAGAAGAGTTTCTCTTGATGGCATGTTTCAAATAAAAATCGTCCATTCACTTCTTGGCAGTTTGCATTTATATTAGTTATTCAATCCATTGTGCCTCCAGAAAAACTGAAGTGTTTTTTTTTCCTGGTGTAGGCATTCATTTAAAAAAAATATGATTTGCTGAAATGTGTGTAACATTGAAATCCAACCCCTCACCGAGTTGTCAAAATGTTGAGCTGGCAATGTATTAGTATTGTCTGGCATGCGATTCCCCAAAGGCCCTTTACCTCCAATAACAGCACTACAATCTTAGTTTCTTGAACACATTTGTCAGCACTCATAACCAAAACACAACAAGCCTGTAAGAAACCTCGTGCAATGATGAATGGATCGAGACATGTTATCTCATAACTGTACGAAATTGATTTGCACAAGATGCTGTGCGTTTAAATCCCCTTCGGCCCCGCCTTTCCACGAATGTAAGAGAAGAGGCCACCCCCACCCCCCCCCCCCCCCACTGTAAAACTGAGCTGAGAATCAGTTGGTTTTGTGATCCAGACCTAAAGACAGAGGGGCGTGCAGTGCAGGCAGCATTTACAGCGCCCTCTGTGGTCTACCAGTAGCTCCGCCAATGAACACTGCTCTTTCTTCTTTCTTCTGTTCGCTGTCAAGGCCCAGAGGAACGTAAGTACAGTCAGCAAAAACAATACCAATCCAATGGTCGGCAAGTTCCTTTCGCCTTTGTATGAATGTAGATTAGTTTTCTAACGTCCAGGCTCTGCTAAAAAAAATCCGGACTTTCAGTGGAGAAATCAGCGAGATGTTGCTACCCTATTGAACCAGGAAGAGAAAAGCCTGTCACTCTTGTCAATGTTTCAGTATTTTCTTCTTGACGTGGTTTATATTTAAGGTAAATTATTATCAAATTGTTGTTTTTTCTCTCTCTCTCTCCCAAGAGGAGTTTGCCTTATGTCTGTCGATTCATAATGTTTGTGGCCTAGAACTGGAGCCCCGAGACACGCAGTATATCAGGATACAACGAGCAAGTTTAAATGCAGCCAAATTCTTCTAGTTGGATGTTTTCAGGCCTCTCTAGGCCCTGCACTGAAGAGGCAACTAACTGTCTTGTGATCGATGTTTATGTATAAACATAAAGCATGCCATTTAGGGTGTTAATGTATTGCATATATTCTGGGTTCCCCCTACCCCCCCACCCTTAAATTACTAGATCTAAAATTTTAAACATTTTGAATCTCATCTTTTAGAATTTTTTTTCACAAATTAAGTTTAGGTACAAAAATGCCTGTCTTTTATCCACACTAGGCATTGCCAAAAGTAACCAGATACTAACTGTTTGCAATGGGTATGTAAAATGCCCACTTGTATGCTGCTGAATTTCCAAGTATAGGTGAGAACATTTGAAGAACAAGAGTGTAAAATGTGTTTTATCATTTTAGGCAAATCAAGTAAATGGAAAATAGATCTTATTTTAACCTGACAATATTTTTCCTTGAAATGCTTGTTAATACAATCCTATACGATTTGGAAAAGTTAAAGTGATGACATAATTGTTTATTTAAAAAAGTAATAATTAAATCATTTAATCTAGATTTTTGCGTCTGCACAATTTTTTCATTTTTGAGTATACCTCTACCGTTGTTTTCAGAAAGTTATTTTCTCTTTGCTGTTTTTTTCTTCATTTTTAACTATCGGAGGGCAAAGTAGCCGAGCTATGGAATGGTTCACAGCCATCGTAACTGTTCTGGGTAACTCTGCCATTTTGTGCTCTCTCTAGTGGCTTGGGGGAGAATTAGTGAAACTTGGCCAACTTCAATTCCACTTAAGATTTTGGGGGGATAGGGGATCGTATGAATGGGTCTTGAATATATACTATTCAGAAATACCTCCCAAGGTTGTGTGGGTCAATTACAGTAATAAATAACAGTACAGTATTACGGATGTTGGGTTTATAACTGTTGAGCAAAGGAGATAAAGCTGCAGCAAGGATAAACTCTGAAGCTGCTTTGTCCCCACACAATACTACGATTCCACAAATAATCTATCTGGTGTTGGAGTGTGCTCACTACTCACCAAATTTAAGATTTTCAATTATTTTAAAGATGTAAACTGGAGGATTTTGATCTGTTATTTGAAAAGCATTGTACTTTCAGGTCATATAATTCATTATGCCATTTGAATTCCCAATGCTCACAATGAAATTGTACATCTTAGTGAGTGAAGGAAAGATAAAGTTTTAACAATTCCCCACACAACAGAATGCTTATAGTGCCATTTTTTTAATGAATAGCAGACAAAATACCATTATTTTAAAATTTACAATACGGTACTCACATTTACTGTCCGAGTGGGTAAATTACTCACTGCTCATTATGGCCTTAAGCTATGTAGATAAGATTCTCCAGATATGAACTCTAGTCCTTTAGTTGGGCAGTCTTAGCCAAGAAAAATATGTGTGTGGAAGGATACCAACATTGCCAACAATTACTGGGGTCGTATTTGTAGGTTGTGTAAACAAATGTACAAAAGGAATTACAGGTTCCCTTAATAATACAAGAACCAATGAAAAGGATGACAGAATTTTCCGTAAGCAATTATTTTCATTGGTGGTTAATTACAAAATGAAGATCAGCTGCAATACCCTCTGCACAGTTGCGTTTACAAATAGTGAACACAACCTACAAATTAGACACTATTCAATAAGTCAAATTGTGATCATCAACTTTTATTCATTATTCCTTCATTGTCAGAATGTTTAGGGGTTCTCTCGTTTTAGTGGTGGTCTGGCCTCTTCTGCAGTTTACTACAGTGTCTTGGAAAGTCCTCCCGACGTGAAATGTAATTTTGTTGTTGTTGACTGCCTTTGAAATTTGGGAGGAATTTTCCAGGTCATTCTTTTTGCCGACTTTTGTTTTTTTCACTTTCCTCAAGAAGGGACCTATTAGCCAGCATCAGAAGTCTTGGTGTACAGGTATCCCCTGATTTACGACAGGGTTGCGTTCCTGAAAAACGTCACGCAAATTGAAATGTCGTAAATCGGAATGTGGTTTCCCATGCGGTCCCATTATATAACCCGAGATGCATTTTTTGACAAAAATGTTGGTCCTTAAACCCACTAAAATAACACAACAAAACACACAAAATAACACACATAGGAAAGATTTAGTATCTACACCAATGACTTTGTGGGGTTTCTTACTGCTAGCGGTATTACTGCTGCTCATTTCACTTACTGGTCTCTTTTCTGACATGGTAGAAATGGTAGAGGCTGTAAGTTGCTTGAAATTGTGTAGTGTCGCTTGAAAAGAAGCTGGCTTTTAAAACTCTTAAAGAAACAACTTTTAATGCTAATAAAAAAGCTTTTAACGCTAAAACAAACATGCAACAATTTGTATAAAGAGCGTACTTACAAAAGAGCTGAGTCCACAAAACAGATGGAGTTAAAATCAGGGAGAAATGGAGAGAAAGGGGTGTAAGGGAGAAGAAGGAGGAAAGGGGGAAAAGGGAGGGAGGGGAAGAAAAGGGGGGGAAAGTTAGGGGGCAAAGAGCTGAGTGCACAAAACAGACAGAGATAATATTTTGGCTGAGCGTCAATCGCAATATCGCTCTCTAATTGTGGGATGCTAATTTGGGTCGCAGCAAAAAAGGTTGGGAACCACTGACGTAGCTATATGCTATTGGCCACTTCAAACTCTTGGTTACAGTATATGACTGCGATTTTACCACGAAATACACTACATACTACGCATGCGCAAAAACAATGCGCAAAAATCTTTGTCATTAATATGAAACAAAATGTCGTATATTGATGAAAAGGCATTCAAAAATTACATTCGTTAAATTGAAAACGTGTAAATAGAAATAGAAATCGGTGGGAGGTGGAGAGGTTGGTGGGGGGGCTTCTCCTGGGAGTGGTCTTGATCGGTCTCTGGACCTAATGTTGATCTTTCCAATCCGTGCAACACACTTTTTATCCCGCAGCATATAGTCAGATCATTTGTCAAGTTATTTCTGATTGGAAATCTGGCACATATATTTTATTTTCTATTCTGTGCATTACCATTGTTCTTGCTGTTGAATAAATACAGAGCAACCCATTATAGCAGTCATACAAATCCAGTATTAAAGACATTGCAAATAACAAACAACGTGGGTGGAAAAAATGTTCTACTTCCAGGTTGTCTGTTGCCAAAAACATCAATTCCTATTTGTTACATACAAAGTATGTATGTATGCAGAAACCACCTTTGCGAGCTATGTTGTTGGTGCTTTCTGCACTACCACAAATGCTCAGTATGCAGGAAATGACTTTACTGTTGCTTCCTATAGATAAAGTGCAATCGCAAAGTGTACGGGAAGTGACAACTTGTCGACCTGGCTGTTCGCCATTTTTTAGTGCAGGAAACTGGCTAGTCAACAGGGCTGCCCAGGAGCAATGTGAACAAATGTGCTGTTCAGTAGAGATTTAGAGCAAGAAATGTCGAGGAATCTACATACTGTTCATTTCAAGTCTAACAGTATGTTGCTTTCTGCAAGTGCCTCACCTTCTGTTATGATCAGTGTATCAAAATGGATATACTTAATCCTCATGTTTAATCATTCATTTAATTATTCATAACAGAAAATTATAGTTTATAAAAGTAAGACTCTTAATCTTTCCCTGGTACAGCTTTGTGGCCTAGATTTTAATGCTGCTTTTAGCTGTTTTGGGGGGGCATTTGGTGAGAATTACGAATTGTGTGGGACTGTATTCTGACATTTTGTGATATTATTAACCAATATTAAGGATAGACATACAAATAGGAATAAATCTGGAGAGAGGTTTGAATTGGAAAACGAAGTCAGTTTGATTTGGCAGCCTCAATTTTCACTAAACTGTTTGAATTGTTTTATAAATTCCAAATCAGCACTGATGTAAACCAGACCAGCTTCAGTTGTATGACCCATGTCAGTGCCAGGTGGATAATTTGCCAGTGTAAACTAGCAGCAGACTTATGATTCAGATCTTCCCCATGACTATCCAGTCTCATTGATGCTTCCTCAACAACTGGTGATTATTCACCTCTTCTAAAGAATTTAGTTCCAATAAATTATTTCAGGTACATTCGGATCCCCTAATACTAAAAGGACAATTCATTTTTGTGATTACTGATCCTGGCTGACAGAAATGCATCTTGGAATCAACTTTGCTGTAGATATCAGCATGAAAGAAAATGTCCTTATTGAGAGCATTGAGATTAACCTTGACTTGTACTGCATTATGAGGTACGTGCGCTGAACCCTTTCCAGGCTCAGTACACCAGATTCGGTGGAGTTCCTCTGTTACATTGTGGGCTCTGTGTTGTATCACCTCATCAGAGATGTTTGGTTGTTAATGTGCAGAACAAGAACTATTAATTTTAACTGAAGCTGCAGCTATCGTGGATGTTTTTCAGGCTGGCTGATGGGCCAGCAATGTTATTACCTGAAGGGCATGGAAAGAACAGTGTGAAACTGGAGCTTCAAGCCTACTGCCAGTCAGGCTCCAGTTGCCTGGGTGCAGATCGGTGCAGCTGTGTAATCAACCCCTGGAGTGAGTTTTGTTTGCACTAGCACAAATTTTGAATAATAATAATCCTTGCGTTTGATATAGCGCCTTATCTTTGCAACGTCTCAAAGCGCTTTACAGAATATATTATTAAGTGAATTGACTGTATATTTTGTGAGGAAAGCATAAATTGAACTGAATATACTGCAGTTTTCAATGTTGGATTTTGTCCAATCCAAGGTGACATTCAACCTCTAAAAACAAAATGTATCCTTGGCACAAGTCTGCACGGACTCCTGAGAATTAAAGGGTTATTTTCAAGGATGAACCAAGACATATGAGCTCTTCCAGTTTATGGTTTGATCAGTATAATATTATTGTGCCTGTCCTGTGTCTGTAATTGAATACTACAATTGAAGAAATAAAAAATGCTTCATAGCTTTTTTTTAAAAGCAGATAAAATGTTCTGGATTTCTTGTCTGTTGAGGGAGAATCTTAATATTAAAAATGCTTCAAAATCACGATTACGTCCTCTTCTATTCATGTGTAGAGTAACAATAGTTGTTAACATAACTATTGGTGCTGTAATTTCACTCACCATAGCGAAAAATACTCCAAAGAAACACTGTTGTCTGTTGTTTACAATTTATGCTTGAATTTTAAAAGGAGAGCAGTTTACTTTTTGATTTAATATTATTTTGTTTTGGTTTCAAATCTTTCTTTTGGCACACTCTTTCTTGCTTGTATGCTGTTTGTACAGTATCCTTTAGGGATTTGTGAACAGTTTTTCAGTTAGGATTTGTTCTGTTGTAATTCGCATTTTGCTAAACTTTAGTTTAAAAATGTTTATAATAAACTCATTGCTCTCCTTTACTCCCATCTTGACCTTAGGACAGTGACTTGGGAGGAAATGGGTTTACGGGCAATTACCTTTTTCACATGCAAACGGTGAGCATTTTGACTTCAGCTATTTCAATCCTCACCATGATTGCATGGTTAGTTTCCGTAAAGCACCAAGCAGTAGCTAACTTAGTACTGTACATAGCAGTGTTTTTCCTAGTCCATATGGATCACTATCACATCACTTTGTAGATTAGAGAGATGTCCCACTCAAACGTTAATTCAACAATGGATGTTTGTATCTTGTAACACTTGCTGAAAATGGTAAGGAGGTTACAAAAGTGCTGATTTTAAAGTGAAGGAGTTATGGATGGTTACATTTTACTTTTCTCTCTTCAAATAAAGCTATGGAGTCCCCCATTTCATCACTGGTTGAGAGTAGGAGGGTGGGACACCGACCGTAGCCACCCTGGAAATAGCCACTCTAAGGTAAATGAGAGAAGAGTTGACTTTTTTTCCTGCCCTGCGCCTCCATTGCCACAGGAAAACACAATAAGATATCATTAGAGTAGATTTCCATTTATCCTCAGTTATGCAATCTGAGGGAAGGGTAGGTCCTTAATGCATTTTAACACCTAGCTCCAGAGGCTGAGCATTGGCAGCATTTTGTGTGTCTGCCCACCACTGCTACAGGCATCAAGCCAGAACTTTGAAGCAAGAGAGAAAAATAAAAAAAGGATTAATTTCCAACCCTTCCTCCCCCCATTAAAAGTCTAAAGTAATTAGCTGCTTGGATCCCATTTGGAGTCAGAACGACCCACATCTTATTATTGGCAGTATCTCTTCACATTTTTGCTTATTTTCTGCTGAATTAAATCAAATTATTAACATTCAGTTTTCAAGACTCTGAGTCAGAACAGAAACAATGTGCTCCAGCCAAAATCATCACCAGCCCCTGTCCACAAGCCCAAGTATCTAGGCAACGGGACGTGGAGGGATCTTTTGCAAGGATAAAAAACAGCTGCTCCAGAACAAGTCAACCTTTTACTGAAACGCCTAACTTTAATTACATTTTTTTTTGTGTCTGAATTGTGTGCTGTGATTTTTTTTTCCTTTTGGCCCTCCCTTCCTCTCTTTCCAACTCCCCACCCCACTAGTAGAAGTGAAGGAATGACTGACCAAAGCTTTCTTCCATACTGTCGAAAAAAAAATATTGCTATTTATTACATAAGCATTTTTATTATTTAATAATTGTAACATTATCACTAACCATTCTGCATATTTGCTGCAAAATTTAAGACTTTTAAAATTTAAAAAATGAAATACAGGTGGAGTCCTATAGCTCAGTGGTATGAACACTTGCCTCACAAGCAAGAGATCTGCGTTTGATTCCCGGCAGGGCAAAATGTTAAACATGTTTCCTTACTCCATTCCTCTGTTTACCTAGCTGTAATAGGAACCCGGTTGTTAGTTGATTGGCGGATCGCTTTTCCCGGGGTAATAATTCCTTCCCCCAAAAAATCAATTGCTCACTCATTCCATGCTCCTGTGAAGAATTGGCTGCTATGTTTCGCTCACAAACTATACGGTCAATCCACTTCACGGTATATTCTGTGAAATACTTTGAGACATCCTAAAGATGTGATAAGGTGCTATATCAAGTGCAAGGATTATTATATTTTGGATGTTTCTAATTCCAAAGAGAATCTTACATATTCTTCCATCCCCTTCTGAAGTCACGGACTCTTGCTTGAATGCGGATCTACGTGTGCCAGGAGCCCTTCATTTTGTAGCCCAAGTGGCCATTCTCACTTTGAAACTCCTCAACATGATAAGCTACCATAAAAATGGCAAGTTCCTTTCATCTGTGAGTGCTGGCAGGTTATTTGATTGTGAGATCCTCATAGCTGAGCTCTGTCTTGTCATTGCTTGATGATCACACACGCGCATTTTATAGCAAGAAGTCATCCTAACAGGAAACATCGGCTAATTTCTCTCCACCCTAAGCCAAGGGGCAATGGACCCATTTACAGAGTCTCCATCCATTGCTGTTTTTGCTAAAACTAACTAATTCAGCTGGTTTCAGCTGTTGTTTATTGAATGACTGTACCACACTGAGCAATGAGCTGGCATTGAAACATACCGCTATGAATCTATGTAAATGTTAATGCAGCTGAAAAATAAATTAAGATCAAACTTGAAATTTTGCAATGTCAACAACATTGAAATGCATTTCGCAGTAATTGCCATCACTTATAGTGACTTTTTGTAGGCAAAAGTGGCAGTCATTTTATATATATTCCCACAAACAATACAGGTACAGGTATCCCCCGATTTATGACAGGGTTGCGTTCCTGGAAAACGTCACGCAAATTGAAATGTCGTAAATCGGAACGCAGCTGACTTTTAAAACGCTAAAAAAACAACGCTTTTAACCCTAAAAAAAGCTTTTAATGCTAAAAAAAAAACATGACAGGACCTGGGAAGCTAATTTGGGTCACAGCAAAAAAAGGTTGGGAGCCACTAATGTAGAGACATGCTATTGGCCAGTTCAAACGCTTGGATACAGTATATGACTGCGATTTTACCGCGAAATATACGATATATAGTAAAAGCTCGTTTATCCGTAACTGGGATAAACTGGTCGAAATCGGTGACGGGGATAAACCAGCACCTCAAAAAAAAGGTCCACATTCGATTAACCGGAATTTATCCAGAAAAATGCATTTTGTTTGGGTGTTTTCAGCCAAATATCTGGCACGCGCTTTAACCGGCATTGACCAGGTCCCGATGGTGCCGGATAAACAGGATTTTACTGTACTGCGCATGTTCAAAAAAGATGTGCAAAAACTTTTGTCGTTGACTAAATAAATTGTAAATCGATAGAAAGATGTTAAAAAATTATGTTCGTTAAATCGAAAACGTGTAAATAGAAACATCGTAAATCAGGGGATACCTGTACAAATACACTTTTAATTAGATGTACTCCATGATGAATGTATTTCAGATGTATTTTCTGAAATTGTCATTTTTATTTGTATTAAAAGTAAAGGTTTATTTAGTTGGATAAATTTTATATTTAAAAGACCTACGTTCTAAAACTTTGTATGTCAGTTATAGTAGCTAATTAAGTGTTACAACTGTGGCCATATATCTTAAGTCCAATACTTAAACTTTGTGCAATTCACTGTGTAATGCAAATCCTGTGATTATTGACAAACGTGCACTGTATGTATAACAGTCCTTGAATATTCAAAGCAAGTCCATTTTGTGAATCATTTTGAGTATAGCTGTATATAAAAATTCTATAAATAACATGCTTTACAATATTTTTAAAATTTGTATTTTTGACTTTTATTTGTTTATGTACAATTGCCAGTATTTAATTCAGCCACATTTTGGCTGCTGAGAGACTGAACAATTGCCTCAGCAATTCCTTTCCTGCTCCCTATATTTAATCACCCCTTGAAAGATCCCAATTCATCTTCCCTAAATCCTGATAGATAATCAGGCGAAGTTCCAGAATATCAATGCATCCTGTAGCTTCAGCTAATTCTCCTCTCTTGTCCTGGAAAAACTGCCCATCATAGTCATTGAGTATGAATCTTTCTATTACTGTACAAGTAGCTCTCATTCCCCATTTATTCATGATTTTTTTTAAAAAAACTTAACAGCTCAAAATGATCCCCTATATTGTTCAATCTGTTTCACGTTGAACCACTTGGGCTGTGAGTATGTTTAATCAAATCTCTCTGGAGGATCATAAATGTACTTGCGTCCCTAGTTTTACACTCGTACATCAGGTTTAATAGCCTGCTTACATCTGCTTTATATCCGTCTTTCAACATGTAGGACATCATCCTCTTTGCATAATCTGTTTTTCAAAATTCTGCTCTTTATATCTTCCTTTGTAACTTAGCCCCAAAGGCCTTGAATTACATTGTTAATCATGAAGGATGAGTCCATGTGTTGCATTAATTTTTACTACTGATTAACCATTTAGTTTCATGCCTTATTAACTTGAGCTCATCTGAAACACAGTACACACTTATCAAGTCTCGTCCCCTGACAGTTCACTGACATGTGTCTGCATTTGATGGTGGGGCTGGTTCAACATTTCATTGCAGAAGATGTAACAAACTAAATGTTAAAAGTGAGGCATTAAATGAAGGCAAGGAAGAGAAAGCAGTGATATTTTGCATTTACAAGACAATTCTTAAAGTGTGCAAACCACAGGCAAAGAAACATTGTTTCACATCAGTTTGTTTAAGTGTGCTTAAAGGTTAAGAAATGGAAATGACCTTCTTTC
The DNA here is from genome assembly GCA_035084275.1 of Hydrolagus colliei. NCBI lineage: Eukaryota > Metazoa > Chordata > Chondrichthyes > Chimaeriformes > Chimaeridae > Hydrolagus > Hydrolagus colliei. The sequence continues at coordinate 15,507,321 of CM068754.1, forward strand.
TTATGTGATGTTTAGAATCTGATACTGTACTTAAAAGAACATTACAATCTTGAATACAGGAGTGGTGTTCTATACACTTGATCAGTAAAAGAGTCAACTGCAACATTTTTTAGTCAAATACTTTGTCTTGAGTTAAGTTTTTATAATTGATTTAAAGAAAAGTGAAGCCAGGTAGAAAAATAAATAATAGTGAAAGATATGAGCCCAAAGCTTTCAAGTTGAACTGAAAGGAAAAATTATTATACACTTTGTGTGGGCGCATTTTTTTAAAGTTTAAAATTGTTACAGGTACAGTATCCCCCAATTTACAACATGGTTGCGTTCCGGAAAAACATCACACAAATCGAAATGTCATAATCTCGGAACGAGGTTTCCCATGCAGTCCCAGTATATAACCTGAGATGCGTTCTTTTGTCAAAATTTTCGGACCTTAAAACCACTAAAATATCACACAAAACAACACACAAAACACGCAAAATAACACATATAGGCAAGATTTAAAAATGCTAAAAAAAACTTTTAACGCTTAAAAAAAAGCTTTTAACGCTAAAACAAAATGCGACATCGCCAACCAATTTGTATAAAGAGCGTACTCACTTTACTCACTTCTATCTCTCTTGATTTATCCTGGTGTATTTAAAAATAACATTGTTCCAAAGCTAAACACAACAGATACAAGGAAGCAGCTGTCTATGTTTGCTAACTGCTACTATGTTAAGTTGAGAATAGATGGAAAAGTGCTGTGGATAACTTTTCATTGTTGACAGTTGCTCATTTGGTTTTGAATCTGTTTTGTGTGATTTTTAACAAAATGATTAGGCCCTATAGCTTTGACCATTTCCCTTAAATTAAAAAAAATAGTTTTTAGACTGTGCTTTAATTTTCAGATAGCTGCAAAAGACACCTAACTGGAGAAGAATTGTACAGTATAAGGTAAACGTAGAATCTAAACACTCTTGTTACATTTGCTGGGGGGAAAAAAACCTTAAAATCAGATCTATTTTTAGCAATAGAATCTAAAAATGATGAATACATTGTTTTCTGTGCAATCATTCCATTAGTCCTGTTAAGTGAATCATATTAGTTTAGTCTGATAATGTCTTTATCTGTTTTTCTACTAAAAATAAGCATTTCAAATGTACATTTATATGCGGGAAAGAAAATGAAATGTGTTTTCCGATGATAATTGGCATATCTGAACACATGCCACTTTGCCTACTTTTAACTGGATTGCATACTCTGTATATTAAAACAATAATAAGGGAGTTCTACTTCATTTATCTTTCAGTCTGTTTTGGGACACTCCTCAAAATTCAACTTTTGTTCAAAGTAGATAAGGCAGCTATGAATGTGAACACTGCGCTTCTGCGAGCTTGTTTCAGTGACTTCGAGATGCTGCAGTGTTTTTAGAGGAGGAGTCAAAGAAGTGGCTGCAGAGGCAAAGCACAGATGTGCCAGAGAAACAGCCCATCCGATCATCAGGAGGATAGCCATTATCGGGTAAAACATTTCAATCAATTTTTTTAACTTCTGAAAGCAACATCCCATATATAGTTGCTGAAGGAGTACTATTAAAATAAGATATTTGTTAGCCAGGAATATCCTCTTTAAAAAAAATACAACCAGCCGCTAGTTTATAATCTGAATTACACCTTCTTACCTGTGTATATGATGTTGCATCATTATTCTTTCAGTCACCTAGAGGGTTAAAGCCAGTGTTCAGTTAAATTTTTGGAAGAAATTATGCAGGGAAAATGTTTTAGCATTGCCTTCTGTGAATTTCTGATGTAATAGTGTTCACTTAACAGAATTTGAATGCTTTTTTTCCTGTTTGTTGCCTCATTTTTATTGGAAATGTTCTTTCCTTTTTGATTGTAGTTATGGAGAGCAAAAAGCTTGTCAGTGCAACTGATGCTCAGCACTCGGGGACATTGCTGAAAAGTCTTAACAAGCAACGTACTCAAGGACTGTTCTGTGACATTACCATAATTGTAGAAGATCGTAAATTTCGAGCACATAAGAACGTGCTGTCATCTGCTAGCACCTACTTCCATCAGCTTTTCTGTATCGACGGCGCCAGCAATGTGTACGGACAAGTGCTTGAACTGAATTTCATCAGAGCAGAGGTGTTTGTAGAGGTTCTGAATTTCATCTACAGCTCAAAATTAGTGAGAGTGGATGCTCTGCTTGTGAGTGAGTTAATCCAGGCTGGGCAGGCCCTGGGGCTAAAGTTTCTTGCTGACTTGGGTGAATCTCTTGCAAAGGTAAAAACAATGGCACCGGTTACAGACAATGCTGCTTCAGGGACAGATTTGAAAGCCGAGACCTCAGAAACGGCTACTGGGGACCAGACGCTGAAATCTGAAGGCTTGATCATGCACGTTGAAGACGGAGAGCGAGGGCCAATTATCACTAAAGCTTTCTCACTATCCAGCACAGAGTTCAGCGATTCGAAAGCTAGCAGCAAGGCTTCATCCTCCAGTGACGAATCTGAGGATAACGATGATGTTATTTTCTGCTCTGAAATTTCACCCCCTAAACCACCCTCCAGTACAGTCATTAACAGTGCAGTGCAAAGACTTCTTGTTGCGGAAATGCCAGTCAACGTTGAGAGCCTGGGCGTTCAAACAAAGCAAATTACTCTGGTACCAAAGACTTCCTCTAAAGCTGGGGATTTTAAAGTAAAGATTTCTGACAGTGGTGCAGGGCTCGGGCAGAATAACGCACTTGGTCAGCAAACGACAAAGACTGTAAATTTGAAGTACGTTCACGACGACAAACAGCCTTTAACTGCAAATAAATCTGTCGGCATGGATACTTTCTCAAAAGGCTGCAAAGTCTATGCTAACATTGATACAACCCCAAACACTTACCACATTGTGGTACCAAGCAAGGACGACTCTTCCAACCGTGAGACGAAACAGAACAGGGAACCCAAATCTCCTGAAAAGAAGCTGCTGCTTATTGGGGAACGAGTATCCAGCGATAAAGGTCATTCAAGCATTCAACTCATACCAGACGATCCCGAAAATCACATCAATAACTCAAGACCCCTGTTCATCAACGAACAGTGCTTTCCAGATGCAAAGCGGCTGAAAAGGGAACAAGATCATTACGAGCTCGTTGTGGACGGTCGTGTCTTTTATGTTTGCATTGTTTGCAAGCGGTCGTACGCATGCCTGACTAGCCTGCGAAGGCACTTTAATGTCCATTCCTGGGAGAAAAAGTACCCTTGCCATTACTGTGAGAAAGTCTTCCCTCTTGCAGAATACCGTACGAAACATGAAATCCTACACACTGGCGAACGGCGATACCAGTGCTTGACCTGTGGTGAGACCTTCATCAACTACCAGGTCATGGCATCGCACATCAGGTCTGTCCACAGCAAAAAGACGGGCAAGGGTGCCACTGAAGAAGAGAGCGTCTCTGATTCGAAACTCTATCGCTTGCTACCATGCAAAACCCTGCAGATTAGGCAGTACGGGTTCCTGTCAGGGAGCAGATCGGACTCCATGACTGGGATTAATGAAGATGGAATTGTTTACCACGTGGAAGATGATGATGATGCTGGGGCTTCTCAGCAGACAACAGGAACCATAGCATCGAGTAAGCCAGCCAGTTGGGATGATATTTTTCCTCAGGACGGAACTCCGGTGTACAGGTACAATTCCTTAGATGGCAATTCTGAATTAGAGTTTGTTATACCAGAGTCCTTCCGAGAACTGGCATAAATTCACCCGTGCTGACTGACCAACTGAAACACAAGTAAGCAAGTGGATTGTGATCTCAGATAAATTGGTAACAAGACAGCTATTGGTGATATCAGTGTACTAAGAGATCAGCCAAACAGTCGTGTTTCAGGCAAACAAGAGGATTTCAGTGGCTGGGCCATTGTATGAGTTGCAGTTTTTTTTACTTTCCTATTAAACGTAACGACATGAGTTCGGTGTGCATCATGAATGTGAAACAGAATCGAGTTAGGGATTTGTTGAACTAGAAATGCAGTTGGAACAAGAGGTTCCATCAGAAGTGGCGGGAATGGCCGTTCATTTCCCATGGACACAGTACAGGTAACCCTCGCCAAACATGACTTTCTCGATTGCGAATTCAATTATATGCGAAGAAAAAAAATGCGTCACCTTTTTGCATAATGCGCGTAAAACTTGCGTATAAGCGCTGGCTGGCCCCGCGCGCATGCGCACTTCGGAGAACACTGGCCCCGCGCGATGCACACTTGGGAGGTCAAGCTTGGAGATGGACCCCACAATGAAGAGGAGTCTGAAATATAAAACAGGACCTTACAGGGAGCTCATGAAAGATTTTCAGTGGAAGACAAAACAACGGAAAATCACTTCTTTCAACCTGCCAGTTTGTCTCAGCAGTCAGCCACTGAAAACTTACCTGCTGCTGCATCTTCTCGGCCATCCACTTCTGCCTTTCCCCAAGCATCCACTTCAATGGAGTTTGAGGCAGATGATTCCTCGGCCTCGGACTGTTATAAGAGCAGGAAGAGCAATGAGCGGGGAAAGTGGGGCAGCCGGCTGTAGCCCGCCTCAGAATCTACCTTGCATTAGTCGGGTGTGGATGTGCCTGGAGGCTTGAGGTGGGTAGCCTATGGCTGGATTCCGCTAACCTCCCTTTTCCCATTACTTGTTAAGCTTACCGAACACAATACCGACTGCGCGGTTTTCCAGGAACGTAACCCTCGCGTTCGGCGAGGGTTAACTACATGAGGTTTTCTGTTGTTTCAGCTTGCTCTGAGCAAACAGTCGATAGACATTCAGAACTATATTTTTAAACTACACATTTCTGGTCAGAAACTGAATTTGCAGAAATTGTGTGTGGCAGCACTTTCATTTGACTTTACAGGGTTGGGATACAGGCTGTTTTTTTTTATTATTGAATGTTCTCCGGGAAAGTCCTTCTAAACTGTGTGTGTGTGTATGTATGCATATATATATATATATATATATATATATATATATATATATATATATATATGTGTGTGTATATTGATACACTCACCAGTATTTTACATGCATACTCATAAAATAGAGCTCCTCTACTGAAGGAATTTCCAAGCATGTTTTGAAAATGATGGCTCACCGAAGAGTGAGATTTTGATAAGATAGTGCTTGTACTTACCTTGGAAGCAATTGTCACTAAACTAAGTTTCTGAAGGTGGAGGGAAATTTATTGGTAGTGCTGGACAGGTGCTGGACTCCTGCTGCTGTATATATTGCCTGTACCAGCAAGTGACACTGGTTATAGGGGGGAGAAGGCTATGGAACAGATCCACATTGACACTATCATAGTACAGTACAGACCAGAAAGTTCACAGACCATTTTTTAAAACAACATGGCTGCTCTTGATTGTCTTGCATTGTTAATCAGCCCTTCATTTTTATAGTAACAATATATTGTAGTATCTATTTGGGTTGAATTAAGAATGTGCCTAATTTAAAATAAACGGTAATACATATACAGTGAGCAAGGGGATGGTTGGGGAGACAAAATTGATCCACCAAATATTATTGGACTGGATAACCTATAAGTCCACTGTAAAAGGTGAATTATTTTGATTATCACCATATTCTTAACTTGCTTTTGTCTTGATTTTATGCAGTTTTTGATTAAGTCTATCAAATTAGATGGTAATGCAGCGCTTTGGGATGAAAGCTTTTAAATTAAGAACCAATGAGCAAATTGAGCTGTTCTCTACAATGTTTGAATTACATACAATATGCATGTTAACTAAGATTTTTCTTGGCCTGATTTAACTTTCAGGCATACCATTTTCCTGTTTTTGGTACTGTGCAACAGCTGTGGATTTGCTAACCTGTATTTTTTTTAAGAAGCAGTATCCAGCTTTCTAGTAGCAAAGTGCAGCTGCCTTTCACTGTCCTGCAGGTTTAGAAACTTAATTAAACATTGAGTAATACTAATGTCACACAAATGGACTCCCTAGTGTTCAGAAAGAGGGGGATTGCAAGATGCTTGTTTCATTGTGTCTGTCTGGTGCATTTTAATGATTACCTTGTTACTCGAACTGCTTTCTCTACATAAAACAAAAATCCCAATCACAAATTCGATTCAGAATATCTTATTCATTTGAATGTCACGTTTGTGGTACAATTGTTTTTAAACCAGTCTTTCACTACCCATTTGTCCATTGCCATAAGAAAAAATATGCTTCTTGAAACTCTGTACAATGCTCCTCATATAAGCTTTCACGTTAAGTAATGTATGCTTAACAGTGTTGGAAATGTGTTTTGTAGCAAATATCTGTTTAGTTCCCATTCAGAAAATAACTTAGCAAAATGATTGTTTCCTTGTAAATGCTTTACTGTGTGGGTCAGGATTGTACATATTATGCTTCACTTTTTTTTATCAAGCCATGGCCCCTTAAGTTTTTCAAAATATAGAAAAGTAACAAAAACTGTAAAAGAAATCGATCATTATTTTGTTTGTAAAAGTTTTGCATGCATAGGCTAGAACAATAACTGCAGAATAGAAAATCTTTTTACACTTGATTGAAGTAATCTTTTTCTAATTACCTGCAGATTGGCAAACCAGTGTAATGTCATATTGTGCAAGCAAGATTAATGCTTTTGTACCAGTGAAAATAATAAAACTACTAATATATGTAAATATAGTTGTAATAAAGCTTCTTCCTTAGTATATAGGGTATCATTACGTCACTTTTTTTAGTTTCTTTCATTTTGAGCCTTAGAATGTAATGAATTATTTATTGTATTTGCTCTTTTGATGACAAAAATAAAACTTTCAGAAAATATGGATTCCTTTCTTGTCTGTTGTAACATGCGATTATTAGCCAGAGCTCAAATAACTTATCTTCATCTTATTTGCAACATGTAAACTCCACGGCATTGAAGAAGACAATTAGAATGTTTTGACTTTTTGGTTACTTTTGATTTTCTACTTTAATTTCTTGAACGAATGGGAGGGGGGGGGGGTGAGGGAGAGCGAGAGAAATAAAAACATGCCAAGTATGCAAATCTTAAGATATAATTGATCTCGAGTGGGACAACTGAATCACTTTTTCCTACTCAAACCAGTGAGCTGACTCTCAGTAAAGGATAAATGGGCTTCCTCCTGAATCTCTGTAATTATAATTTCAAAAAGCGAAGGGACGCAGAAAAAGCAGACATTTAGAGATTAAGTGCACATCATTCCTTTTGCTTACCATTACAGTGAGGTTCTACTTTAATTAGATTTTAAACACCGACCATACCTGCTCATGAAAAACTCCCTTTACTGATGGCCTTGAGTTGAATGCGAGTGTTGAATGTGAGTACTCATGGCATTTCTGTAAGCATGAAAGCACAAATGAATGAAAAATACTCTACCAGATTCCACGAATTCCATCTAAATATCCTGCCCTGAATATCTCACATTGGTTGGTGTCGTAGAATTATGTTAAGGTACAAAACCTTTGAAAATCGTACAGATATGAGAATTAAAATGCACATAAAAATATGGTATGACTTAAATCACATGAAACCCTGGAACAAGTAAATCATGTTCTCTCTACAGAAGATGCATCATGTTTCTCTCTTCTTCCTCATTACTCCTCTTCCCCCCCACCACCCCCATCCCCATTCCCATCTTAATAATATAATAATAATTCCTGCATTTGATATAGAGCCTTATATTGAGACGTCCCAAAGCGTTTCACAGAATATGTTACAAAATGTATTGACTATTTTGTGGGTGAAACATGCGCACAGTAGTGTCGCACAAACAGCTGTAGATTGAATGACCACTTTTTTAAATTTGTTTGGAGGAGGGAGGGATTATTACCTCAGAAAGTGATCCACCAGTCAACCAACAACCGGGTTCTTACTCCTGGGTAAACAGACGTGTGGAGTAAGGAAACTTGCCTAAGGTTTTGCCCTGCCTGAGATTCGAACCCAGTTTTTCTTGCTTTTCTTGTTTTACCCCTCTCTCTGGATAAATGTTTCATGAACCCTAAGGCAATTGAGCAAAAACTCTTGAGAATATAATAAATAATAGTAACCCTTGCATTTGATATCGTGCTTTTCATGTCTTCCGGACGTCTCAAAGCGCTTCACAGAATATACTGTAGAGTGAATTGACTGTATCTTTTGTAGGCAAATATTCATCCATCATTCCGGCTCGTCTATTCAACCATGACCTCCTCCCTCCTAGGGCAACATTTTGCTCGCCCTCCCACCCCTCCCCCCACCCCCCTCCCCCACCCCCGGCTCAGCCCACAGCAACATAGACATTTTCAGTGTCCTGTGGAGTATTTATTCATCTCAGTCTACATCTATTGCTGGAACCTTCCAGGCTACTCTCAAATCAAATGTGGGTTTATTTTCGGGTGGAGAAATAATCTAGTAAATCTAGCACAATTTGGAATCATCGTCGCTAAATGTAAGAATGCAGAATAGGAAATCCCATCTGCCTGTTCAAGTGCTCGGTAACAAATCCACCTCCCCTTCTCTCCCCCCTCCCCCCCAAAAAAACAAAATTGGTCACTCGTTCCACGTCTGTTTGTGGGACATTGCTGTGTGTCGACAAATGCACAGTCACTCCCATTTCACAGTAATTCCCGTGAAGCGCTTTTGACCTGATAAGGTGCTATATACCAAATGCCAAGGATTTTTACTATTATTACTGTGTAATTGCTGTCGTTTGGATGAGACACCTGAGGTTTATGTGTTGTAGTGATCAAATCAAACACTCTAATCCTTGCATTTGATATAGCGCTTTTCATATCTTATCGACGTCTCAAAGCGCTTCGCAGAATATATTGTAAAGTGAATTGACTGTATATTTGTGGGCGAAATGCGGCAGCCAATTTCACACATCAGTCTCCCCACAAACAGTCGTGGATTGAAATGACTCATTTTTATTATTGTGTTTTTTTTGGAGGGATTATTATTAGATGTGTGGAGTAAGGAAACTTGCCCAAGGTTTCGCCCTGAGCTGCCTGGATTCGAACACAGGTCTCACGCTTGTAAGGCGAGTGCTCTGCCTGAGCTGAGCTGTTTTGTCATTGCACCGATAGACAATTCAAATCCGCAAAGCACAAGCCCCCGCACTTCTGTTGGCATTATCAACAACCAAGGGATGAGTTTTTTTTTCGTATTTGTGGCTCAACCGATGCCTCTTCCCATTATAACCTGCTCTGACAAATGACTTTCCACAGAAGTAGGTTCTCAGTTCTCGCTTCAATTTATCGAGAGTCTGAAAAGAAATCAGTTAAAATGAATGGGGGCCACGAGCTTTTGTCAAAGAGACAATGAAAGTGAAGGCAGGAGGTTTGTGTTGCTGCAATGCCAATCGGGACATTTTCGTAGTGTAGTGTTTTCTCGCATATAGTATGGTCGTACAAAGTTTGAACCGATCACCACCAATATGTCCTGATTTACAAATCTGTTCATCAAATTGTGCATCACACACAGTAGGGACAAGGGCTAGGTTGGTGCCTGAGGGGCGAGGGAAACAAACAACAAATCCCGCAGAGAAGAGCTCCACCCTTCACCCCACCCCCAACTCATTCCCGAGGAGGGAAGGATGGTGAGACCCTGTGGGAACCGTCCATCCACATTCCAGCCAACAATAATCCCAGGCATTTTAACCCATTCCTGCCTGCCACCCCCCTCCTCTCAGGAAAGCATTCAATGGTAACGAGGACACATCTCTGTTTCTGTACCCCTCCCGTGTCTGTCAATAATGTGGGAGACCAGACAGTGAACGCAGCTGCTTATTTGAGCTAGGGTGTGGGTGGGTGGGGCGGCAGTGGTGCAGGGGGGGGGGGGAGTTGGCATGGAGAGGTGTGGTCAAGTTGCTCGAATTGGGGGAGGTAATATAACAATCTTTCATGAAGGGCCACATCACATCGTTGAGACATCTCTCAAACCATTTCACGGAAATTCTCGAAAAGTGTAGTGACCCGTGTATTTTGCGGGGCGGGCGAACACGGTAGCCAGTTTGCACACAGCAAACGCACCCATCAACAGTCATGGGAGAGCACGTCCAATTTTAACTGGGGGATTGATTGTCAGCCAGGACACTGGGAGAAACCATTTTGCCAAATAGTGTAAATAAAACCAGGCTGTGCAATTTTAGCTGGTCAAACTCCAACTTCCCTGAGTCCTCAAGCTTTTGCAACCTGAGCCCAATACTTTACTGCACGGTTCGCTCAGCAGGGTGCATCCTTCAGTGGTTAAGAGTACACCCTCCACCTCCAGACATTTACACTCAAGTCTGGTTCGCCCACTATAGAGCACGGTCAGGGGTTTGCGTGGTGATAATAATAAGCCAGGCCGACTCAAATACGATCTCAGTTCCTAAAGGGTTAACTAAGCCCTATTGCGTTCACTGTTGCAACAATATTCCCAGGAGTGGGCCTCCCTCCCCCACCTTCACTTTGAGATGTGGTGGACAATGCAGAGAGGGGGGGGGGGAAAGGAAAGAAAGAAAAAAAGAGATGAAACAAAAGCTGGAGTCCCAACACCAAGTTTGTCTTTATTTGTGCATTCCTGTCATTTCTGCCATCGCTTGCTGCCCTTATACTTTGCCTTTCTCATCTGCCTTTTGTGGTTTGCTTGCTTTTGCAGACAGCGTGGAAAAGGAGATGGGACAGCTGGTCGGGGAGAAGGGGGTTGGGTTGTGAAGTGGGGGGGGGGGTGGAGGCGGGGAGGGGGGGGGGGGAGGGGGGGGGGAGACGGAGAGGAGAGGGAGAGAGGGGGGCGGTTTAGGAATAGAAAACGAGTTGAGCGAGGTGTGTGAAAGATGGCTGGGAGGAAAAACAACTGGGGAGGGAACAAAAAGAGATCTTCGGGGATGACGGGGGAAACATATGGAGAAGCCTGAAGGACAGAGCGAGAGAAAATTGATTTCCCACACAGGCACCTTTGGCTCAGGACAGACAAGGGCTCAGCTTTGCTGGACAGACTGTGCAAACAGCATTTTTTTTCTTTCTCTCTCTCTCTCTGTCTCTCTCTCAGGGAGAAAATGGGGATTAATACTCCAGTCATGCATTGTGGGAGCGTTCCAGGGCAATTGGAACTTTGTTTACGCTGGTTCCAAAATAAAACATCCCAAATTTACAGCGTTTTCTTGTTATGCGGAAAGAATTGATATATATACCATATATATATATATATATACACACGCACAGAGCCTGGCTCGGTCAGGCCAGTTTGAGAAGGTTGAATTTTGCTGCCCTGTATTCTATCACAGCTTCAACTCATTATTAATAACAATAAGGAATGGTTTCATTTCAATCCAAGACTGTTTGTGGGACGCTGCTGTGCGCAACTGGCTGCCGCGTTTCGCCCACAAATATACAGTCAGTTCACTTTACAGTGTATTCCATGAAGCGCTTTGAGACGTTCTAGAAGAGATGAAAAGCGCTATATCAAATGCAAGGATTATTATTATTATTACATTTTTTAGATTTTTTAACTCCTTTATTTCTTATGTGTCGCAAAATATAGCATGAAAATATGGTGGATAAATTGTGTTTATTTTCCTGTGTTCAGTGTGTACCCCTCTGGGGAGAGAGTGCACATGACACGCGAGACATTTCAATATTTCTTGGGAACAGAGTTATTAAAAAAAAAGCGGTTCCCAGATTTCGCCAGGACGGACGTAGAGTACCTCTCAACAGACGTAATCTCAGTTTCTACTTAATTCAGGTACATCAAAAACAATGGGTGTGCAATTCAACAGCCACAGCTTGTCAGATCGCTCCCACAACACAAAGGCTAGCGTCTCAGAGCGCTTGAAAGTCAAAGGGAAAGTTATCTCTTGCTTGAGAGACTAAGGGTAAAGAGTTTGTGCTGATGATGCTCTTTAATGATGTTGAATCAACCACCGTGCACTGCAGCCTATTAATTTCTCACCCGGCTGCTCTCTAATCAGGGTTGGAATTAAAAATATATAATAAAAAAAATTGGTCATCTCAATCCACGACTGTTTGTGGCAACGCTGCTGCGCGAGATTGGCTGCCGCGTTCCGCCCAACAAAAATACAATTTGGGGGGTACAAATACAAGTCAATTCACTTTACAGTATATTCTGTGAAGCGCTTTGAGACATCTAGAAGAGGTGAAAAGCGCTATACCAAATGCAAGGATTATTTGTATAATTAATTTGCGTTATAGGCCTCTCCCTCCCTCTGCACAAAGTCAGGAATCCTAAATGCCTCCCTCAGTCAGCTTTATATATTGTGTACAATTCCAGCAGCCTTGACTCTTATTTTTATTGCAAATTACTTCAAAGTATCAGGAATTCCTCCTGGCTGTTTTCCTTCTCCTCGCACCCTGTTGCTCAAAAAATATAAACTACGAAGCTTAGATTTCAAACTTTTGATAATGTACTACATGGGAATAGAATTGGTTCAAGGCAAGTGCAAAACAGATGGAAGATCAGCTTCGCCTGGGAGTGAGAGAACAGGTCACGGTTGTTAAAATAATGGACAGTGGTCTGAGGAAGGATGCAAAGGTTAAATGTCAAAAGTCCAACAAGTTACCAGAACCCGTCGCCCCCTTTTCAATGCAATGCTGGAAGCAACACAATGCCACTGTGTGAAATACTCTGAGTGTGATCTCAACTCATGTGTTAGTGAGTGTAAGCATAATAATAATAATCCTTGCATTTGATACAGCACTTTTTCACATCTTCGAGACATCTCAAAGCGCTTCATAGAGTATAATGTAAACTGAATTGAGTGTATATAAGTGGGCGAAACGTGGCAGCCGATTACACACAGCAGAGTCCCCACAACCAGGCGTGGATTCAAATGACCACTGTATTATTTTTTTGAGGGATTATTACCCGTGTGGAGTAAGGAAACCTGCCTAGAATTGAACCCAGGTCTCGGTTGTAAAGCGAGTGCTCTAACCGCTGAGCTACAGGACTCCGCAGTATAACTATACTATAACATTTATACTATTTAATCCTAGCTTCCTAATTGCCTGCAAGGTCATCACCGACTTGTGAAGTTTGTAAACTGCGAGTGTGTCATCAACAACAATTCCCTGGAACGTTGGCCTGGTCTGTACTTCCAACATCTTCCATTTTCCCGTATTATATTTCTGAAGAGAAATTGCAGAGTTGAGATTTTTTCCGGCTTATGTAATTGCTGGCCAGGAAACCAGGAGAAGGGAGTTACTTTCTCCTGGTGTCCTAGCCAACAAATTCCCCCAAATAAAATTGGTTACACCCTCCATGGCTGTTTAGGGGACATTGCCGTGTGCAACTTGGTTTGCTGTGTTTGCTCACAAAACACTCCGCTTCACAGTATACCCTGTGCAACGCTTTGAAATGGCCTCCCAATGTGAAAGGTACTCTACCAAGTGTAAGGATTATTATTATTTTTAAAAGCTTCCTAACACTGCTGGATAGAGTCCTGCAGTTCGGTGGTTAGACCACTTGCCTTGCAAGCGTGAGACCTGAGCTCAAATCCAGGCAGGTCAGGGCGAAACCTTGGGCAAGTTTCCTTACTCCACACGCCTAATAATAATCCCTCCAAAAAAAAACACAATAATAAAATTGGTCATTTCAATCCACGACTGTGTGTGGGACACTGCTGTGCGCAATTGGCCAGTATGTTTCGCCCACAGATATACAGTCAATTCACTTTCCAGTATATTCTGTAAAACGCTTTGAGACGTCTAGAGGACATGAAAAATGCAAGGATTATTGTTGTTAATAATCCGTCACAAAAAAACAATAATAAATTGGTCACTTAAATCCACGAGTTTGTGGGACACTGCTGGCGCAATTGGCTGCCGTGTTTTGCCACAAATACATGGTCGCATTCACTTTCCAGTACATTCTGTGAAGCGCTTTGAGACGTCTAGAAGACGTGAAAAGCGCTCTTCTCAAATGCAAGGATTATAGAGAAAGGTGAACAGAAACTGCACTACTCGATAAGGCCACAAGAGGGTGAACAAGAGTAAGACTAGGTCCATTTGTCAGCCAGTTTAATGTTTCAATCCCAGCACTGTCCAGCCAGAAACAACTAAGAGAATCATTTGTGTGAGGAGCAAACTACCCTAAGAATCAAGTCTGAAGCCTGTATTGCAAGTTGTTTAGCTGCAGCTATGACATGTTTCTGGGCATTTTCGAGCTACTTACAGTACTGCCCACAGCTGTTCAGAAGTGCTCTGAAAGACAGCAAAAGTGGCACAAATCTGGTTTAAAAATCACAGTTATTTAATGGTAAGACCCTAAATATCTGAACTGGACTGTGTGTGTGTGTGTGAAAGCCGAGGGGGGAAATCATCACAGATATACCCAACCTGACATTCCCACACACTCCCTTCTCAGCAGAGAATTTTCAATATAATATAGGATACCCACTATAATATGGAATATCAATAATAACAACAACTTTGATTTATATAGCGCCCTCCACGCCAGACGGCGTCTCAGAGCAATAACAACAACACCAACTTGCATTTATGTAGCACACTCCACACAGGGTAAAGTCTCGGAGCATATACACTTTCATGCTAAAATCTGTGCTGAAGAATGTGTGGTGGTGTTTTCACAGCCGAGCCCTTGATTCAATTGCTTTGGGATCTTTTTAATGCCGGGTGTTTACTGACGAATGTAGCGTTTGCCAGCAGGGTGCAATTTGAAACTTGCTATTCCATCCGCATCCAATTTCATCTACAAACGAGAGAATGGCGCTTGCTAGTATACAATTTATTTTTGCACAGGTGTTAAACCACCACACCCATTTCTATCAGCGCCTCCAAGCTATATGTTAGACTGAATCTGCTTAAAAAGGAAGTTAAGGACACAGCTAAATTAGAAAATAGCACAGGCTCAATTTGCAGAAGTTTCCTTTCTGTATCACTCATAAAGTAGTACTGTGTGAGCCGTTGAGCTGAATAGGGAGGGCACTGTACTTGGCGCTGTGAAATACAATGCCTTATTGTTCCAATAATCCATTGATCCATTGACCAGGCTAATAATAATAATAATTCTTGTAGTTGATTATAGCCCCTTTCACATCTCATCCACATCTCAAAGCGCTTCACAGAATATACCATAAAGTGAATTGACTGTATATCTGTGGGTGAAACGCGGCAGCCAATTGCGCACAGCGGCGTCCCACAAACAGTTGTGGATTGAAAATGACCAATTTTTTTCACTGTTGCGTTTTTGTTTGGATGGAGTATTATTAAGCGCGTGGAGTAAGGAAACTTGCACAAGGAGGGCCAGGGAGGGGGCGAGGCGGAGGGACTGTGGGATGGAGTTCCAGAGGTTGGGAGCACAGTGGCTAAAGCCCCATCCGCCAATGGCGGGGCGGGTGGGTCGGGGGACATGGAGCAGGCCAGAGCCTGCTGGTCGGAGAGGTTGGTAGGGGGTTAGAAGGACGTGGATAACATAACGAGAAGACGTGAAGCAAGCTCACAAAGAGGAAAGGTGGAACCCCAAAACAAAAGCAATAAAGCGAAAGGAAAAGAGTTGTAATAAATGGATTTAATTATTATTTTACTTTAGATGGAGACGGACAGGTTCACCTTCTTTTCTCAACAACACCGTAACAACTTCTAAAACGAATCCCGCCAACGCACGCAATCTGGACATCTCCCATAAGGACAGATAATATTTTCTCAATTAATTTTTTGTGTTCAAATGTAATTCTTATTGATTCCCAACTGAAGCATTTACTGTGGAAATGGTCTCTCCCTCTTTGATGCCTCCCTGATAGATATTTAAACCACTCAGTTAATCTGCAGTTAATTAATGAATTAATTAATTAATGAATGAATGAATCAATCAATCAGTCAATCTTTTGGCTGCTAAATAGCGTTTCACAGTGTTCAAAACATCTGCATTTCTAAAATACGTCTGGAAAAATAACTAATCTCTAAATATTTATGCTGGTTATGAAACTATATTTGGGTAAATACTGTATAAAGAAGGATATTCACAATATTCATGCATATATATATATATACACACACACACACATAAAAATGTACACTTATTACATTTTACCACTGCGGTCTTTTGCTTTTTTCAAGTGATTCGTAGATGAAACCACTGCCCTGATAGCTGAAGCAACAGACTGATGTCCAACCTGCAGGCTGTGAGTTTGAGTCCCATAATTATCCATCAGTTAAACACACTTATAGAGTTCCACGTGAAGATACAATAAGTATCTTCAGCTCCTGTAGCACAAGAGCAGAGATTGGAGCTGGGAAACAATTTCGATCTCCTCCTGGTTGGATCCAGCCCCTTTCCAAGCCGATAGTGGAGCTGTATCGACGCTGGTTTGCAGAAATGTATACAATATATCGCGTGATTTCCAATCCTGGAGGAGGGGGTCGGGGGGGGGGGTAAGGTAGCCATGAGAATGATTGTGTTCCCTGTCATTATGCCTGATGACGCAAGTGGCTTCATCTTCGCAAGGTAGTCAAGGCTCGGTACTTCTCATTTCCTGTGTATTCAATGTCTTTGCTCCGGTTGTGTCGACAAACTTCCCTCAGGCTTAGTCACCGTTTCAGGATTACTCAGGAAAGCCCCACTCTGGTACGCACCCCTGGTCTCGTGAAACACATCCGTGATTATCCTGCGACCGACGTCATTCCCAAATAGTGTTCCCTCTCAATTCCTCAAACGTAGACTTTGCGACACGCTGGTGTCCAGGAAACAACTCGCTCCCAGGGTTGGCCCGAACTGCTCCGTAAATAACGTTGAGGTGTTGGGAATCACGAGGATGGACTTCCATTCCTGAAGCTTCTATTGGCTTAGGGCCTCGGATGGATCGAACCATTGAACGCCAAGTCCCATGGCAAATCAAAACAAGAGCGCACCAGCCCATAAAGGAGTTAAACAGCCTGATAATTATTCGTAAGAATTGGATTAACATTTCTTTCTCTCTCTCTTCCCCCTTCCATTAACAGTGGCATTGAAACACTTACTTAAATGTTACCTAAATGTTTGCCAACTCAATTGCCTCCCCACACCACCTGACCTCCCCCCCCCCCCCTTACCACCCCCCCCCCCCACCCACCCAAAAACAATATCTCAGGAGATATTCTGATCTAAGGCAAACTAAAAATATGTTGACTCAGCCGTTCCATATTTAAATTTTTCTGTTCAGCTTTTGAAATCTGACCCGCCTGGTTGTAAAAAAAAATCGTAAGACGATCGAGGAGAGAATTAGCACACCATATCCTAAACAGTTAAAAGACTAACATGCCCAGCCATAACAATCCACGGTGAAGATAATAGTCTCACGTTTCCCTGTACAAAGTGAATCACAGTGAACGAGCAGTAAAGAGTGTGTGCGCATCGTGAAAATGGTCTCAAAAATGGTCCATATGCACAGTGTTCTCACTCGAGAGGTTCTTCAAAAGGACTGAGGTCGGCGAGCGTGGTGAGGACGAGGCCATCCTTAAGGAGTGTAGGGTGGAGGCTTCTCATCTGGTGGATAATACGTCGGGGAATAACGAGGAGGAGCGTTTGACGGCCACATGTAACTTGAAGCAGACTGTGAAATAGACTGGGACTCGTCCGAGGGGGTGGAATCTGGGTACAAACCGGGATGCTGGTGTGCGGAAGGAAAAAAAATTGCAAATGTTATCATACCGTTAAGGACGCTGCCGTTGCAAACAGAACAAGTGCCTTTTTTTTTCTCTCTCTCTCCCCAATATGTAACTGCTTTTTCCTGTCTGTGTGTTGTCCTTTCCATTCAGTTACCCCAGGCTTCCTGCACGCTCGCTACATGTACACTGGCCCTGCAATCTGGTTTGCTGGCCACCGATGGCAAATACCAGCAAGTAATAATAATAATAATAATCCTTGCATTTGAGATAGCGCTTTTTCACGTCTTCCAGGCGTCTCAAAGCGCTTCACAGAATGCACTGTAAAGTGAGTCGACTGTATATTTGTGGGTGAAAAGCAGCAGCCGATTGCGCACAGCAGTGTCCCACAAACAAACAGTCGTGGATTCAAGTAACCAATTTATTATTGTTTTTTTGAGGGATTATTATTAGGCGTGTGGAGAAAGGAAACTTGCCCAAGGTTTCACCCTGGCCTGGAATTGAACCCAGGTCTCTCGCTTGTGAGGCCAGTGCTCTGAGTCACAGGACAGCTCCAGCCCTTCACTGGCTACAACATCCCACCACCCTCTCTGGCTCTATTTCCCAGCCTATAACCCCCCCACCCTTCCCTAGCTATAACCCCCGCCCTGCCCAAAAGTATTAACCGTTTGTTTAATGTATTCTACTTATTATTCTCTCCCCAGCTCCTCGCTCAGATCAGCTGACACCGTGCTACGAAGCATCAGACCTCAAGGCGTTAGGTTTTGTTCTGCTCTGTACAACTCCAGGCCACAGAATGATAATATTTGATTGAACCTACAGTTAGGGACCATTATCGGAACAGAAGAAATAACATCAACATTGTCCCAGGTAAAGTATCAGAAAAATATAAGCTACTAAAAATGTTCAACAACAGATAGCGTTCCTCAATGAATTTTCTGATGGATAACTGAGGTACAATACCTGAATATCATATGGGCTGTAGGGTGGCAGGTGGGGAGGTCCAGGATAAAACTCTGTATAAGCCAATACCTGATGTCCAGGATCATACGTTATAGGAGGAGGTGGAGGTTCAGGTGCACATGTAATTGGAGGAGTAATAGGTATCTGCTGGGGTAACATCAGGGAAACAGAATGTCAAGCCATTTTGTTACAAAAATATTCGTGCGTTTATTTAGCTGTGATATCATCACCAAACCAATCCCGTTTGCAAAATGGGTTTTGGGTTAGAGAGGTAAATTCCTCTCTGATACTTCGCTGATACTTCAGTTCAATCTCAGATTGAAACCTGGATTAATAACCGTCACCATATCGGTTTTACGTAGTGACATCAACGTAACCAAGTCACTGTAACGGAATAGTTCACCGGTACACAGCAGTGAGAAGTTTAAGGACACTTGTCCACTTCGGATTAACCCACCTGTGAGTACTTTGGCTCATGGGGGTGAAGACCTGTCCATCCCTGTCCGGTTACACCTTCAGGATTTATCAATAAACCAGACGGGTTGATTAGGGCCAGGATTGACTTGGATTATGGAAACCCATAATACCCACAGTTTGTGAAGCCAAGTAGGAGATCAGGAAGTTCAGCTGATATCCTGTCTCCTGAGCCAGTGGAGGCGGGTGTGGGAGGGAGTCACCACTCTAGCTCCCTTACCAATGAATATTCCATTCATTTTTTTGCTCCTCATCCCCAGAGGCATTTGAGAACAAATCAATGGTGTACGGAACAATACGCCACGTTGTTGTGCTCTCAGGGTGAGAGGATGTTGGGGGTAAAGTAAGGACACTTAAAACTATTCGCAAATTTCGAGAGTGAATTTTTTTTTTTTTTTTTTTTTACGAAGAAACATTCTGTTCCAAAGAAAGAAAGAGAGAAAGAAAGAAAGAGAGAAAGAGAGAATGCGAATTTATACCAAAAACACCTTGTATCGGACGACCATACAAGAAAAGCTTAATACCATATCTTTAAAGGCTCCAAGCACTGCGGCTGTAATGATTCCCAGAAACAAAGCCACAATGTTCAGGATGGTTGAGGACCACAGTAGATAGTACAGCTGAATGACCTCCTGGCAACTTCCCACATCGTTGTATTCGTAATAACCACCTAGAATTTCACGGCTGCTTTGGAAAAAGAGATGACAAGGTGAGACAACCTTGAAGTCAACGCCAACAACACCAGTAATTTGCCGGTAACGTCTCGAACAAAGCTCTATTACCAAGTCTGAGCAGGAGGGAAGTTCGGAAGTTGAGGTGTGGAGGGACAAAATTGACGGCCGAAGACACAGTTAAAGAGATGAAAGGTTTTGAGATGTTCTTTTCACCCTCAATCAGTGGCAGGTTTCTCTTTCAGTCCTGTCCATACCTGCCTATCGTCGACCAGTCAAAGTAGCGAACCAAACAGCCAAATGAATGGCTTGTGTGAAATACGCCAACGCACGTCCAATCAGTGAGATGGACTTGGGAGTCACATCGAGGCCAAGACAAGATTGTTATCTGGTTGGGAGTTAAGTGAACCCCATGTTCACTTACGCTCTGCAAAATCACCCTTTTTTTTGCATGTATAACATTATTCATCCTCAACCATTTCCTTTCAGTGCCATAACCTCACCTTGACGCAAACGCAGCCCACATCAAACCATCACGTTCTCACGTAGAGCATTTATTTGATCATCTCTATCTGCAATAATCCATAAAACCTTTTGATCCCATTATAGTCTTCGGTGAGCGAAGAGATCCCTTTGTCGCCAGGTTAAGTATTTGCCAGAATCGTTGTGTCTGGATGCTAAATACAACATGTTCATTTCCTACAAACAAAGAGAGCCCTAATGGATATCTGTAGATTAATTGTGAGACAGCGATCCATTCTGGTGTTTTCAAATGACAGTAGAACCCAAGAGACTTATGCTCAAGTGATTTTTCGTTATTATGCAAAACCCAGGTATTGGTTGACTGCCTTCAATTTAATCAGGATGTGGGAAGGAACATTGCCTGGGTTTCCTGTACATTTGCTGTTAGTCGCGACACTGTGGGCAGGTCAGGCAAGGCGTTAACACAGAGTGAAAGAGGAAGAGAGACGCAGTTTCCCCGCTCTGACTGTTTATGTAACTAATATATTGATTTGTTAGACCATTAGCCCTTTACTCGGCCGGCAGCAGAGGTCTAACTAACGATTTTGTATTACCAAAAGGGAATTAAGGAAAATTAGGAAATCAATGAAATTAGAGGCCTGATGTCACATTTTCCACACCACCCCACCCCCACCTCTTCCCACCCATGAGAACTGTATATAGAAGGCTGGGTTAAATTGTATTCCGCAATCGAAATTCACGTCCAAATTTAGATTAATGAGCTACTTGTTGTTTACGGGAAGTTGCTATTTCTACACAACCATCGCTTCTGATCAATTAGGTTTTGGGACGTGTTTTGAGATGTTTTTTTAAATATAAATTGTAAGGTGATGCAATACTTTTATTGTTCCATTTAAGTCAGTCCCCTGGCTGTACAGCTCATGGGATATATTGTACGCAGGCTTTTATTGGCCACTCCCACAATCAAATCTTTCGAGTCAATCAAATTGCAAACCCCAGAAGTAATTATCCAGGTGAGAATATAGGGCTTTGAAGATTGGGGAGCAAATCTAGTGCCTTGAATTGATACAGTAAAGAAGCGGCTGGACTTCTCATGATCATTTTAGTGATACGTTACACAGAGATTCTTGCGCAAAGGAGCTCCTCAGAGATGTAAACTGTAACCTCAATCATTTTGCCAATTTCTTTTTTCTTGCCAAATCAGCCACGTGTTTGTGGGGTTGGGGGTTGGGGGGTTGGCTATCATGTTTAGCTGTTCTGAGGTTAATTGACCACTGGCTTGACCTTCTTGTCCTCTCCATTGTCACCCATTCTGGGAAACACTGTATAATCTCTGCACCTGTTTCAACAAAAAGATACAAGAGCCTCCTGCCGTCTTCACGTTTAAAGAGTTTATTCTGAGCCTCTCTTAGCTGGTTACTTTACAAACCTATTGACCTGGCCACTTAACCATCGCCTTGGATCTCTTTTTGGGAGGAATTGGGATTGACATCCAAAATATTTATGTCGTTTGAGATTGAATGCCATGACTTCACCTTAGTACGTCATTTCCATTGACCTCCTCTGACTTTTGACGATCGACACAAAGCGCCTCAAATAATTCATGATGCTTTATGCCCCTGCCTCCTTCAGCTAAATGTTAGTGGCTGCCTCTCCCACTTGGACTCCGCTGTTTCCTCGCCCACCCCCCTACCCTCCCACCCTGGTCTCGTCATCACCATTAATAAGGAATTTATTGTAGGAAAAACGCAAAGAAGCTCCCTCTAGTGGCTTATCAAAGCAACAGTAATAATAATAATAATAATAATAAACCTTGCATTTGATATAGCGCTTTCCACATCTTATCAACGTTCCAAAGCGCTTCACAGAATATACTGTAAAGTGAATTGACTCTATATATTTGTGGGCGAATCGCGGCAGCCAATTGCGCACAGCAGTGTCCCACACACAGTCGTGGATTGAAATGACCAATTTTATTATTGTGTTTTTTTTTGAGGGATTATTATTAGGCGTGTGGAGTAAGGAAACTTGCCCAAGGTTTCGCCCTGACCTGCCTGGATTCGAACACAGGTCTCCCCAGCTTGGTTTCCCCAGCTTGCAAGACAAGTGCTCTAACCACTGAGCCACAGGAGCTCCACAGCTCAAGCCACTGCAGTATTTCAGATCCACTCTTATCACTTTTATTATTACATGTACTGTATTATTAGTATGAGTTTCATAAGTTAGATGCCTTAGATGTTTGGCCGCTCAGATGTCTTCTTTTGTGAAAAGCAATTGATACACTGAAAAGTTTTAAACGTTAATCTTAGCATTATAATGTGCCCTGTCGTGTCGGCAAAACGTCTCAAAGACTTTCACGGGATTTAACGTGAGCTGCAGCATATTCGTAAGTGAACATGGCAGCCAATTTGTGCGCGGCAATGTCCCACAATCAGCTATTAATTAAACGAATGATTTTATCTGGGAGACTGCTGACCGGGGCACTGGGAGAAACACCTTCTGTCTCTTTGAATAGCACCATAGACCGCTGCGGTATAACATCTCATCCAAAGGAACGGCGCCTAAACCAACGCAACAAACCAAACCCCAGCACTGCATTGGGATATCAGCCCAGTCAACGCTCCCAAAGTCCCAACAAGGGCCTTTGACCCACAAACCTTCGGACTCGGTAGACGAGAGCGTTATCAACCAATCCAGGTTGACACCAAACAAAAAGATAATAGACGAGCAAGCACACAGTTCACTGCACTTTACTGGAGATCGATAGTGAAGCTCACTCACCTGCCGCAGTTATACAGATCACAACAGTAGCAGGTGTCACTCTTGATTTTCATAGTGCACGGACTACGCATCTGACTCGGGCAAGTTACCTGTGTACAGAACAAACCCCTGAGAAGTGTCCAATCTTCAAACACCATGAACTAGAATAGAAAAGTTCCTTTTTCCCATCCTAGGAGATTCAGTCCCTGTGTTTCAATTCATCTTGTGTTTAAGAATAATAATGATAATACTTGTATTTGATATAGTGCCTTATCACATCTTCGAGACCCCTCAAAGCGCTTCACAGAATACGTTGCGAAGCGAATCGAGTGTATTTTTTTTCGCGGGTACATCATCTAGAAACGAGCAACAATAACCGAGCAGATGAAGTGGTTGAGATGGCGCTGAAAGTCTCCAACTTGCAAATAAAGAACAGGATTTGTTTGAGACTCATTTCAGCTCATCAAAGTAATGCTTTACAAAGTGTCATTTTGGTTTTGTTTTTAAAAATAAGTGTTTTCGCTTTTTACCTGGAAGTACTGTATCGCATAACAATTTTGTCAACTGCAGTGTCTCTCGCCAAACACAACTAATCTAGCTTGAGAATTTTTCGGTATCACAAACAGCCATTTTGGCTCAGAGTTGAGCACCTGACGAGTGTGTAACTGACTGGACCCAATTATGACTCGTTTAAGATGGACGAGGTGATAAATATACTTAGGCTAAAAGTATAAAAGCCATTTACCATTTAATAAAAATGAATCAACGCATAAAACTATAAGTATTTGCCAGGATATATAACGTTTGAAGAGTGCCATTGAAATGCTTGGTGCATTGCCCTAACTACAGATCCCCCGAGGAAAAGAGGACAGAGTAATGGATATGAAATGTATTTGGTGCCCATTTGGAGTTCAATCTGTTTTCTTCCCAAGCAATACTACAATGCCAGAGCCATCTCTGCCACACGGTTCGTTTCCATTTGTAGATTATAATAAGTCACTCTCACTCCTCCTCCCGTCCACACCTAGCTCTTAAACACTGGTGCGGACGAACTCCATTGGATTGTGTTTACCATCCGAGACCAATTTTAGTCTTACTTCGAATGTCTCTTCTGCAAAATCCGATGGATCTGGCCCTCTTGGGAACACTGTGCTCGAAGGCAGGTCCAGGATAAACGATGCAAATTGTAATATTGATGTCATAAACGTGGGAATTTTCACTGCAACACCTTTGGAATTGCAGGAGAAATTATAGGAGAGTTTTTTTTGTCAAAAGAAGGTATTAGACATTTCTCATTGTGTTTCAACCACAAAGCGTATAGTCGAACCACTTTACAGTATATCCTGTGAAGGGTTTGAGACGTCTTGAAGACGTGATAAGGCACTATATCAAATGCAAAATGTATTTTTGTACACTTGCGTTAATGTCTCAAATGAGAAACTAAACAAAGGTTCAGCCTAGGATTTCATAACGCCTTATCACATCGATCTCACACTCACTGTGCAGTGAGGGGAATGCTATCAAATGGCCACAGTACAGAGGGCTTCATTGCAAAACCCGAGTGAATGAGCAGCGGAGGGGAAAATTGGAAAGAGCCACAAAGAGAGAAATTGTGGTTTGGTCAACTCTTTGCAAAGGATCTGTGCGGTTTTGCACAACCGATCCATTTCATTTTCAAAGCAAATCATAGAGAAAAACAAACGCGGACAAGGGAAAAAAAAATCACTGAAATTCTTCCCTGATCCACAACTGAGTGAAACTGAGTGATCACCACAGCCTGTCGCTAAAGAGAAGAGTGAGAGGCCGGATGATTGCTGCCTTTAAGATTCTAAAGGGGCAAGACAATATAGATCATGACAGGCTGTTTCAACTTGTCCAGTAATGGAGTACAGAAGACACGGCCTGTGATTGAAGGGGGGATAAATCAAAACGAATCTACGCAAACATTATGGTAGTCAGTGGAACAGGCTGCCGAGGGAGACGGTTGAATCAGGAAGTGGTTGATTTTTTCCAAACACGGATTAGATAAGTTTTCTTTTAGGAAACAACTATTATGGGATATAGCACACAGGTAATTTGGGACATATGTGCAAGCGATTGCCAGGAAGGTGGAAGGCGAATCAGATGGACCTATGGAATGCCATCCCTCAATCCCTCCGTTTCGTTTCTTCCCTTTCCTCTTTCAAGGCCGGTTTGAAGACTTTCCTCTTCGATCGTGCCTTTTGTTCCACCCCAAACTCTTTTACCTCCCCTTCGTGTTTCACCCCTTCCCAAACACTCCCCTCTCAGCTCGGGTCACACGCCTCCTGTGCAGCGCCTTGGGACGTCCTCCCGACGTGAAAGGCGCTCTATAAATGTAATTTGTTGTTGTTGTTGACCTTGGGTCTTTTGACGTCTGCTATGTCTTATGTTCTTACAATCGTACGTTCATATCAATTTAATTTTGCAAAATACATTAGTCACCCCCATGAGTGGCTTCCATTCCACACATGATGGTCTCTTGGTCCCAATGGGGCCGAGGCAATCATATTATGCAGACTATTTGTTCTATAGCTGGGCTTAATAGCCTTTAAATTGGTTTGAAGCCAGATATTTATCATACTTCCGTATTAAAAACAAACGGCACCACAAGATCACTTGTTTCAGGGTAAACTTGAAACATGTAATATTCTTAAGGCTGCAGTTTGACTATCAACACAGAATTCCCACTGTTCTAGTCTTTTAGTGATGTGATGAACTGGGTTGCTGTAACCAAAGTGTTTAAGTGCAACTTGCAGAGAGGAGCTACTGAGAGATCGTTAACTGGATTCACACATTGTTATACCAACGTTGGCGTTTCGCCCACAAAATACACAGTCAATTTACTGTATACTCTGCCAAGCGATTTCAGACGTCTACACGACGTGATAAGGCGCCACATCAAATGCAAGGATTATTATGTATGACATGCTGCGTGCCCCCTGCCAGTAATAGTTTGGGGATAGCTGTTCGAGCAGAGAGAGAGAGAGAGAGAGAGGGGCTCCGAATCAACAAGTGATCTTACCTGAGTCACTCTGATATCTCCAGCACTGAGTCATAGAACATCACTTAGAGTCTGAGTACATGTCTCCCAAGTACTCTCAGCTGAGGTGGGTAAAGGATTAAGCCTGCATCAACCATGCAACAAGCACGAAATAGCAACAAGCTCAAGCCCTTATTGCCTTATTGTCAGTTCTGGCCAACATACCTGTTTATTAGAACCATCCAAAGAGTATGGGACGTCACTGGAAAAATACTGGCACCTTCCTGCACTGAGAGGCCGAATATCCTGGAGAAAGGTCACATAGTGTACAGTATCATTGCACTTTGTCCTCGTTTAACTAGGAGTCGCAGTTGCATTCGTGAAAAGTGTGACTTTAAGCGAAACAGCGTTAAGCGAACCCGCGCAACAATACCGGATGCTCATCGTCTATGTACGTACGCCTACGTTACTCAAAGTAGTTTGTTTCCACCCGCGCGAATGACGTAATAGCGAATGTCGGGACGTTAAATGAATATATGTCCCTCTCATGTATCTGCAACGTAATAATGGAACAACTTTGGACCAAAGCAACATTAAGTGAGATCTACCTGTACTTCAAAATTCAAGTCAGGTTTACTCTGGACTTTAATAATCGGGTGGATGTGTTGTAAGT
This sequence comes from Hydrolagus colliei, assembly GCA_035084275.1. Classification (NCBI taxonomy): domain Eukaryota; kingdom Metazoa; phylum Chordata; class Chondrichthyes; order Chimaeriformes; family Chimaeridae; genus Hydrolagus; species Hydrolagus colliei. The sequence goes on from CM068754.1 coordinate 15,533,915, forward strand.
GCATTTACTTTGAATGGGTGACAATACTACATCTATGAATTTAATGGTCGATCTCTGAATAAGCATCCTGTGTACCAGCAGCAGTTTAGAACTCATTTCTGTTTATGGGTTTACGATGCATCTAGAGTCACAGGGGGAGGTCATACTTACAATATGTCTGGCAACAAATACACCGTCAACAATCGCACAGCAGAAAGACGCCACGACACCAAAACTGATGAACACAATTGATGCCACCAGCTAAAGAAACAAAATGTTAGTTGCGTGCAAAGATTCAGGCTCAACGTTCAACGAGCGTTTCAACCTCAGACAACTAACAAAATAAACTGTTCCTGTTTCTAAGCCTTGATAAGACACATCACGAAGAGCATTGTTCAATTTAATCCAGATGAGGTGGTTGGAAGAACCCAAGTGACCACTGAGAGATCAGACCACTGACAAAAAATGCCTCAACAAAGCACCGTTTTGAAAATAATAATAATAATCCTTCCTTTTGATATAGCACCTTATCACGTCTTCTGGACGTCTCAAAGCGCTTCAATTAAGTGACTGTAAAGTAAATTGACTGTATTTTTTTGTGTGGACGAAACGCGGCCGCCAATTGCACACAGCAACGTTCCCACAACAGTCGTAGATTGAAATGGCCAATTTTTTTTTAAGGATTATTATCAGCCATGTGGGGTAAGGAAACTTACCAAGGTTTCGCCCTTGCCTGGGTATTGAACCCAGATCTCTCGCTTGTAAGGCGAGTGCTCTAGCCACTGAGCTACAGGACTCCGTTGATATCAATGCAGACATCGTTAGGGACTGCATGCAACTCACTACAGACATGAACAATGTCAACATTTTTTTCGTCAATGAGGTGCAATCACACATTTCCCCCCAATTGCTTCACTGCTTAATGCAAAGGAGGCTGTTACTGCCATTGATGAAGTAGGCGTGCAAATATAAATTGGAATGCCTGCAAATATCCATCCTCTTCTCGATAATTATACTGCATCCGATAACAATATTGTGTCCTCTGTGAACACGCATTTTTATTTTAACTCGGTGGGGGTTACCGGATGATTACTTTGTAAAGAGTCACACAAAAAGCTCCAAGCGTTTGCATTTGATACATTACCTAATCTCATCGTTGATAAGTCTCAAATAATAATGATAGTCCTTGCATTTGATATAGCGTTTTTCACTTCTTATCGACGTCTCAAAGCGCTTCACAGAATATACTGTAAAGTGAATTGACTGTATATTTTGAGGGCGAAACGCAGCAGCCAATTGCGCACAGCAGTGTCCCCACAATCAGTTGTGGATTGAAATGACCAATTTTTTTTCAAAGCGTCCCACAGGATAGCAAGTCACCAAGTGATCCTTTATACCCGAGTCACTCCATCATTTCCAGCATTGCATTATAGACCATCACTTAGAGTCTGAGTACATGTTTCCCACCGACAGTACTCTCAGGTTAATGGTGTGGTGAGGAGAGAAAGGATCAGAAGGGAGTAGGTTGGCTGTGTATTTTGTATTTAGAGCCACTTTGGAGGAGGCTTGGGAGGAGGTCACTTCCTCAGCCACTGAGTCAACGGGTAAGGAAGGACATTAAACAAATGACACCAAAGTAAAGGAATTGGTTGAAAAGCACAAGTAATACCTTAAAAAATAGACTCCATACAGTCAAACAAACAATGGTATACTCTAATCTCAAATATCCAAAAGGCAAATAGAGCACACTTGAAAATATATCAACAGCACCAATTAAACAGCAATCCATGAGATCAACAACAACAACATTACAATTATGTAATGCGCCTTTCACGTCGGGAGGACGTCCCAAGGAGCTGAGAAGGCTTTATACGAGATTACAGCGATCTCTAAAACTAATTTCTGCAGTAGCAAAATCAGCGTTCACCCCACCAGGACCTGGGTTATGAGACCATTTCCCTGGTGTAAGATCAATTCAGCGTGGGGCTGTCTGTCTGTCTGTCTGTAGCCTGTCAACACAGCCATCATTAATCATTGATATGAGCAGTTGGCATGAGATCACACCTTAATAATAATGATAATAATCCTTGAATTTGATATCGCGCTTTTTCATATCTTCTAGATGTCTCAAAGCCCTTCACAGAATATAAAGTGAATTGTGTACAGTGTAAAGTGAATGGACTGTATATTTGTGAGCGCAACACGGCAGCCAGCTGCGCACAGCAGCGTCCCCACAAACAGTCGTGGATTGAAATGACCAATTTTATTATTGTGGTTATTTTGGAGGGATTATTAGTAGGTGTGTGCGTGGAGTCAGGAAACTTGTCCAAGGTTTCGCTCTGACCTGCCTGGATTCGAACACAGGTTCTCACGCTTGGAAGGCGAGCGCTCTAACTATTGAGCAGGCCTTGTACCTTACATCCTTGCAAAGAAAATCCACATTGCCTTCAATGTGTTTCGAGCAGTGTTCTGTCTTGCTCTGTGCTGGTGAAACATCTTCAATAAAACCCATGTTTCGTTGAACGCTTGGCGTGTTCATTTTAACAGGCGTGACACGAACCAACTATTTCATACCAGCTTTATATCCCAGACACAGTCCCTCCCTCATGTGTGTGCCCAACAAATCTACCCTTCAGAGCAGGATTTACTGAAGGGTAAAATTAGCTTTGTGAACATAAATGTAAATCTATGGAGATTCCTCCAGCTAATCTATGTCATTATTAATTGACCTCCAAGCAAAGCACGCTGCACAGTGCTTATACCCTAATTATCAACTGTTGCCAGATCTCCAGAGACAGACAGACAAGACCTCATCCCTCCTACCATGCCTAGCTTCAATCAAGCTACCCTTCCCGTCAAACTTCATGTCTTAACTCTAACACAAGCCGGTGTAAATTTCTGATAGCAATTAGTTCCATTCATAGAGACTCCCAGCGCGGAGACAGCCAGAAAGATGAGTATTTCATAAGCCAGGTTGATACAGGATCAACTCGTCATCTGTTTGTGTGTACATGTGTGTGTGTGTGTGTGTGTGTGTGTGTGAGACTGCGAGTGTGCGAGGCAGTAATATAGAGCTTGCGATTGTTGGAACCCAATTCATAATATTTAAATGATGTAAGATAAGAAAGATTGAGCAAACCCTAAATAAACCCTTCAGTTTCCAGCATTAATCATTCTTTGCCAAACATTCCACAATTGAAACACATTCTAAGCCACTTTTCTGTATTCTAGGTACAGTAATAAGGCTGTTTAAAAGTGACTGCTGTGATAATATATAGGCCTGTTGTGCAAATCCCCAGTAGCACAAAGTGAAATAAAGCCCATTTTCTCCTGCTTTACCAGGATAAGCAACACATTTGATTTAAAATTGGACACTTCTATCATGGAACCTGGAGGTTTGAAGGGGACCTGGCTTGTCCTTGTGTTTCAATTGGTCTATAATTTAATGCGTATCTGAGCAAAGCCCAGGGGAAAATAATTCACCAGAAGCATTTCATTCATTCAAATGGCACCATTTGTTTTCTAAACTGTCACTGCAATGGCAGAGGCACACACACACACACACACACATATATAGCAGATGCTGTGTGTGTTTAAGTGCATGGAGTTTATTCAGCAAGACCAAGGCAAACACAGATATACCCGCGCGTCAATAGATTTCCTGCTGCGATGACACAAATGGAGACCCGTGTTCATTAGCTCTCATTAGCTGTCAGTTTTTTACCGCTAAATATAACACTTCCCATCTGCTGATAAGTGTCTGTACCTGAAGTCGCTATGAGCTAGTGAAGGGTTTGCAGCCTGGACTGGCCGAATGACCCAAGATGATTAACAATCCAACGTTTGTGTGCGAAGACAAATTTCGACATGAGGAAGGGAAAGGGTGAGGATGAAACAAAAATTCTCTCCAATAAAGGGAGACGCTGGGAGATTAATTAATACTTTATGCAGGGTTACTTTTTCGGTAGAGCTCAAATTTGGCTGTTCATTTCATTGCAACTTTAGAACTTACAACACTTTACAACTAAACACTCCACAAGTTACTGTAGTACTTACTGAGATACGGAGCGCGAGGGATTAGGACTGACTATTCACAACAACAACAACCACAACAACTTAGATTTATATAGCGTCCACCACGCCAGACGGCGTCTCAGAACACTTCACAAAATTTACAGTTGTAGTTGCAATTCCTGCTCTTATATTAGTACATTTGATGCATCATACCATACAGTAAGAATGGGTCAGAGAGCAGCAAACCATTTACTTACCATCTGCTTTTTGTTTTCCAGTAGATTTGACCCAATAATTCCGAGAAATGATCCAAAACCAAGCTGAAAGGAACGAGCAAAAATTATATCAGCTGGTCACCAGTTCACTTTGTTTCCCCCCCACCCATCCAAACTTGTTACCAAATGCTCATTTTTTTCCCCCACCCTGCCCCATTCAGAGTAATGATGACAGACAGGATCAACGCAGTCAGAAAGCTAACAGTTAACATCTCACACATTGTAGAATTCTGTAATAATCCTTGCATTTGATATAGTGCTTTTCACGTCTTCGAGACGTCTCAAAGCGCTTCACAGAATATACTGCAAAGTGAATTGACTGTATGTATGTGGGCGAAATGCAGCAGCGAATTGCGCACAGCAGTGTCCCCACAAACAGTCGTGGATTGAAATGACCAATTAATTATTTTTGTTGTTGAAGGATTATTATTAGGCGTGTGGAGTAGGCAAACTTGCCCAAGGTTTCACCCTGCCTGGAATTAAACCCAGATCTCTTGCTTGTTAAGGCGAGTGCTCTAATCACTGAGCTACATCAAATGCAAGGATTATTATTATTATTATTATCATCATTCATGTTTATTGAAGGCATCTTTCAATAACCGTGTAATGCTATACAAATGTAATTTTGTTGCTGTTCTTTATTGAAGGCTTTTTTCAATAAACATTTATCAAGTTTATTGAAAGAACTATTGCGAAACATTTTTTGTATGAACTTTCCTTTCGCCATGAAGTAAAGTGACATTGACAACCTGTGTTTAGAGTGGGATTTCTTCATCAAAGCACATATCGAGAGCAAGGATTAACCCCCCCAGCTACTTTGTGGTAACACATACATCAATAGGAAATCTGTCACGAGGAATTCAATAAAGCACAGGTAACATGCGGAGGCCATTCAGTGCATCAAGCTGTTATGCTAATTTATTGGACGATGGCAAGCCATTTACGTCCATTTTCTCTCCTTTTCTTCATACCTCTCAGTACTCTTTCTTCCCCAATCAATCAAGCAACAAATCAACCAAACATAATAAGCCTTGCATTTGTTGAGACATCTCAAAGTGCTTCACAGGACATGCTGTAAAGTGATTGAGTGCATTTTGTGGATGAAATGAGTTGCGCACAAGATATATGTCCCACAAACAGTTGTGGATTGAGTGACCAATTTTATTTTGGGGTTTGTTAGCCAGTGGAGTTTTCATATAGTGCCATGGGATCTTTAACATCCACAACATTGAACGTGCAGATGGGACCTTGGTTTATAATAATAAAAAAAATCCTTGCATTTGATATAGCATTTTTCACATCTTATCGATGTCTCAAAGCGCTTCACAGAATATACTGTAAAGTGAATTGACTGTATATATATTTGTGGGCAAATCGCGGCAGCCAGTTGCGCACAGCAGTGTCCCACAAACAGTCGTGGATTGAAATGACCAATTTTATTATTGTGTGTTTTTTTTGGAGAGATTATTATTAGGCGTGTGGAGTAAGGAAACTTGCCCATTCGAACACAGGTCTCCCCAGCTTGGTCTCCCCAGCTTGCAAGACAAGTGCTCTAACCACTGAGCCACAGGAGCTCCGCGGGTTTAACGTCTCATCTGAAGGATGAAAATCAGGCAATCAACCAATCAATCTGTGTATCTGTGTAGATCTCCCAGAGGCAAGTGGAAAAGCGGTTGTGTAAAATGGTCAAACTGTATAATGTTCAGTGTGTCCACTCACTCTGTAACAAAACACCCACAGTAACAATAGCCTTTCAAAATTGGGCACTTTGCCTGGAGGACATCAGAATGCCTGTCTGACGAGTGATGGTGCGCTGGTGGGAGCCATTCAAAATTGGTACATTAAGAACACCGGAAAATAAAATAATATTGGATGCCACATGAAATATTAAGCATAAATTTTAGGTATTTTTTTTTACTCAATGAAATGCCCACAACACTAACTGAGCAAAAATGTCACTACCTATCTAGAAATGACAACACTTCTAAAGTGGGGGGATAATATAAGTGATATCATTGGGTTTCCGACGTGACTTTAATCATCTCATTGTGAAACTGGCATAAAAAGGTTTTCCCTTTGAATTGTAAATTCTCTAAATCTATATCTAAGTGCTTTACGTCAGCTTTTCACCAGACAATTGTCCCACAAACAGTCAAGGGTTGAAATGACCAATTTTTTTTCAGGGATTATTATCAGGCGTGTGGTGGAGTAAGGAAACTTGCCCAAGGTTACGCCCTGACCTGCCTGGAATTGAACCCAGGGTGTCTCTCGCTCGCAAGGCGAGCGCTCTAACCACTGAGCTACAGGACTCCGCCATCTCCAATCTTTAAATGGGGTGGGGGGTTGGGTGAAATAATCAACAGTGACACAGGGAATGGGTGAGTCATTTGCTGTTGTGTCTAAAAAGTCACCGAATTCCCTTGGATTTGTTCCCAGTGGCCAACTTCGCTGCCAAAATAAAAAGATCACAGTTGGAGACATGTGCTTGCTTTGCGGTGAAGCTTTAGAAAGCAGGGGTTAAAATTTATGTTGTTTCCCCTCGCTCCCTCCATCCTTGCCTCTCTCCCCTAAGATCCATTTCCAAGTTGCCTTTGCTCATGCTTTACCAGCCCAGTACAGTGTAGTGCAGTCCAACACAGTGCAGTGTAGTGCAGTACTCACAATGACACCAGGATAGTATCCTCCAACTGAAACGTTCAGAGTTCTTGTGGTGGCAGCCAATCCCACAGTCAGTATCAACACAGACACTATCAGCAAGGCAATGCTCACCAACAGAGAGGCTCGTTTCCTTTTATTGAACAACCCTGTCGCAAAGAAAACACACAGAGAGAGAGAGAGAGACACACACAGACACACACAGAGATACAGAGAGACACATTAAATTCTCACGGTCCCACCAGCGTTTGCTGCGTTTCTGCCTGTCACTGAGGTCACCTGGATTCATTGATAACCTGTTTCATTGATATCTGACACCTTGGGGGGTGTGGGGTCTGGATGTGTGGGTTTGTGGGTGTGTGGGGTAGGGGAGTGATTGGGTAGGGAGGGATGGGTGATGGGTGATGGAGGATGGGGGTGATGGAGTAGGAGAGATAGGGTAGAGGGAGGGGGGTGGGGTGGGGGGGGGGGGGGGTGATGGAGTAGGATACGTGTAATGCCTAAATTGGGGTGAAATATTGAATTGTAAATAGCCCTCCTCACACAGGGTCAGCCCCCCCCCCCCCCCCCCCCCCCCACACAAAAAAACAACAACAACAAGAAGGAGAACAAGACAAGGACCAGACTAGGAGTGGCTTTCACCTTGTAACAAACCTGCAGTTGGAGACAGTAACTCACCAGCTGAGTCGTGTTGGGTTAATCCATTGGTTCGTGGAGTCAGTGCTGGATGCATTCTGCTGCTCAATCAGACCAGGGAAAGTCAACCCCCCCCCCCAGCCCCCTCCCCACCCCCCTAATAATGTCAGCCCAACAGGACACATTCAAGGGGGTGACATTCACAAGCCTGCTCCCCCCACCCACCCACACACCCACCCACACACACACACACACACTCCCCACAGCTTGATCCACTATTAACTGATTGACTGACTGACTGTGTGACTATCTGTTCAGTGGAAAATCAGTGCAAGTCTCTCAGCTGTTTGCCGACCAGTCCATCTCTCTGTGCTGCCGGCTGCAATGCTGTCCTGGCTCTTGTCAGTCGCGCATGCGTTTGTCTCCTCTGACTGACTGGAAAAAAACACATGATACCTGTATCTGTATCTGATTGAGTCCTTGGGATGAATGTTGAGGATCTGGGATGGAGCTCGTTTTAAACAGGGATAAATTATAGGACAGGGGAGAAGGAATATTGATTACACAACTGACTGGTATATACATTTTATATATCTATATATATATATATATGTGTGTGTGTGTGTGTGTCTATTTTCCTGGATCCTATCTGAGAGCCTGGAATGTGCAGGCAATGCCTTATTAAAAGATTGCCCCTTCAGGGAGTAATTTGATTTTCTTGGAACAATTGAATTATTTATTTCCTTTCCTTCCCATTCCCTTCCACAGCGACCGCTATTTAATCATAATACTATGATGATAATAATACTAGTAATATTTAAGTGTAAAAGTGCCCCCCCCACCCCCCCCCCATCCCCGCAAATCCCACCTACAAACACACAGTCACTACACTTTGCAGTAAATCCTACTGTGAAGTGCTTCGAGGCATCTCCACGGTGTGATAAAACGCTTCAAAAATGAAACGCGAGGATTATTAGTATAAAAGTTGCTTATGAAACACTGAGTGGGGGGGTTGGGGGGGGGGGGGTACTGTGCTAGTGAAATGGGGCGTTTGGCAATTATATTTCAGGCACTTTTTTGGGGAGGATTATTAGAGTTTTAGTACCACATGGAAGAGGTCATAATTCATGTGGACCTGGCCAATGGGATCCAATCCGTAATATTCCCGACAGGGAGGAGAAGTCACATGAAATAAATGTTCATCACAGATTTAATTAACTCGAGACTTAAAAACTTAAATTTATTTCCAAATGACCATTTGGAAACCGGAAAACAATCTCGGTATTACTATCACCGTCCAAACCAGGGTCAACCAGTGTTTCGGGAATATGTTGCTGAATTGGATCCCTTAGGTTACACAGGGCAAGGCTTTAAATACGAAGACACTTGGAGACCTCGGAGGCTAATCTTAGAGTATCTCTGGTTACGGCTCCTGGTGGCTATGTGGTTGTACAAGTTGAGCGAATGGTTCCATTGGTATTCAATTCCACTAACGTAACATACAACTGGCAGAGCATTTTAATCGCCTGTATATTGGCATAATAAGGAATGCCAGTCCACATATCTTGCACATGGAATCATTATTAATATTAATTACATTGTTATTAATATGAATATTATTAATAATTATCCTTCTATTTGATCTAACGCCTGATCACATTGCTGAGACGCCTCAAATTGCTTCACATGATATAATTGTAAAGTGAATTGACTGCGTGGCTTTGTGGGCCAGTGTCATAAATGAAATCAACACAGCAATGCATGACGTCCAAGGATATGCAACGTTGAGACATGTAAAAGCAGCCTGTCCGCATGGAATCATAAAAACCCTCCGAGCTTTGAGTAAAATCTTAATACTAATAATGTAAGCTTTCTTCACTTGCAATCAATTTAAAATACGCCAAGGTCACTTTCATGACATTTACACACATTGTCTTTGTACATATATATATATATGTATATATATATATACACATATGTATATTACATCATATATATATACTATACATAAGCATTAGACACACAGAATACAGCTCATTATCCAACTTGCATAAACTCAGAGATTTGTATGAGCAAACGTCGTAATTGGTCTAAACAACAACAACCACAAAATGGGATTTGTACAGCAGGCCTATTTGTAATCCAACCCTTTACAAGACGAGCAATGTCTTTGACTGGTCGCTTTGAAGCTATACCTTTCTCATTTTACAACATAGGTGGCGCCCTTTAAAAAGCTGCTGTGCAGAGTCGATGTACGAAATAAATCACTGCCATATATATATATACATATATAGATATGTATTCCTTTCGCACGCTTAATACATCTGCAACAGCACGGGCAAAAATATAAAGTGCCAAATAATGAACAGCTGCAACCACAGCAATGGAGAAAAAGCATCTCCCAGACTATCTTGTTAAGGGCAACAACTGGAGCACACACACACAGACACACACGCGCCTAATAATTATCCCTCCCCCAATCTTTCCCACAAATATACAGTCAATTCACTTTACAGTATGTTCTGTGAAGCGCTTTGAGACGTCAATAAGATGTGAAAAGCGCTATATCAAATGCAAGGATTCTTCTTATATTATTATAACTGCACTTTCTGATTATTGCAAAACACCCCCTTATGGGGGGGGGGGGGAGGGGGGCAAGGTTCACTGGGATGAAATACTTTGTTCTCATTGACTATATTACACGTTGTGAAGTGTTGAGTGTTGTTAAGCAAGATTTCAGTCGTTTGTGTGTATCAATGACACAAACACAAGGGAATTTGTTTTAATGATATATTTTCCAAACCGTTCCTGGAATTAGTTTGTTAATAAAAACTGCCTTTCCATTGAACCATGGTAGGCGAGGAACTAAAGTTAGCACTGATGACAGGTGCAGATTAAATCGGAAAAGAGAAGATATCTGATGTCAAATGTCAGGAAGCCTTGAGGCTCGCACTGCGGTCAGAGGCAGCGAGTGGACAGAGAGTGAGCCAGTCACCATTGAAGTGAGTTCAAGTAAGACATGAAGACATAGCGTTTGCAGGCTCTGCACATTCACGTCTTTGGTTCAAACAGCGAGAGTCCTTGGAAAGAAGTTCACAGGACAGGACTGCAAGAGTCTGACCAGGAATTGGGACTAAAGGTCATTGCAGCCCATGGAATTGGACAGGGAGAACTTCCAATAAAGAACTCCCAATAACTTCCAGGACAAGACATAGCGGGGGTCTGGTGTGCTGGGAGCCTGGCTGGCTGTGTGTGGTAGAGAAAGCTCTTGCATTCGGTTCTTGTGAACAGTGTTGTGGTGAGTTTTGGGGTGGGGTGGGGAGGTTTCTCACTTGTCAGCGACAGGCAACCAATTTGACAGCTGATGGTTAAACAGGTACCCGTCGCGCCTGCTGTCACTTGTAAACGGCAGGATTAATTGGTGATTTATTAGATAGGAGATGGAGGTGGGGGGTAGGTGGGGAGGAGAATAAAGTGTTGCAAATGGCTGGAGAACAATTTATATCTCTGGGTGGGTGTTTGTTGTGTGTGTGTGTGTGTGTCTGTCTGTGTGTGAGACAGACAAGGAAGGATAATTGGTGAAAGTAACAATGTACAGGTTTTTTTTACTCTTAAAAGTCCAGTTGCTGTCGGCAGGATCATGGGAAAAAAACAATTTACCTCAATAGGAGCTGGCGGTGTAAGGAAAGCCCAAATATTTTTCCTTTAATTTTTTTTGATTGGGGTGGGGGGGGTGGAATGAAATCTAATCTCAGGATCCATCTGTCAGCGCAGTTTATTCTGAACCATCTTGAGTTACAGAGTGAAGCGGTAATAGACCAATTCGGCGAATGGGACGCGTTGGATAGTTGGGAAACAGAAGGAGGGGTAACTGGTGTGGGTGTGAATTCTAATTTGTCTCTCATTCCCTTGCTCTGCAGATCCAAATGGAGAGATATTCCAGAGTTGCAGCTGGGGCAGGGGGCAATGACCCCAAGCAATCGGTAAGGCAACTCGTTTGGTAATAGTGGGGAAAAAAAATACCTTGAGTGCAAACTGAAATATTGATACTGAATCTCAATTAAATACAATCCAAGGATGTTGATATTGTGATGTTAAAAGCTGCCCAAGAGAGGGAGGAAAGGTATCTTATGATCGTTCTGAAACACACTGGACCATTCCATGTCTATTCAATTCGAGAGCACATTGAGAGAGAATTTTCATTTTCTCCCTCTATTGCAATGACTCTGTATTCCTTACATGAATTCACTGACCTGCTACCATATGTATGTGTGTATATTTTATATATATATATATATACACCAACTCGCTTCCAAACATTGTACGGTAGTGAGAAAGTGGTTATGCAGATAGGTCATAAAGATCGAGAATTAGGTTCAATTGTGTTAACCTTTGGTGTTACCCAGTTCAGAATACAACAATTCCCTACTTGGCAATGCAAAGGGCACAGGAGAACAGAAGGGATAGTGACAGGACAGAGGTTTTGCGACCGATTATGTGTCGCATGTTCAATTATGTTTAATTTGTGTGTGTGGTTTTTTTTACGCAGAGAGAAAGAGGGGGAGAGAGAAAAGGATTCTTAGACTGGATTATTACAGTATTTTCGGTTGTTGTTTTTTTGCTACCAAAGCAACAATTGATGCACAACAAATAGCAGTGAGTTAGGTTACAAAAAATCTCTTCAGTGGACGGTAAATTACACTATGTGTGATTGTATTTCACTCTCTCTCTCTCTCTCTCTCTCTCCACTTTCTCTCCCCCTATCTGCGGATGGGAGAGAACCTCAACAGCTACCAGCAGCCTGGTGGTTATTCACAAGATTATGAAGAGGAAATGACTCATTTCATCTCATCCTATCCAAACAGCCTTATTGCCCACCTATTATTCTATTCATAATAATCCATCCCCAAAAAACCCACAATAATAAAATTGGTCATTTCAATCCACGACTGTTTGTGGGGACACTGCTGTGCGCAATTGGCTGCCGCATCTCGCCCACTAATATAAGGTCAATTAACTTTACAGTATATTCTGTGAAGCGCTTTGAGACGTCGATAAGATGTGAAAAGCGCTATATCAAATGCAAGGATTATTATTATTTATTCCTCATATATGAGCTTGGACACGAAGCATCAATATTTAAAATGCAATTCTCGCCCTACATATAGTGTATATATATATACATATATAGTATATTGTTTTGCCCCACCAGTTAATTTTTCTACTGAAAACACACAACTCACATGAGAAAAATCCCAAGCAATGGAAATTATTGCCATTTCTTTTGCCGTTTAAAAGAAATTCTGATCTTTTATTTTTTTTAAATGACGAAGTCTGAGAGACCCATTTCACCGGGTGTCTTTTAAAAATATATATCAAGTGGCTGCTCATTCTCAAATTAAATTAATGAATATTTAATAAATGCAAGTAGGTTATTATAAAGGAGATGATGAGTTTGATCCCTTTTGAAACCTATTAAACAAAACCACTTGAAATCTGCTCCATTAAGCCAGCTGCGCTCATCATTGTGTTATCAGCAAACACTCCAATCAGTGTGTTGAATTATTTCAGTCATGCTGGCTTGGCCTGGGAAAGTCTCATTAGACTAGAGTAATGCAAGTTCTTGTACAGTGGCTGAGTGTCTATAAGTGACTGACTAAAGTCTCAGCAGAAAGTAATGGCTTTGAGGATATTCCAGACACAACCCAGTGTTTTTTTTTGCCGTGGTTGAATCACCTTGAGTTTCCAGCTGTGAGTTCAAACAACAACGTGAAAGATGTTATATCAAATGCAAGGATTATTATTATTATTATTATTATTATCAATGGCTCTCTCTCCCACCCTCTCTCTCTCTCTGTGTCACTCACTGAGTCAGGCTGCGGGCAAGGGGAAGAAGAAAGACCAAGACAACGAGATTGAAGTCAAACCCGTAAAAACGTTCCATCAAAAGAAACAGGATTTTAAAACTTTCATGTGGAACCCAGAGAAGAGGGAATTTCTGGGGCGGACAAGCAGGAGTTGGTGTGAGTAACACCAAGTTATATAATGCTTTGTCGTGGATTTGAATCACGTATAACCCGCAGAAACAGTCAAAATCAGAGCCAGCAGACAGGGAATCTTGATTTCAATCACCACATAGTCAGTGGAGGGTTTTTTTCCAGTTGCTTTCAGATTGTGGTGCTGATTTATTTGATGCTTGAAGGAAAGCCAAGTAAGGAAGGGAGGGAGGCTGTGAGGGGAGGGAGGGGGGAGAGGGAAGGGAGGAACGAAGCAACCAAGAATTAGACAAATAATAGACAAGAAAGATTGCATCAACTATTTAATTGAAATTGAAAATGAATACAAATAATGGATCAGCGCAGACCTCGAAATTCATATTATTGTACCATTTTTTGCCCACAAAATACACTGTTAATCCACTTTGCAATATATTCGGTAAAGCCACTTTGAGACGTCTCAGCGACATAAGGCCCTACTGAATATCAAATGCAAGGATTATTAAAAGTGCTCTGAGACGCCATCCGGCATGGAGGGCGCTATATAAATCCAAGTTGTTGTATTATTTTTATTATTGCTGCTGCTGATGACACTGACCATTTCATCTGCTTTGCAGGTCTTATCCTGATCTTCTACACCTTCTTCTACATCTTTCTGACCGGCATATTTGCTCTGTGCATTTATGTTTTGTTGTTGACCATCAGTCCATACACACCGACATACCGAGACCGAGTTGGCAACCCAGGTAAGGAGCGAGAAGACAACATCCAGCCCTGGGGACAAAAAGAGCAAAGCAATGGCTTACAGTTTCACAACGATAAATTTCATGTCACTCTCATAAGGCCTAGAAAAGTGATCAATAATTGCTGACAGGGCAAAATATTGATTGTGGAGCTCCTGTAGCTCAGTGGTTAGAGCACTGGCCTTACAAGCGTGAGACCCGTGTTCGAATCCAGGCAGGTCAGGGCGAAACCTTGGGCGAGTTTCCTTATTCCACACACACACACGCACACACACCCGCCTGATAATAATCCCTCCAAAACAACCCACAAAAATAAAATTGGTCATTTTAATCCATGAAATGGGGGGACGCTGCTGTACGCAATTGGCTGCTGCGTTTCTCCCACAAATATACAGTCAATTCACTTGACAGTATATTCTGTGAAGCGCTTTGAGACATCTAGAAGACATGAAAAGCGCTATATCAAATGCAAGGATTATTATGATTAATTGATCGATTGATACCATCAATTTCAGTGGCTCAGTCCCCATTATTGTCCACCTGCGCACTGCTTTGAGTTGCAAGTGCCTTTGGAAAGCAGACTGGTGCTATAATGGATGAAGGCATATTGATGATGCAGAGTAAAGGGAGCTTTTGGCTGCCTTTGCTTTGGTCTGGGAGGATTTTGTGCCAACACATGAGCAACAACTTTCATTACCCAGCAAAAAAGGGGGCTTTGATCTGTAAACCTGGCTGATTCCTGGCCATGTACTCACTCCAGGACATCACTCGTGATACATTGGCACAAACTTGACTTGCAGAGAGACCAGAAGCAAGGGAGTGCTAGTCTGACGTTAAGGTATATTGTTGGGATACAGTAGAGAGAGAGGAAAGCTTCATTAAGCAAATCTCCATCAGTATTGAGTTTGTTCCTGGCAAGATTGCATTATTCTTGCTGCTAGCTCTCCAAGCAAACCATTTATAATTTTGCTGATGAAGTGCTTTCTAGCACATTCCAGTCTATTGGATTGAAAAGGATTCTACTGTGTTTCAAACTAATTAAATTACTACAGGATGCTGAATAAATCCCTGAACGGATACAACCACAAGACATTAACAAGAAATCCTCCTCGACCTCATCTTGATCTGAGCCACGATGATACAAACAGCCTTGCCATTAAATCTTTCCACTTTGCTAGGGGTCACCATCCTACCGAATCTTCAAGGATCTGAGATTTTCTTCAATACATCAGAGATGAGCACATGGTCAGAATATGTGAAAAGCATGCATCAATTCCTTGAATGTGAGTTCCTGCGTCCCAATGCGATCCATTATAATCTGAATCTAAAGGTGATGCCAAACAATTGTTAATTGTGCCGACCGCATTTCAACTTAAATGAAGAGAACATTTTTTTTAATTTAGCTTCACACTTTTTAAAGCAACCTTAACTCTGTTTCCGGAACTTTGGAACTCCCTTCGTCAATCCCTCCGCCTCACCCATCTTCAGGTTGCGACTGAAGACTGCGCTTACGGTCACTTTCCCCCTCCCCCCGGCTCGGCCTCGGTCTCTGACACGGTGACTCTGAGACGCCCCCCAGCGCGGAGGGCGCTATATAAATACAAGTTGTTGTGGTTTTGCTCTTTCACTGGTTGGTGTAAATACTGATTTCTGGTATTTATTTTAGAAATATTCTATGATTTTTCTATCGTTTTCCCCGTAGCTTACAACGACAGTGTCCAGGC
Source organism: Hydrolagus colliei (assembly GCA_035084275.1). NCBI lineage: Eukaryota > Metazoa > Chordata > Chondrichthyes > Chimaeriformes > Chimaeridae > Hydrolagus > Hydrolagus colliei. The sequence goes on from CM068754.1 coordinate 15,549,937, forward strand.
TGACAGGAGCATTCAATGTTCTCCCGGAAGTTACTTCATGCAGCAGAAAAATGAAAGCGATGAGAGAGAAGCCTGTCAGTTCAATCGGACTTTGCTGAGGAACTGCTCTGGAATGGAAGACCCCGACTTTGGTTACTCTCAGGCGAAGCCCTGCATCCTGCTAAAGATGAACAGAGTAAGTTGGTATCGGGTCGGGGTTGGACACACACACAAGTTCACTGGTAAGCAATAACACATTATATTTAGATGGAGGACACACCCTAAGGCACTGGACTTTGAGGTGTCTAGACTCCTAGATAATTTCACGTGGTCCATGGATTTGCTGGAAAATTATCTGCACACCAGTTACCGCATGGCTTAATCCTGGAAATACCTGAAAAATCGATGTCACAGGTTGAACTTTATAACAAAAAAATCAAATACCTACCGTAAATACCATGATTATTATCTTCCCTGAACATAAATTGCAATTTAATAACACCCATCCGGCATCTATTTTAAGCCATTTAAAATCACAGTGGGCACAATATAATAAATCCCATTATACTGGTGTAGTCAGTAATACTGCACAGCCTTTGGAAAAATGATACACTGTTTATTATTTCAGGCTATTTTTCTCCCCTTCTTTAGGTGTCTCGCGCAGCACGCACCATTCCTGAAGAGGGAGGTAGGTGACTTGCTCCCAGGGTTTTGGTGCAAGATATTCCCCCAACACCCTGCTCCCCGCCATTGATTTATTGATTGATTTGGCCTCTTTACATTCCCCGCCTGCCTCTTGACTCAGTTCCTATCTCGATAGTACAATTGACATTAAATTTACAGCTGAACACAGTGTGTGCAGTGAAATCCATAACACAGACTCGTCGTTTCACTCCTGTGGTACAGTGAGTTCATGCAATGGTGTACAGCATCAGTGGCCAACCTTGCCTAAACCATCATTAATTATGAATGATCTGATGAGGTGGATTTGATTTCAGGTTGCATGAGACGCCTGTTCTTCACCGAGGATGATTTAAGTGACCTGTTCATTGCCTCGCACTAATGCAATGTGCGTTTCTTCCTTCAGCTCATTGATTATCAGGCCGGTCAGGGAGAGGCGCCATATGTGGATTGTGAAATAATGGTGAGTGATAATTTACTAACGTGCCCAACTGAGGTTATGAAGAGTGTCAATATTAGAGCACTCGCCTGGCAAGCGAAAGGACCCGGGTTCAATTCCAGGGCAGGGTAAAACCTTCGGCAAGTTTCCTTGCTCCACATGTCTGTTTAACAAGCACTAGATAGGAACTCAGTTGATAGTTGATTGCTGGATAGCTTTCCACAGTTAATAATCTTCAATTCCATCTATTCTGCGCGTTGCCCACTACCTGCCTAAAATCATGTAGATTAATCAGATAATTGTACCTGAGACCTGGCAAAGTTCAGCCAAAGAAGACGGTGGAATAAGACAAAGCAAGTGTTCAATCTTGCAGTTCACTGATCTCCTGCCAACATCTAGCTCTAGACCCAAAGCCAATGGCAACGATTAATACATTCTGCTGAATGTTTCTTTCAAGTTGTTACTGATACTTTTCCCTACCTTAGAGATAAGAGTGAAGATTGTTTTTCTCTGTGATTAAGGTGCGGAAATAACAATGTGCTCTTTTTATAGAAAGGAATGGGAGAAAACGTTGTAATTCACTTTTACCCTGAGGATGGAAAGTTCGACCTGATGTATTTCCCATACTATGGCAAACAGAGACATGTAAGTGGTGAAATGCTTTAACACCTTAGCCCTGAAGCTTTCAGCATCTGATACTAAATACTGCATTGTGCTCCATGACAAGTTTAACTTTCGATGTAAAAAGTAAACTGATTTTGGTGTTAGATCAAAATAACAACAATAATAATTCTTGCATTTGATAGACTAGACGTCTCAAAGCACTTCACAGATTATACTGTAAAGTGAATTGACTGTATATACTTGGGTGAAATGCGGCAGGCAATTGCGCACAGCAGTGAACCCCAAAGTTGTGGATTGAAATGACCAATTTTTTAAATATATATATATATAGGGATTATTATCAGGTTTGGTTTCATGTCTCATCCAAACGACGGCACAAGTCACACCACAAACAACAACAACAACAATTTACATTTATAGAGCGCCAAACAAGCCAAACTCCCGTCCACTATGTATAGTTTCAAGACCCTCCTCTTCGAGCCTGCCTTCTGCTGCCCTCCCAACTCTCTCCCTCCCTCCGCTCGGGTCCCGACCTCTGACTGTTCACCGCCTTAGGACATCCTCCCGGTGTAAGGCGCTGTAAAAATATAATCCTACAACAGGTCATGAAATAGCCATGACAGCCCAAAATGATCTGGAGAATTCTTGGCCAGGACACAGGGAGAAACTCTATTCTGTTGCAAACCGTCCTCCCCACTTTCCCCTGATTGACAACCTGTAGGATGACCCAAATTTTATGCAACCTGCATCAAAATGTATATTCCTAATGTTTTCCTCAAACCCTCACCTGCACCACAAGCTCAACCCCCTCACTTTAGATCAAAATGGATCGAAAACTCCTATTACGAGGCGACAATCAGCTTCTGTTTACTGCACATTGTCAGTAATGCTTTGTTGACCTTTCTACCATTTCTCATGGTTTCTGTTCGTAAGGTATGAATCCATGCAAAAAAATGCCAATCATATTGTAATGTTTTCAACGCTTGATACTCGGAAGTGAGGGCCTTAATTTTCTGTCAAGTTGAAGAAGTAGCACTCTCCTCTCAGCTTTAATATTGTAGCTCCTGTAGCTCAGTGGTTAGAGCACTCGCTTTACAAGTGTGAGACCTGTGCTCGAATCCAGGCAGATCAGGGCAAAACCGTGGGCAAGTTTCCTTACTCCACACGCCTAATAATAATCCCACCAAAAAAACACGAGAACACAAATTGTTCATTTCAATCTACTACTGTTTGTGGGGACGCTGCTGTGCGCATACTGGCTGCCACATTTCGCCCACAAATATACAGTATATTCTGTGAAGCAGTTTGAGACATCAATAAGATGTGAAACGCGCTACATCAAATGCAAGGATTATTATAATAGTACACTTTTGTAAACAACTTTTTGGCATTTTGTTCCTTTTGAATAATACCAGGTGAATTACACAGCTCCGTTGGTTGCAATGCAATTTGAAAACTTGGACGAAAACACCCTGATCACTGTTCAGTGCAAATTGAATGGGAGTGGCATTGAAAACGACATCTATCAAGATCGCTTTTCTGGCAGGGTTTTCTTCACATTTCTTGTCCAAGCGTAGTCCCAATCCGGCCTTTATTCCAGTTATTTGTCTGTACGATAGTACAATATGACAGCATTGGGTTCTGCAATGGATTTTTAGCACACCTATGACAAGAATTGAGGAGAAAAATCTGACTTGGATTATGGAACCACCACATCCAATAAGCACTAGCTTCACGTTCCAATTCTCACGTTTTGATATATTTGATCTGCATTAAATGTGAAATTGTAACAGGGCAATCAACACCCATATTGAAAGCTTGTGGAAATGTTTTTCAATCAAAACTCCATTATCAAATACTGTATATACAGTGATCAACTTTCTAAATTGAAGAATTCCCCAGACCGAATCAAAGTAAACTGTTTTTACTAACAATCACAATATATTTATTGGGATCCATTAGCCATCGATCCTGAAGAAGTTATGTTTTCTTGAAGTGAAGAAATTACATTTGTTCCAAAATCTTGTAAAATGTTGTAGCTTGTATATATTTCTTCTTTTTCAAAAAAAAAAGAACCTTTCTAGATAGGTTTTCTCCATAATTGAGTCATTTCAGTGTTTGGACAGCTTTAGCCAATAATCGGAAGAAATTCTGTATCAATCCTCTCAGTTAAAAAAAAGTCCAATTCATTTGTGTCAATGTGGCTCAGTGGTAGCATTCTCACCTCTGAGTCAGACGGAGCGGATTTACAACCTCTTTGCTCTTGTACTATATACCTCTACATATAAAACACTGTAAACACAAACACACCAAAGTTAGGTTTGTGACTTGGTTTGAATGTGACTTGAGAAAGAATTTTGTGAATTGTGCTTTCTCTTGGGACAGAGACTGTGTTCCAAATGATCCCTTTACTTAATGTCTGAGAGATGTGCAATAAATATCAGTTTGTGTGTGAGGGGGGTGGTGGGGGAAGAAACAGGAGAGAGAAGATGGTCCATTATTCTCGTTAGAATTCTGATCAAATCACACAAACTCCACTTTTGGAGGTAGGTTGCTGAACACAGAGTGGCATGGCACAGTTAATGGAAGGAATCCACATTTCCACAACTGATTCCGCAATTTACTATGAACAGAAATTAGTTCCCTAAACAGCCACTGACTTTAATTGTTCCACCTGTCCCATTAAATTATTGATCCAGCCAATTAAAATTCTTTCAAATTCATCGGACAGATCACACAGCAGCTAATACATCTTTTGAAATAATACAGCAGTAGCACTTGGGCTGTTAAACATCCAGATAAATTATTTGACTTGGGAATGGGAAAGGAAAACAAATTAAGTTTAAAATATCTCTTTACCCCATCAGAATAATATCCAGTTTACTTCCATTGGAACTGATGAAGGTGGAAAGGGTACATTAGCAGCTGCTTGAAATACATTGGTTTGCACCAGAATATATTGAAGAGAAACTGTGGGCTTTCTTATTCTCATTAACCCCCTGCCCTGAAAGAACATAAGCAACTTGGGATACTGGATAATACAAGCTGTCACTTGGTTACCAACGAGAATTTTGAAGGTAACAAGATACCCATTAATACATAAAAGCAATATTGGAGAAAGAAAATTCACAGTAGATAGAAGTATGGGATGAGTTGGGATGAACTGTTGCTTAGCCCTAGAGGAAAACAGTAGCATTTCGCAACCAAAGTCAAATATAAGATTACGTTTTTATTTCAAGCTTATAAATTTGAATGATAGTCATGAAACTAAATCAATATCCTCATATGTAACAATACAGACTGGGTCTGAATTACAGATATTATAACTGCAGCATTAAGTGATCAATTTTTTTGCTCCCAAGTTTACAACCTCCCCCACCCTCCCCTCCCCATTTTTCAACAAAAAAAAGTTTTTAAAAACCTTAAGAGTAGGGCAGGACTATCTGTAACTACATTGTTCATTATGTGGAAGAAATATGTGGCATCACTGGAGCACACCATCGCAACAAAACATACACCTTCGGAGTTTATTAAATCTTTAAATACTGTACTCTTAAAACTGCAGATTGCTTTGCTCATGTGGTGTTTTTCTTTTAGAGACTCATCAGTCTTAAATAATTCATATTCCAGTTATTGCCTTCTCACCATACTTAAGTTGATCCAGAAAAAGACCTAGTGTTTATAGAAAATTCAGTGAACAAATTTCTGCAAATGTACAAAGTTCTTCAAAAAGCTGCTTCCGAAAACTCCCATAAATCAATTTAAGAATCACTGTGGAGATCCAAGGTTTATAAGGTTACCGTAGGACCAGTTCCTATACACACACACACACACATGCGCGCGCACACACACTCACACATGCGCGCGCACACACACTTCAGATTCACTTTAACCGAAGAATCCTCAGTCGTCATCTAATTTTTCTTGATAAACCAGTTTTAAAAGAGGGTGGATGACATGGTACACCTTTCTTGTACAATTAAGATGAATAGCTAATTGCAAAGTGCATCTGTATTGCTCCAAATATTCAACATAAGAAACATGAACCAAAAGACAATTTAACGCTATGCCAAAAAAAACACACATCATTGGGAACAAGGGTGGGCAGTGTAGGCCAGTAAACTCGAGAGACAATCTTGATGGGGTTGGGGAGGGGTAATAAGTGTTTTGAGTAACAAAACTATACAATGGACATGCTTTTGTTTGTAGCCCAGAAAGCAAAACAAATACAATAACTTTAGAGGGATTCTTCAGAACTTGATTCTATTTCCTTGGTTTTAAAAAATATACAAGAAAGCTGGAGGCCAGCAAGCATTGCTCTCACACCGAGTACTTCATGCTTTCACACAGCCTCCCTTAACCAGGGACATGAGTTTCCAGATTGCAGTCATCTCCACAACCCATACTAATAAAATATTTGGCTGTTAAGAATGCAGGCGAAACAGTGGATTCCATCCAAGACTAGATATTTACTAAGAGGAAATCTACCCCAACACTGAGGTTACTGATAAAACAGTCCCAACAAAGTTGCACAGAATTAAGCAACAGGCAGCTTTACCATTGAGTTGGAAGGCCAACCATTACAACTAACTTGCTTATTTTGCCCCATATCAGAGATTTACAATATAAAAGGTCTAGACTGAGCAGCTTTGAAAAACAGCAACAACAAAAAATGGTCATAAATGAGACTAGCAGATCAGAATGGTAGACAATTTCAAGCCAGAACTTCACTTGCCTCAAACACTGCCTCACTGCCAAAACGGTTCTTACTAAATAAAATCTGAACAAGAACTACCGAAGTCTAAGAAAAACTTAAATTTCTGCAGTAGACTGATCCTCAAAACAAGAGAAATTATAATCTGAAGGGTCATGAATGCTAGTTTTTTGTGAATAGATTATTTCTTAAAAAGGTGTTGACTCCACAAAGGTTCAGTTTACCATTTATTTGGTTACAAAATCCCAAGTTTATTTTGCTTTGCCGTTTGAAGACCTGCCTCTATTTAGTGAATGGACCACTAGATTATTTCATAAAAGTTCTACGTTAGTGCCGCTACCAAAAAGTGCAAAGTAGAACTATAATAGAGCACGGTATCATGAACCCAATATCAGAAATTCCAACAATCTTATCCAGGATTTTCTGGTGGGGATTTTCCAACGTTTTCTGACAGCAGCAAAAAAAGCTTTTATATTGCATTTAACATTAACATAGTCCATTTTTTTCTTGCACTGACATGTTCACCTTTTCCCTCCCTCCTCTCACTCAGTCTCCTGAATTAATCATATTAAAGTCTCTTCTAGCTGAGAAGATAGGACAGATTACTGATCCATCTAGATCTACTTACAATGCCACTCTGACCAGCTGGCACAAGACACACTTATCACTGGAAGGATAATCACCTCAATTTGTCCAGCTTCAACGGGACACAGATGCAGCAAGGTGCTGTTCCTTGCAGATCAGCAGGAGAATAGCACAACTACAACAGCTAAATGTCATTTCCAGATAAGCTTGGACAATGCCAGGTGTTACCAGTACAGAGTGCCCCCAAAATACGATCAAACAATTCTTTTTATAACTTCACTTGGAACCAAAACTCATTACAAATGCTCAATAAAGCAAAAGAAAAAAACACCATAAAAATGTAACTGTTCAGAAACTGAACGAGTTCGGAAACATCTTGTCTTTTGGTGCTTCTTTTGCTTAAATTAGAAGAGAATAGAATTAAGTTAAAACCCCTCTTAAGTCAGAATAACAATTCTTAAAGCCTCTGCCTTTTCCAGAGTCATTTCTTTCCAGGGATGTCGTTTTTCAAGCAATAGAAAATGGGAACAAATGCAGAATGATCGTAATTCATTCATAGTCCTCATCATCCTCGTCGTCCTCTTCATCACCGAGGCAGGACATAGGGGTCTCCATTCTGGGATTGGAATAATTTGCACCATTGACGTTTCCTTGTGCTTGGCTGGTGACTAAGGCCACTTCGGTATCAGTTGCTAAGGCTGCTGTTGCATCGCTGCCACCGAATGCTCTGAAAGGAATGACACATATTTTTTAAAAAAAGCAAAAGTCTAGCTTTCATCTTTGTGACCGTCTCCCTCGCCTTGGGACATCCTCCGACGTGAGAGGCACTGTACAAATATAATTTTGTATTGTATACCTGGGTTATTTTGAAACACAAATGCAAGAGGTCTGGTTGGTCTGTGTACATTATAATTATGTTAAAGCTTCCAGATATCTATTGTTTGTGATGAGGACCAGTTTTTCTTTTGATCTTCTCTGCATGTTAAACACAAATCTAATCTAACTTCAGTCCCAGTAAATTATTGATTGCAGTCTCTTGATACTAACCCTATAAATGTATTGTCTTTGCTAATCGCTAGGGTTCCCTGTACCATGGTATTAAATTTTCATTTTAACTGCAAAGATCAAAGCAAAATATTCATTTAATAGATCCAATGTCTTTATCTTTCACTATTGATCTATCCAAAATCATGTTTAAGAGACCCACCCCTCCCTTTGCCACCCTTTTGCTTGATGAACATATAATTTTTCCTCATATCCATTCTCCCTATCATTTCCTCAGTTGTATTAAAACCATTGCAGTGTTCTCCATGACCTGAAATTAAAAGATGCTCCAGCTGTGTTCGACATCAGCAGCATGACGTCAGAGCACTTCATCACTACGTCACACGTATGTACGCACGCAGCAATCTCTCATTCCACACTCGATCATCAGCAAATACTAAAAACAAGACCTGTGAGTGTGACTAGTGTGAGGCAAGGTGGTAAGTACATTGGGGATACACACTCCACAAGTTCATCCCTCCTCCCGCCCTACACACAGTCTCCACCCCCACCCCCCACCCCCCCAACCACACACACGGCACAGACTCTCATTTTCCCTCTCTCTCTCTCCCTGCGCCTCATCTTTCCGGCGCGCCAGCCACTCTCTTCTTACCATTCACTCCGCTGAAATAATCCTTCTGACAAATATTTTCCAAACATGTTTAGAAAAATTATAACGTGTCTGGAAATTTAAAATGTGTCGGCCCTAAATTTAAATGTGTCGACCCGACACGTCAAAAGCGGTCATGGAGAACACTGCATTGTTCAGTTTAGTCTTCATCCATGCTACTCTGCACATCACAAAATACTTTTGCTTCAGTTTAATAATGGCCCTAAACAGAGTGTTAAGATTCCCCACACCAGAAATATTGTATATTGTGTTTTCTTAAATTGAATTTCACTGCTGATCTGTTAATTTACCAATAATATTTCCCTAGTGGAGATCATTCTCTCCAGTGACGGTCCTACTTGAAACCACAACTTTGGATTTGCGATTGTCCTAGCTGCTCCACAAGCCTAAAAGGGAATTGAAAAACATGAACCGCTAGAGTCAATAGCTTCTTAGCAATCCAACATTGAAGGAGTTGTTGAACTTTGTTGTATATGATCATCAGCTCAGAAGACAACATTCGAAAACACTTTTGACTTATAATTATAGTAAATATTTGATGCGATTTTCAACTTTATGAAAGTTTTTTTTTAATGTGGAGGAAGTGCCACCACTGGTGATATAAAACCTTAGATAGTTTGTGAAAAAAGAATGGGAAAGTGTAATGTCATTAATTTATTTTGCTGACATGTTTCCATGGTCAAATCTTAAAAATCACTCATTTGAGCTAATCAGACGCAGGCGCTGTGGGTAACAGAGCAAAACTCACCTGCCAGAATGGAAGCCAGATGAAGAAGCAGAGGCTGCTCCTGAATTTGGGCCTGAGTTAATATTTTCCACTCCTTTAGCCATTTCTGCACAAAAAAAAAAACAGCGACATTCATTTCTAAATTACGAAGCGGTATGTTAGCACACCTCCAACATTCCAGATTTCTAACATGTTGTGTGTGAAATGCACACAACCGAAAACTTTCTACGTGTCAATGTAAACTTTAACAAGGCGTTACCTCGTCTTAGTGTCTTAAACAAGATTTGACCAACCACATTTCCCAATATTGTGCATGTTTTTCAAAACTGTTAACATACGAATAGAATGTGAAACTGCAGTCAGGTGTGGATTTTAGCAAAACCTAACAGTGTGAGTTTCTCTTAAAAAGTTTGCTGAGGCTATAATGATTGAAATGGATTACAAGGAAGTCAAGATTTTCCCCATTCACAAACTTAACTTTTCCCCACCCATGGGTTACCTATTACGTATGGCTCCAGTACTTGTGGGACAAGGCTCTTGGCTATCTTCAGTTCCTCAGCAGAACAGCCACCAGACTCCAATCCGAAAGCCATTCGCATTCTCTTCAGAATTTCAATGTCGTCATGAATTTCAAACGTATTGTCAAAGTTAAAAAAATATTCAAACCTGTGAAGGCAAGAGACACTGTCATACACACAAGCAACACATTTCAAACCTTTCCTCGAGTACGAGAAAATAGCCTCTATTCTTAATTTATAATTAGAAAAACATAAGCTTGCTGGTTTCTGAAACATGCTGTTGTTTTGCCAAACCTTTTCAGAAAATTCTCTACTACTGTTCCACTATCACTTCAGCAGCTAGGCTCAGAAATATTGCGAGCATTCAACACAAACAGGCAAACAACCTTCATTTACATCATTTTTATTTCTACTGCTACCACAAGCTTTCTAAATATATACTAAGGTTGTTTTCGCACAACTGCTTAAACTGCAAAGTTAGTACTGATCATTTATTTTTACAACTAGTATCGTACAACTTTTAAAATGAATAGCATTTCTTGTAATGGTTGGATATTACATTGACTTACTTGTCAGGAGAGATACTGCAGTCTATGATTGTTTTTTTGCTGGTGTTGACTAAGATAAAGGGGAGTTGAATGGCTGTATTTGGAGGAGGAACTCTGCCACTCTGCTGTTCTACAAGACGATTTCGCTGAACCAGATTCTTAAATGCAATTTGCTGTAAAACAAATATTTTTATAGAAACACTAAGTATGTAATAAAACTAGTTTATAATTAATTGCAACAACTTCAATAGTTTCTTCCCATAAAAGTATTTGATCACAACAGTCTTTCAGCCAAGTGAATGGGCTGGTTTTATTCAGGTCTCTTCAAATGCTGGAAAATGGAAAGAAAAAGTGTGCAGGGCCTCCCTGTAAAGCATCTTGTTTTACTTTTAATGGAGGTCTCCCGATGCCCATGGTAACTGGGAGTGCTGACCTGCCTGTTTACTGCACTAAGATATGGCTGCCTTCTGGGTAATCGGATATCACTTTATGCACAATATGCAGACAGGACCACTGATAACACGTTGCAAAGGAAGTGATAACAGCTGTGCTTTTTTAGATTGCACAGTACAGTGCACTCTTTCAGCAGCAACATAACAATCCAGAAGTCAGCCTTTCTTGACTTTGTAGATCTAGACCACTGCCTTATATAGTGGAGCTTCTCTGTCTATCCATAGTTTACATTTTGGTAAAAATATTTATTTTCTTCTTTGGATCATTAACCAAGTAATTGCTGCAATATATTAAGATTAATTTATGACCCAGCATTTCTGAAAACTGTATAAAGACACCTGTGTATTTAACTTTACCTGCAATAGTAGCTCCTTCAGCTGTGATTGCTTCTGCTTTATCCTTTCTATCTTCCTTTGTTTCTCCATCTATTCACAACGAATCCACAGGAAATAAAAATCAAGTCAGGAATATATCATAGCTTTGATTACTTGTTGGACTTGCCACAAGATAGATACATTTTAAATGTCCCAATGCTCTGCGACTGACAATTCAAGAGAAGTGGATAATTCACAGAATTGGCTAGCAAGATGAAGAGTAAAGACAAACAATGAGAAGAATTTCTCCAACTCTCCTTCTATACCTGTAGATCTGTCAGTAGGCAGAGATGATAATAATAATAATCCCTGCAGTTGATATAGCGCTTTTCACGTCTTCGATGGCAAGATAGTCCACAAAAAAAGTTCCCAAACCCAAGCACCAGCTAGCCTCAATCAAAAATGATAAATGAATTGACAGAACTCGTGAGGGGATGGAGAATTGCAAATAAAATTTATGATAGTGACAGCACTTGTTAGACGTAATTATACAAATCCAAACCATAGTGCTCGCTACATCCCACACCAAAGGTGCACAACTGTAAACCACAAAAGCTAGATAATATAATGAATGGATAAGAGTATTTCTGGGCTGTATATTGTGCATCACTTCATCCACAATATTCACTCCATGTACTTCATAGAATCTTACAGCACAAAAGGAGGCCATTTGACCCATCTAGTCTGTGCTGGCTCTTTGAAAAGAGCAACTCAATCCCACTGCCCAGCTCTCTTCCCATAATCTATCAGACCTGTTCTTCCTAAATATAGATATAATGCTCCTTTAAAAGCTGTTATCGAATCAGCTTCCACCACCTTTTCAGGCAATGCATTCCAGATTTGAACAACCCGCTGAGTGAAAACATTTCTCCTCAGCTTCCTTTTGCTTCGTTTTGAAACTATTTTAAATCTGTGACCATGAGTCACAGATTCGCCCACCAGTGGAAAGTTTTTCCTTATTCACCCTGTCGAATCCACTCATGATTTTATAAACCTCTATTAGATCTCCTCTCAACCTTCTCTGTTCTAGAGAGAATAAACCTAGCCTATCTAGCCTTTCCTCATAACTGAAGTCCCTCAATCCTGGTACCATTCTCATAAACCTTCTTTGTACCCTTTCCAATGCCTTAACATCCTTTCTATAGTGTGGTGACCAGAATGAACACAGTACTCCAGCTGAGGCCTAACCAAAGTTTTATAGAGGTTAATCAGCACTTCCTGACTTTTCTACTCTATACTTACCTCGAGGTTCTGGCATTCTTGAGCTGAGTTCGTAGGAAGTCCTATCCATCGAATTTCTTTCTTCTCTTTAGAGATAATGTTCATTGCCATCAGCACATTCAAGGCATCGTATACACGACGTCTTATATTCTTCTGATCATATCCCTGCTGCAAACACGGATTGTTTAAAAATATCATTGCAACATTTTCCATTTTACTTATAAAAGATCAAATTATTCACTCTTCGTGAACTGTTTGCAGGACATTGCAATGCTCCCTGTAAAATCTTATGTAAGATAGACAATCATTAAGGAACAAAATAGAAAATACTGTAGATGCTGGAAGCCTGAATTATTAAGGAAGTTGAGTAAAGTCCAGAGCTTTCTAACTGTGCATGTAGAAATCTTTAAAAGTTAACAATCTGGGAAGCTACCTTGCATGAAGGGGGCACATAAATACGAGTTGTTGCAATAGGAGATCCTCCCTGGTACAAATGTAAATTTATTGTAAGTCAGAGGAGTGAAAGTCAAGTCACAAACATTTAAATGCTGATTCAAGTATTCATTGCCACCAGAGGGAGCTTTACTGCATGGTTCACGAAGACTCTGAAGGACAACAACGATAAAATTATATTTGTATAGAAACGAGATGCAAAAATATTTCATCTTTTTAAATATGAAAGTCGTCCAACACCAGATGCTGTCGTGGGGTTTAGATTTGACTGGCCAAGTATCACAAGTGCCTTACCTCTTCAGAGCCAGATTCCTGGGTGCTAGAGTTACTGAATTCTGCCACAAGCTCATCTGCCACTTCATTGTAGGTGGTTGTTCCTTTTTGCTGCACCTTCTCGCAGACCTTCATCGAGAAATGTCGTAGTCCTTTGCCATTTTTTTCACCCTTTTTATTCCTTTTACTGAAAAGTAGAAAAAAATACATTATTTTACTTTTCTACTTATTAAAAAAACGCACATACACAAACCTTGCAGCAATTTTAAAGGTAAGACACACGGAATGTGTGTGTCCTTCAATGATACATTTACGTCAATGCTCACATTAATGCAATTTACACTCAAATACTACCTGATATTTTTCTAATCATACAAAAATATTGCTTTCAAAATAGCCAAAATCATCTTAAAACACTGAATAATATTTAAGTTACACCAAGAGCAATAAAACAGTGGCTCACTAAATTTGCTAAAGCAGTACTAACTGCACAGACTCATTACACTCATCAGAAATGTGTGTTTGAGCCAAAATTACATCATCTTCAAAGTTAAAATAGCTCAAACAACTTCCACTGGGAATAGGGAACTCTAAATACTGCAGTAGCATTGATACTGTAGGTTTAGATTTAATAGGAAATTCTTACATACTGGTATAAGACCAGCTGCTCTATTAACCTTTTTGTACGGAGGTTTTCCACCTGGAAGCCTACCCTTTTGCTTTGTAGTTTGGTTCCTCTAAATCAGTGGTTCCCAACCTCAGGTCCCGACCCAAATCAGGGTCGTGGGGGGTCCTCAGTAGGGTCGTGAAGGGTCATTAGAAATTTTTTGTTGTTGCTTTTTTTGAAAGTTGAAAATGCTTTTTTTAAATGCTGAAAAGTGCCCAAGGCGATATCGCCGACCAATTTGTATGAAAGAACATACTAGCGAGTTGCGCTGAGTCCACAAAAGAGACTCCGATATCATCTTGGCTGAGTTTCGTTTCAGTCGCGCAGTCACTCCCTAAGAGTCGGGAAGTCCTGTTGGTGGCCAATTTAGGGTCGCAGCAAAAAAAGGTTGGAAACCACTGCTCCACGTAAGCACACAATTCAGCTAACAGGTTTAAAATCTGGAAAAGCTTGAACAGGTTTGCCAACCACATCTTTTTCTAAACAGATAGTAATTGTTAAACTTGTCTGGTTGCCAAATACGTGCAATACTGGTATAATCAGGTGGTTATATTTTGTACAAAGGTGAATTCTCAATCAAAAAAGATCTGCATCTCACTAGTGTTTTATAAAATGCCTCATCAAACCAGAAATGAAACAGTGCAATCTTATTTAGCAGATCTCTTGTACCCAGACTTATCACAGCCCAAAGATTGTAAAGTTGGCATATTCCCATGCCAGAATTCATCCCCTCTCCCTAAGAGGCCAGTCGATCATTCCTCAGCAGACTTGCGACCATAAAGCTGTGAGGGTTAGTAGAACTTGAGCTAGGTCTCCATATGCCAAAAGCACAAGAACTGCTGCAGCAAAAACCTACTCCACTAAACTGTTAAGCTATATCTTATAAACAGTTAGGTCACAATTGGAATTTTGCTCTTAAAAATGTATATTAAATAAGAATATCCCAGAATATCAATGTTAGCCCCCAACAGTCTCAGTCCATTACCATCTGGTCAAGGTACAATTATCCTCAATAATGCTATTGCTGAGATAGTCAGAAAGTGGGTTGAATCAAATGTGCAAACAGGAAATAAGTCACTTAATATTTAAGGTCAGGAGCTGGCGAACACCAATCACTGCCTAGCAACATCTGCTAGAAAGGAATTTCTGTAGGAGGGATAGAAACAATCTACAAAATTCACCCACTGCTTTACTTTCACATCTTTCACGTAGAACCGCTCTTGTTCCTTTCTTTTGAACAACTCAGGTGATCTATCATAAGATAATGTAAATCAGCATATTGCTTGCCTATTGCTTCAGCTAAAGCCTACTTGCTCATGGTTTAGGACTTCGTTCCTAATTGCAACAGTTGCTTCATAGGAAGACAAGATTTTTTTTTCATGGTTAGGTGCAAATGATATAGTTCTCCACCTCAAGGATTTATTTTATCTGAATGTCTGAAAATTCTCGTTGTCCACGCTGCAGAGCGCACTTCATTAACTAAACAGAACGGGCTTGATTCCCGTCTCAGAACGGGCTTGATTCCCGTCTCAGAACGGGCTTGATTCCCAGCTCCTGACCTTCAATATTAAGTTACATCTATCTTTCACTCAATATGAGGAAGTTCCACATCAAGGCATAACACACAAGCCACATGAGGTTGAGCAATTCAGATTTCATCTTTGAAACCTTTTCTTCCTTGGTCTTCCGATACCCTGGGGACTGAGGTAGTCAGTCACATCTAGTATCCAGTCTATGCTGTTTTTCTTACAAATGTTTTCTATAATGTATTCCAATTGCTTTATTAAGCATTTCAAGACATTGATCATTCCTGGGCAAGTACATTTTAAAGGATGTACGAAAGTTCACATTGTTCCAAGAATTTCTGTAACTTCTAGTTACAAATGTAACATTTGTAAAAGGAAATGCATTTGTGTTAAAAAAAAATATTTAGGTCATTAGCATTGAAATCCTCCAAAAAACAGTTTCTTCTACAGGTAACATCTGATAAGTATGAGCACTGTGAAGTTTAAATCTTTGTCTTTCAACTATTGCCCAGTCCACAGGACAAACAAATTGCTTAAACCTTGATTGGCACATATATTTCCTGCCTGCCCCGACTCTCCCGCCCCAGGATTTTCAACCCTCCTAAATACATCACCATTTATGAGGAGGTGGCCTGTGATTCTAAAACTTAATAGCAAACTTTTTCATAATAGAGATCAACTCAGTTTCTTTATAAAACGGAGTAGATTTGCCTTGAAGGAGGAAGACAGCAAAGAAATTGTGAGATGGAGTTTCAAAGCGTGGGAGTAGAGAGGCTGAAAGCCCAGCCACCGATGGTAGGGCGGGTCGGGCCACAGACAGGGAGGGCCGGAGCCTACAGAACAGAGGGACCGGACAGGTTGATATTGTTGACGTACAACATTTCTTGGGAAGTGTGGTCGCAATTCCAATTTGTCCCCAATCCATATTCCTGACAAAAATAATCCCCCCACATTTCTTACACCAGTTTTGCCATAACGTTTGACACAAACAACTTTATTAAAATTTGGATTTACCCTGTACTCCATGGAGAAGTGTCCGATGCCTCGCCCTGAGTTACCATGTGTACGTTTGGAGCATGTGGGCTTCCCACTAAAAGTGTAGGTGTTGATGGTGTCCGTTGAGGTGTACCAATTATCTAGGAATGCAAAGCAAGTTAGAAAAATTAAATGGTTAATCAGTAAATTATAAAAACAAAATATTAATAAAGTAAACTGTTGGATCAATTTTGAAAAGTTAACACGAGCTAATTATTTTGCTCCCTCTCAACCACCCCCATAAAAAGGAAACTACAGCAGTATTTTAGAGGTCAAAACTACACAAATTTTTCCCACACTATTTACAGAAAAACTAGATAACATGACCTCCATTACAATCATAGTTGGTAATGTGCAAGGCTGGAATAGTTTTAACAAAATAGTCATTGTCAAACAATATCGCAAAGTTTGTATGATTGAATATTACTGTTCACAATAAAGTAAGGAGACAAATTAAATTTTATCCATTTTAAACCGTCTTCACACAAAGTTCAGAACCAGTTTCTAACTTCTAGTAATAGGTTTCACCATCGTAAAAACTTTACCAATTATTGTTAACGGTTGTTCATGAATTCTACTTGTGTTTGAAACTACCAACCTACCATTTGAGGAGCGTTGCTAACATTTGACAGCCCCAATGTTTTTGGCAAAATTTGTTTCCCTGGGGTGCTGAGATGAGAAGATGCTACTGTCACTAATGCAACTGTAAAAAGCAAAACAAGATTACTGGCATCTGCTGTTATGAACAGAAGAAGGACGGCAGTTACAAAATGTTCTTACAGTGGTTATATTTGATAACTTCAGGAAAGGCAATCCAAATAACTATTAAATTATCTTAAGGAAATAATCCTCTGCACATAACTGACAAAAAACACAGATATATCCTGCGTTTAAACATTACTACAAGATAAAGGATGATAAATAGGTAGCAGTAGCACAAATATGATGGGTTCAAATGATTCCTTCTATGCTGAAAATGTCTTTCTATTTTGTCCACTGCCATTTGATCACAAGCATGAATATACTACAGATTGATGAGATACAGGATATTCCTTTAGTCCACAGTCAGATATGATCATTCTGATTTCGCCATTACAAAGGTGTATTGTGAAGAGAAAAACATTTCAGGCCACACACAAACACATCTCAGTGGCTGGTATCAAAGTACAACTGGCAGGGGCTTTCAAGTGGGCTGTTTGCCTAGAAGAGATCAAGAAAAGCTTAAATACCATAGCTCCTAACAATAAGTTTATTTACCATTATCAATTTGTAAGCCCAAACTGCCTCTTCCCATTTTCAACTTTTTATTTCAAGTAAGATTCCTTGCCCCTCTCCCACTTTGAACAGGCAGCACAGGCCAAAACTGCAAACTCTACAAGCTTGCAGAACCCTTGTTCGAAGCAAGGCAAAGAATATTCCACCCTCCCACCTGAAGGAAGATGGAAGTGTTCTGGTCTTGTGAAGAGGGCTACAGATAAACAAAAAATCAAGCAGTGGGAAAAACTATAAAATTGACTTACTTTTTGCTGGGCTAATATTTTGATCCGTAAAAACTTTGATCTCCCCATTAGTTTCTATTATCCCAACCTATGAAAAGAACACAACGCAACTATGAAATGCTAATTTAAGTGCTTTGTGAGCATTGTAACCAGACAATTTTGTAAGGTTGCTATATAACCAAGCACTGAAGGCCAACCCTACAACAAAATAACATTCATATAGTGGGAGGGACACTCCTGCAAGACTTTACCAGTCCAATGCATAGCACAACATTCATGTTGGGCATCACGACTGTCCCGACATGAAAGGCAATCTATACATGTTATTTTGTTGTTGTGGAATGTTTCATTATGATCAAAAGAACACACTGGGAAAGTCTTGTTCCGATATATTTTTAAAAAAGTAGTTTCTGAAGATGGACTGAAACAATGCAGGAAAGGCTACACCCAAGTAAAATAGCCTTCTTGACAACATTTAGTGTTATGTAGCAATTCAGTTAAGTGCAATTCCTCATCAATATTGCACGATTTCAATGCAGCTATTCCACTCTCTTTGATGCAATAAAAGAGTTTTGATCAGCTTTTGCAAGTAAGTAGCTCCTTCTCCCCCCAAATATATTTGCATCATCTTTTTGAGGTTATATTTTCTGGGAACCGACTGCAACAAACTATTATAGATGGGAGAGTGAGAAACATGGAGGAAGTGAAATTCAAGTAAGAGCAGTTGAAATAGAACCAGAAATGCAATGTACGGTAGTCACAACCTTTCTACTGACTGCTCAGTACCCACTCAACCCCCATCGCTGGTGCATGTTCACTTTTCACAACACTTCTTTTTGCAGTCTGGGACAGGAGAGCTATAAACTCCACATAAAATGAAGCAAGTCATTACTGATTAGTAACACAATCCATTATCTTCTCTCCAAAGATGCTGTTTTAGGAGCAGTTTTTCCCATTGACGCTATTGAATCCCCTCATGATTTTGAAAACCTCTATTAAGTCTCTTTGTAACCATCTCTGCTCCAATGAGAATAATCTTAGCCTTTCCAGCCTTTCCTCATAAACGAAGTCCCTCATTCCTGGTACCATCTCCTCTGCACCCTTCCCAATGTCTTAACACTCTTCCTAAAGTGTGGTGCCCAGAACTGAACACAGTCCTGGGCACCTCTAGCTGAGGCCTAACCAGCGTTTTATACAGGTTAATCATAATTTCCTGAATTTAGAACTCTATGCCCCTATTTATAAAGCCTAGTATCCCGTACGCTTTTTTAAAAAAAAACACAGCCTTATCTACCTGTCCTACTACCTTCAAAGATTTACTTACATGATCCCCCAGGTCTCTCTGTTCCTTCACCCCCCTGTAAGACTGCACTATCTAGCCTATATCGCCTCTCCTCATTCTTCCAAAATGTGTCACCTCGTATGTCTCCATATTAAACTTTATCAGCTATGTGTCTGCCCATTTTACCATTCTGTCCATGTCCTCTTGCAATCTGATACTGTCCTCCTCACTATTTACTTATTTTCCTATTATTTTGGTATCAAAAGCCATAAGATCAGGAAGGCTCTTTATCTGTGCTTAGTCTGTCTGAGTGAGGTGACAACCGGCCAGTGGCATAACCTCAGTATCCCTCTTGGTGGGGAAGAAACTAAACAAGAGAGAGATAAGTGAACCTAGTATTGGGGTCATAATGTTCCAGGTAGCTGTTCAGGTGGATATTAACATTCCCATGACACACCAGGAAATGTGCTTACAGTTGAGCTGAATAATATGGCACAGAAAACAGGCTACTCTGTGTAGCTGTGTTGGATCTCACTGATGCAAATGGCTGCTCCTACAAAAAAAATTCATAGTACTGTAATTACTTGAAGAACTTGGGGGCATTTTGACAAAATGTGACATTAAATATATTTAAAAAATGCACTTATTCCTTTTGTTAAGGGGATAGTTCATGCCGCAAGAAGGAAAGAGTCACAAACATGAGATGTGACGTAACAAGCAAACGGTGAAGGAGTCCTGAGGGAAAGTGGGCACACAGAGGCAGAGAGGCCCATGGTAAGAAAAGGCATCAATGAGCAAAGAGTATGGGGTGAATTGAGCAAGAGGATAGATAGCAGCAATACTCTTCAATTCAACCCATTGCGTAAGGTCCTGAGGATGGAGACTTCTCTATAAAAGGTGAAGAGCACACTAACATACACTGTCCAGAGTGGCTAGTGAAATACACTTTAAGCAGGGCAAAAAACCCCCACTACTTTTTTTTAAAAAAAGTCAAACATGCTTAACAGGTTTTTGAGCAAAGAATTATGTAGAAAAAAAAAGCACTTACATCTTTGGCCATGTTAATGGTACGTTTATTGCTGAATTTGGGGTACTTCTGTTGTCAAAGCTAGAACATGCAGAGGGTTTCCACCTATATAATACCTAAACAGAAACAAATGCAATTAAGTTAGTTTTAAACCAATTCCCTCTTTAACACTTTACCTAGTTCTCAGATGTAGAAATCAACAACTTATACATTATTTTGCAATTAAATCTTCAGTTATCAGCAAAAATCCATATTGATGTTGTCATAAGAAAGCAACACATGTGCTTAGCATTCATAGGAAAAATGTAATCCCTTCTTCAGTATAGGTTGCTCCTATTAAATGTTTCACAGAACTAAATACCTGCGAGCTTGATTGTTCTGAAGCACAAGTCACTTGAATCAAATGTTATGCTAAATTAAGTAAGAAACTGGCTCTGTACAACAATAAATGCTCTTTTTTAAAAAAATTAAAAGATTAGTGGGGCCTAGCAACCCACAAGCAACTGGACAGACAATGTGTGCAAAACCTAACACGACGATTTTAAGCCTAGATTCGTCCACATCCCAACTCACTCACCCCCCCCCCCCCCCCCCCCACAAAAAAACTCCTGATTTGCAAAATAATGATGTTGATCAAGGCTAAACAGTAAAAGTCCTGGTAAAAACAATAAATTGCCACGACTGTTTCCTGCAGATCATGCAGCAATCCGGCCTGCCAGGCCTCATGGCCTAGCTAAAGGAGCATATAAATATTAAAACACAAATAACACACTTTAATAAAGGCGCGCGATTTACCCAGCGACTCCTGCTTTCGCATTTATTATGTGCAGAGAGTGCCATTAGCCGACAACGAATAAAGCTTTTTTTTAAAAAAAACACACATATACACACTCACACACACACACACAAGATGTAGTTTCTAAACTTTGCCGGCATGCTGGAAGCAAACCTCACTTATCCTACCTATCCTTTCCTCGGGGCTTGGAAATGCCTCCCTCACTCAAATTCCACCATCCTCATCGTCATCATCAGCAAGATATACGTGAAGCAAATAAAACACCAGTTGGTCAAAAGCTGGGATTTTTTTTCACATTAAAGGATCACAACTGAGAAGAGATACCTTGCTTGAGAGTAGGCTTTCCAAGGCAGCTCTCTGTGGGCACACTTCACTTCTCCTCTTGTGTTGTTAAGTTTTTTCCCCCCATTGTATTAGATAATATAATTACACCGTGAATATATATATATACATATATACACACACATTTTATATATATATATATATCAACGGAGAATGAAACGTTACCGTCTCCCACGATATACTGAGAGTAAAATGTGGTTTTCAAATTGCAATGTGTGTGTGTCTCTCTCTCTCTCTCCTGATAAACTTGGGGGGACCTTTCAGGTCAAAAAAAGCACCTCAAAGCCCGGCCTTCACACACATACTATTGACTCTCTCTTCAGCCTAGGCCCGAAGCCAGGGTCTCTCCTAACTGCACACACAAACCACAAGCCAACTCCGCAATCACTGGGTGGAGGGGGGGGGAGAAGCGAAAAAGATCTTTACATTTTCTCTCTCTCTCTCTCTCTTCTCCCCAACAAAAAAAGCTAATCGTTAATGTCCCGTGGAAACTGAAGCTGTGGCACACACACACACACAGACAGATATGTTCCTGTACCCACCACAACACCAGCCCTCATTGAAAGAGAAAACTATTTTGTTTAATATATATATATATAAAAGACATTTAACCCTTTAAACGTAGAACTCGGGGCCTCTTCAACCCCCTCTCTCACACACACTATATATATATATATATATATATATAGTTATTACACTCACACACATAAAACTCTTGCAAGAGTTGGGAAAGAAAGGTTTAATTGAATCCTCCTGAGTTAATATTTAAAACGTTAAAAAGAGCGATACCTTTTCACACATCAATCTGTCGGGCTCCACTCCACGGGCGGCGCCTTTTCCTCCCTCTCCTTCTCTCGTTTTAATATATATATATATAAAAATAATATATATATATAAAAATATATGATATATATATATATATAGTGAAGGGAGGGGAGGTGAGGGGGTGGGGGAAGGAAGAGGAGGCTTGCGACAATGACAGATCTACATATATATATATATATTATTGTTTTGAAATGGGGGAAATCAGGAGAGAAAATTATCGTCTTATTATGACTAAAGTTTTCTTTTGGAGGGGGAAGGAAAAATAAAATATAAGGAGCCAACCGCCAAGCCTCCTCCTGCACCTCCTCAGACACAGAGTGAGGGAGGGAGGGAGTGAAGCTGTTTGAAGAGAGTGGGGATTGGGTGGGGAGGGGGGGGGGGGGGAGAGAGAGAAACCAATTAATTACATGGTTGGAGCTCTCTGTTAGAGCAAGGGCTGGTGGAGAGAGGGGAGGAGGGGGAGGAAGATGTGTGGAGGGTGTTAATCGAGCCGCGTGTCTTGAGAGAGAGTTTTCTCTCTCGCCCGGCCTGAGGTGCAGCACTGACTGACTGTGACTGACTAACACCGCGGCCTCGAGCCGCTGCAGCCTCCTGTCCTCCTCCTCCTCCTCGCGACTGTTTTCATCCTCAACCGATCTTGGCGGCGCTCGAGCCCTGCTGCCCCCCCATTGGCTGCCAGCCGACCCGGCCCCGCCTAGCACCGTCTCCCATTGGCCGCCGCTCCGCCCTGCCATTGGCTAGGCCGCCGCCACCAAGGACCAATGGCTGAACAGTATTTCTAACCCCCACCGCGCCTCCCACTAACCCCGCCTCCTCATCTTCCCCTTCGCCCTGATTGGCCGGGTGATAATCGGGGGGAGGGGGCGAGTCATTCATTGGCTGGTGGAATAAGCCCGCCCACTCCTGATTGTCACTAGGGGGCGATGGTGAAAGGCTCCTTGCTCCCAGCAACAGGGGAATTTAATCACAGTATAATAATCCTTCCATTTGATATAGCGCTTTTCACGTCTTCTAGATGTCTCAAAGCGCTTCACAGAATATACTGTCAAGTGAATTGACGGTAAATATTGCGGGCAAAACGCAGCAGCCAATCTTTCACAGCAAGATCAAGAATCGAGATGACTTATTTTATTTGAGGGATTATTGTCAGGCGTGTAGTCTGGAATCGAACCCAGGTCACTCGCTTGTGCAAGACCAAGACACGCAACTACAGTACGCCCCTTATAATTTTGCTACAGCACTTTATCAAATCTTCGAGCCGTCTCACAGAGCTTCACATGCGATGATGTAAAGTTAATTGACTTTTGTTGGTGGGTGAAAGGGAAACAATTTGATTAGGTGCGAGGGTTAAGACAGGTGTTCAAAATAATTCCACTGGCAAAATGCATTGCCTTGTGACTTAAATTGGATATGTGAGAATATGTGAAATGGATACGTGAAAAGGCACTATACAACAATGGAAATTCACAGCATAGAGGTGAGTCGTTTAGTTAGCCCATCCTGTTTATGCTGATTCTTCAAAATAATTATTTCTGCCCCATATTCCTACAAATTATACTTTAATATTTGTATTGATGCATCATACTAAAGGAAGGATTCTTGTTGCAGCACATTAAAGATATCTAAACTGCTTGTCTTTATAAGCTGCTCCTTCCCAAGTGTTTTTTTTGCCACAGGTGAAATGAACAGAAGCAGACACAATCCTGGTATTGCATACTGACTAATTTAGTGGACAGGCAATCCATCCATAGGTAGACAGAATCAATTGGACTATGCCTCTTTCTGTATTATATTCGCTAGGGCTATGCCGATTTGTTAACAACAGTGGTGGGACAAAATGTTGAAGGACATTAGCCAGCTACTGCATTTCCTACATTAATGGTTAACCAAAATATCAGAAACCTTTTTCTGCACAAAATAAATGTGTTAGTACAGTACATATAACTTCACTACAGAAATGGTATGGCAATACAATATTTGCCAGAGAAAAAAAAACAGCAACCTGGATTATACAACATATTGAATGATTGCAACATTCTCCCGGTTCCTGAATGAATGGATAATGGTCTTGGTTAAATAGCAATAAATGCTTGTGGAATAAAATCTCAGCTGCTCTGACATTCAAGAGGCATTTCCCCAGAATAGTATCTGTCAGACAAATCAATAAAAATGCAACATCTAGCCTGGGAGTAATCCTCTTGAGATACCAACAACAATGGCATCAGGATATGAGGGGGTGGGGAAAGAGAAAATTGGCTGCAAACAGCTAAAATACTGATATAAAAAAACAACAAAATTACATTTGTATAACGCCTTTTACAGTCAATATTTCAGACCCGAGCTGTGGTCGGGATCAGGGAGGGTGGAGAGAAAGGAGTGGATTTGGGGTGACCAATGGGACCATTGAAGAGCAAGGTCTTGAGCCAGGACTTGAAGGAGTCTAGAGAGGGAGTAAGGCGGAAGAACTTCTGTGATGGAATTCTAGAGGTTAAGGGCAGGTTTGCCCAACCCAAGGTTGGACAAACCAATAAATGTAAATAATACTTTAAAGGCTTAACTCAGCACACTTTGGATAGGTATAAACACAACTGATTCAGATGAGAAAGCTTTTTAATGTCGAATGGTACCAAGTACCCACTCAACACTAATGATGCTATCTTGAAAACCAACTTGAGCAAAAATACCACCAGAGTTTTCCCTTCTTGCCCAGGTACATTTTCACTCAGCATAGCTCAGAATGGTGGTTGAGCAGATTAGAAGTCAAACCTTCGTAGAAACAAATTATCATCCATACGTGTTCAGATTCACAATTGTTCAAACTGTCATGCAACAAGTACATTGCAGAAATTACAACAAAGCTGTGATCAGTGGAAGTGAAGACGTGAACTATTTGTGGTAGGAAATAAGTTTATTCAAACGATGACGCTGGCTGGTCAGGCACTTTCAGCCACAGTGATGGTTTGCAGCACTTAAGATGAGGTATGTGAGCAAAGAACAGCAATTCACCACCCTTTAATGATCTCTAAACTGTGACAAGTATGATTTATCAAGTTTATAATCAATCAGGAACAAGATGAAAATAAACTGGGCTGAGGTGGTTATGGACTTTTCTCACTTGCATTTGTAGCTAAAATAAGTGTCACTCAGTGGCATTTATTTTAACCGGCAATGCAAGCAAGAAATCATTCGGGAAATACTTGCACATGGTGAAATATTATATTTGTCCCCAATCACAAGGTAGATCTAATGACTTGCCTCCTTGCTTCCATTATGTGTGTTAAAGTCTGCAAGTTCATTTGCAGTTTCCCTTTTGTACAGGCTTGTAAATGCAACATAGGCTGAGCATCAAATCAACCTCTTTGCAGAATGATGATTTTTCACCTGCCTGTCTTCACATCTAACACCCGAAACAATTCAATCGAACAGTGACAAATCAGCCAATTCAAACCTGCGGAGGGAGGACAGGCCACAAACACCAACAAGGGTTCTGGTGCAGTATTCTGGCCCACACTGTGACAGGTATTGCTGCACTAAATCTAAAAACACACAAAAAAATAATGCGTAGTATAATTTGCAAGAATCACCTCAGCTATCTTTAATATTCAAAACATGTTGGTATATTCTTATCAGAAAAAAAAGGTTAAACTATCTATCTGCAGTATTTCAGGTAGATTCTTCCAAACCCACTTATCTGTCTCTGTACATTTGGCTATTGTTTCACAAAGAACCTACAAACCTATTGTTAGTCCTTTACCTTACTGCCTGATGTTTTACCTACGCGGTCTTAGTTTGTTCTTGCCCATCTCTGCACGTGAGTCCCAACATTTAATTGAATATGTACAGAATACTGGGAATGTCGACATTAGACTCTTAACTGTCCTTCAGCATTACCAGGATTAACAGAGCTGTATTGGGATCACCCGATAGGAAACATTTTAAAAGCCTAGAACACACCACATTGCAGGACTAATGCAGGGTATCAGAATCAGGCTGATGAATTCCAGATCTCAGTTGTAGCATGATAGAAAACCTGCTAAAATTCATCCAAATCTCAAGGGTACAAATGGATAGGGGGAAAATACACCAGTCTGCCCTGCCAAATATTAGTATGTTGTAACTTAAAGACACAGCTGATATATCGTTCAACAGTTCCTGAATATTCTACTCAAAGTCCAAACAAAAAACATACAATAAAAAATCACTTGGTTGAAAAACGTATTGCAGTGTGTTAAAAAAAATCTTTGACAAAGCATGTCACATGATTCCAAGTGAAAGATACCACATAAATAAAAGCTGCCAAATAATAAGCCAAAGTACATCCTGTTCAGCAAGCTTGAACTAGTTAAAAGATTAAGGATCCTCCTCCCCACAGAGAAATAGTTTGCCTGGCTTCACATGAGAGGAGCAGCGTCTAGGGTAAGATAGTGGCTGCTGGTGTGGAAGTTCACACTAGCAGTGTCTGGCAGATCTAGTTCAGATTATCAGATATTAAAACAAATCCTAAAGAGGAACTCAAGTAAGTTATGCATTTGCAAGAGGTGGAAAATATGTTTTATCAAGCTATTGGCAAGAGCTTTGAATAAAAACATAATACACATATCTCAAAATAAACTGTTGTGATATGTTTGTAGAACTCCCCTCGACCACGAAGCAGAAGAGCGCTTTTAACAGAAAGAAAAAAAGAGAGAGAAGGGAGGTGATAGGTTGCAACTTTATAATATCCTGGAATAATTTAGTTGCAGAAAAGTCCCATCTGAGAAGATCCCCGAAATGTTAAACCAGTAAACAGAAGTGAAAAAAGCCCCAACAGCAAAATGCAACACAAGGGAGGTGCATACTGAAGCAGTCTTGTGTTCTATGCCAGACCATGAACATTAAAAAACAGTCTACACATAGGAGTCTCGTTAACACTTTATTGGAACATTTCACTGTTATTGCTCACCTCCTAGCATCAAGAACGTACTGCATTTAAAAGTAGATCTATAGGTCTCATGGTTTCGCAAATCATGACGAAGCTAAAAGCTATTTTTAGTTACAGCCGGATTGTAACCCAAAATTATACAACACTATAAAAAATTATGTTACTCAAATAGTAATTTAGCAACGGTGTGTTTGGCCCTTTCCTGAATTTGTAAGACAGAAGATCCCATAAACATAGAAAAAAAAATTAGATTAACACAAACCACATGACAAAATCAGTGACTAAGGCGTTAATTGAGCGAACCAACATGCAAGATGATTTTTTTTTAAATGTTAAAAATCAGGTCCAATACTTACTAGGTAGACTGGTACTTAGTTTGCCAGAAATGCTTGACAGAAGCTTGCACAGAAAGTTAATCAAAGACAGTGAGGGACTGAGTTAAAGTCAGACAGCAGCATTCAAAAGGTATGGATTACACAGATTGATAGCCAGTCCTGCTTTTTCTCCGCCCAATTATATAAGAGATAATGACAAGAATTATTAACAAGCCCAGTACGGCTCCGACAGCAATTGGCACCAGAAAACTCAAGTCAGAGTCAGCAAGACATTCTTCAGCTGCGATAGAAAGAAGTGAAGAGTTAGTGAAAGACAGGTGTATTTGGAACAAAGCAATGCCAATGTCTCAGAAAAGCTATTTATGTCACCATGTCATTACGAAATCCATGAATCCCAGTTGTTCAAGTAAAAGCCACTCAGCAAGTAAAAAGGGGGCAATTCTGAAGGTATTTTATATAGATACAATTGCTTTGCAAGAGAGCGATGTAAACACAAACAATGTATTGTGATCTATATGCTCCAGTGCAGGGAACTTTGATTTTAATCATTGGTCAACTTGAAGAAACTTAAATATTCAATTTAAAACAGTTGCCAATAGGAACAATTTGCACATTTTGATGTTCCATAACATTTAAGAAGTACTGGAATTGCAGTTTCGGTACAATCTGGATAAAATGTTATTTGCTGTCATTTAAAAACAAACAAGACACTACTACATCCACAAGTACTGAACAAAGGTGAGGTGAACAACAATTTCAGTGTTGAACAAGCTCTGTCGAATTCTCTAAGCATTATTTCTAGTCACCCATAAAGGTGGTATTCTACTTGAATACTTCGCCCATTACAAAGCATTCCATTTGCTCCTTCATGATTTGAGAAAAACCTTATACACAGGCTGTTCACATTGAATTTCTCAAGCAATGAATTTGGTAAAAGCATACACCAAATTTTGCTTGCATATATTTAACTCCTGAAAAGTATGAATTTGATTATGCACTGCATAGCATTTGAACTGGCTTCTAAATATCCTTGGGTTGCTTGCACGAAATGCTAAAGGGTTCCAATTTCAGAAGCTACTGTTGTGAGCCAAAGCTTAGCCACTGG
Organism: Hydrolagus colliei; assembly: GCA_035084275.1. NCBI lineage: Eukaryota > Metazoa > Chordata > Chondrichthyes > Chimaeriformes > Chimaeridae > Hydrolagus > Hydrolagus colliei. The sequence continues at coordinate 15,578,561 of CM068754.1, forward strand.
AAGTGGTCAAACCAAATGTTAGAGACTAATCAGTATCAGTAGCGCATTCCATTTTAGACATGCATTTGCGACAGGCGTTTTCAGCTAACAGCCAAATGATGGTGACCTGCATGATGAACTGACAGAGGGAACTATTAGAGAAGCCTGGCATGGTGTTCAAATGGGGACACAGATTGGGGGTCTGCAAACGGTACAGATCAGCAAGAGCGAACAATCCCAAGACAGGGAACACATGCGAGACCCCCAATTCCAAGCAGATTCAAATCTAAACCCTTCTACGTGCAGTGCTTAGTTTTACTCAGCATTATAAAAAAGCCAATCTTTAATGCATCAGTGGTTGCTCCTCAAAGCAGCCATCCATCCTCATTAATAAATACCAAGTTGATACAGTTGTGTTGGCCACACCTAGAAAAATCATCCCAATACCCACTGATCAATTTGAGACTGCTTAAAACCAGATTTCAAGCCGATAAACACAATACAATGAGCAAGTTATTAATGAGCCATTCAAGCCTTTCTGAACATGCACTACAAAAACAAACCACAGCAATAGATCTGAATCAGATACCATTAACATTGTTGCATATGGAAATTGATAGCAAATTCAGCAAAGCAGAGCTTCAGGAATAGGTTGCACAAATACATTACTAGCAGTTGTAATGCTACATACAGCAAAGTCCCAGAGTGGCGAATTCTGTACCTTGCCTTGATAAGTGTGTTTTATTCTGGAAGCTTACCAAACAAAAAAAATCATACAAATGTTTGTGAGCAGACAAATAAATTCCTGGCTTGGAAATGCTTTCATGAATTCATTTAAAGCTTCCAAAAAAAACAACTATTTTCTCCAGCAACCAGAAATTAAGTGGTTTATTCAATTTCAGGGGTTGTGCAAATTGACAATTTGAGTGCAATGTTACAATGCACCATAAACTTTGCACTCATGAAGCCAAAGCTTAGAATTGCTGGTATCCTTCATGATTCCGCATACGGCCAATGAGGTAGACCACAAGCACTATTAAAATTAGGGCGCCCAATGCTGCTCCCACTGCAATGGGTACAATGTAGTTCTCATCCTGTTTGCAGTCTTCAGCTGGATTTGAAGAAATCAACAGACAAACAATCGGTGAAGTCAGTGACCCACCATAAAATGAAAGAGAAAAAAAAGAACCCAAGAACATTAACAGTACAGGCTAATATAAAAACCATAGTCCCAGATGAACAGAAAACACTGAGCACCAAATAACAAGCAATTTTACTTCAGAGGTGAATTCCTGTTGGAACTACAACCAAGAACCACGTAAATATCCTTCAAGCACATTTCTGAAGAAATGACTTAACGTTTCTAGTTTTAGTGAATTTTTTTTTAAAGCATCGGCAATTACATTGCATGGGTAATACAAGAAAGACCATAAATGGCCAACTTCAAGAGCCAACACTTTCAGAGATGTGCTTGCCATAATCAAGGTGGCATATTAATTGAATCTAAGAAAAACAAGTAATTAGAGGCTTGGGATCAGTTTTCTATACATCTCAAATGATTTGGTTCATGCAAGGCTGCAATTAAGAAGCAAAGTTGGAAGTCCATTCGCTTTACATGACTAAAAACACTACAACACTTATTGAAAGAAGCTTTTACTGCACTATCTATCCTTATACCAACACTGCAGCTTAAAATCAAATTGAATCTTGGGCATCTGATACAAACATCCACTGAAACTCACAATTAGTTATTGCTAGAACTAGTCATTGGCACAAATCACAAGTTTGAAAGCTGATGACTGATCTGCTTCCCATTTGTAATATACAAATGCAGGGATTGGCAACTCGCTCCACAGATTTTGAATGAGGTAAAGGTAGCCAAGTCTCAAAAAGTGTTCCACAATCCAGAATACAAGGTCAGACAGTTCAAAATAACTGCTCAGGCTAGGATGACTAAAAGAGCTCTGTATTTTAGTGTCTGAATAATAAAGCTCTTACAGAGGTAACAAAACTCTAGAATCACAACCTGAGTGACCCAGATGTTTGGGTAGTTTATCCAATGGTGCTCCACACAACATAAACTACATAAATCAAGATTAAAAAAATTGCCAGGGCCAGGCAATCTCATCAACTCTATACTACATTATTTATAACGTATGGAACACTACCCTTAAAGAGCCTGAAAGCTAAAACTCAAGAACACACAGTTGGTTTCAAGGTTAAAGGAGTAGAATTACCTGAGCACTGGGCTACTAAATAGAGGAATCGGCTGGAAATACTTTAAAACTAATTCTGGGTAGTCCAGTTTCATTGTGCTGTCAAGCCAAGTACTGTTGCTGCCTGGAAGCTTTTTAGTTGGATCCTGAAGGTGTAATAAAGCCACAACACTATAGCTTCAGAAGATTCTTTATTATAAATTTGAGTTAAACTTTACATACAATTAAACCACAGAAATCCTAAATAAACCTGGTAAAATCAGTATATTCAAACAGCCGAGTTTCCAGGAGGAAAGGCCAAACTGAAATTTCAAAGCCGAGTGCAGTGCTCACAACAGTATTAGTCAAATTAGAAAGATAGTCAGTGATCAAAGTTAGAACTGAAGTCACACACCTATTAGAACACTGACATAAATTACATGTTTGGGAACGTTATCTGCATAATCCAAGGCATCCAACTAACAAAGCTGTCCTGTATGCCAACTGGTGGCTCAAAGATCAGCCAAGTTTATATACAACTGTTATTAACATTTATACATTTTCCCACAGGTACATCTATAGCCAAAACCAAGCTACATCTCTAGGATCCCACTACACAACATATGGTCATTTCAAATTTCATATTAATTCAATCATTGGCATAAGATGTTGACAGTAGAAGTGCTGGCAATAAAGTGGTTTAACAGGACCACAAATGTTAAAGGGAAGCTATTTGTCCCAGAAGCACATCATCAAAACAAGCTTGCAAGCAACTTTTAGAAATTGTTCCCAGAAAGCATTTCCTGGGAATAATGCCAGAGGGTCAGTGTAGATGAGTTTGGTTATCCCTTCATAAATAATGCCAGCAGAACACTCCTCAACATTTCCTCTGTGTCCATAGTGTGGATGCAAGTTTAACACAAGAAACAAAGGCCGAATAGTGCAAATTTAAAGGAGTTTTTTTTAAAAAAACAGGACAAAACATGAACTTGCATCTACTACCATAAACAGCAATCACAGGTCAGGATCAAAACCAAATCAATATTTAAAGCGTTTGATATCCAGCGTAGCTCTTTCTTCTACCAATCACATAAGCAATCACAACAATCACAATCAAGCCAGCCAGAGCAGCACCAACTACAATTGGGATAAGAATGCCATCATCATCCAGGAAACACTGTTCAGCTGTGGACAGAAAATAGTTTTTTAATAAGGCACATTACCATCTTGATCAAGTTTGATGCAACTGCAATATTCACCCTCCCCTGCATAAATTAGTTAAATAGATGATTTCTAAATTCTGACCCTATGCACAAAACATTTGAGTCAAACACTTAAGTCAATGTTACTCCATTCAAATACAGCAAATTGGAGGTGGGAGGAACTGGTCTTAGTGGCTTCAGGTGACATCTAGCAAACTATGCATTACCCAAAACACGTACTTACCCATGATCACGCTCATTATAGAAAATTTATCATTCAACTGCTTACAGACAATGTATTATCATCCCAACCCACTGATAGCATGTTTGCTGCTTTCTCTTCCCCTCACCCCACCATTTGACCTAATCCTAATTCACTTACCTTTCTGCAGCTCCTAAACTCATCTGACAATTGCAAGTAGCTAAATTCCATTTGATTGCATCAAACCAAAGCTAAAGATTAAACTTGCATGGTTGCACCAATCCATGAGGAATTGCACAACTTCGTATATGGACCCTCAAATTACACTATAACAAGCAATCACGTTAATCCTCCTGAACTGAGTGAATTACTATGGTTGATCCTGTGTATACACTTTAATTCGAAGGCTGCAAGCTGTAAGTATAGGTTGAGGAAAGGTGCATTTCAAGATCAGGTTAAGTATAACTTGCCATCAATAGGACCAGCTCATCTTTTATACATAGCGGATCCAATTTACACCCATGTAATTTAGCTTACCTTTGGCAAAATTACCCCCCTTCAGCTGGAAAGGTTGCACCCACACATTGAAAGTATTGATGGTGAAGTCTTCAGTTATGGTTAGCCTTTGCTCCTTATTGCACATGTAAGAGGTTCCTAAAGATGCGTGCCAGTAACTCAGATTGCTATTGATGTAGTAACGCTCAGACACTAAACAAAAAACAAGTTAATACAATTAAGATCTACCGCCACATCAAGCCAGTCATTTGTTGATTACTAAAGCAGTATGAAAAAAGCAGCCGACACCCATAAATTAGATGGGAAAATTTGAACCAAGGCTATTTTTTTGGTAGGGCAGTGAGTTATCAATATCCAATTCACAAGCTATAGTACTTAAGGGAGATAACATAAAGGATCACTACCCAAGTCTTCTCAACTTTTCACATTGTGCCATATTCTTGCCAGAACTAGCCAGCAGGTCTTTGTCTTTAGTGGAGCCACAGGCCCAGGGTTCATTGAAATAACAATCATCCTTGTATATTTTATATAGTCCTTTATCTGAGACATCTCAAAGCGCTTCACAGAATACAAATATATTGTAAAGTGGATTGACTATATATTTTGGGGGCAAAAATTTGCTCTATTACACAAAGAACAAAAAAAGTCTAGCTTTTAAAAAATGCTGTAAAAGCCATGATTTTGCTCATGGCTCATGCTCACGTTTCAAGCTACACGACTGAACACCACCAAAAAAAGTGCCAGTGTTCTCTCACATCGAGTGCTAAAACTTCAAAGCAGCCCGATACCCAAGGCACTGCAAGTTTTAAAAGTAGATATAATTTTGGCACTTAGCTTAAACACCTAATTATTAGTTGTAATGTATTGCAATGGGACATCCTCCCAATGTGAAAGGCACAATACAAACATAATTTTGTATTGTATCAAACGCACAAGTCTACTTACCCGTTCCGTTCACAACAATGCTTACATTAGCTTTCACCTCATTCAAGAAAAATTTTGAGCTATCCTGCAATCAAAAATAACATATATAAGCAACATGACAGCAACCAAGAGCACTAGCATTAGCTTAATTCTATTATCAAGCATTAGATGGTAGAAATGCTACAATAGCCACACACACATCTCATTGAATGAATACTTACCACTCTAAAATGGAACTGAATAAAAGTAACATTGTCTTTTAGCATCAGAGTTGCATCATGCTTCCCACATTGTCCAGTTGCACTGGAATTTGAATCAAGATTGTAGACAAACACATTGGTCTGTAGAAACAGAAGTGAATAAAAAATTTAAGAGCGGCCAAATTGCAATTCAAAAACCATAAAACAAATCTATGTGCAATATGGAAATACTGTACCTGGTTTTCCACTTCATAAGAGACATTTAACTGGAGTCCAAAGTTGGCAAGCAGGCAAGGGTCACTTCCATTGTTAATGCTATAGTTGCCTACTGCTGGCTGCCCAGGTGGTGTAGGTACGGGCGGGCCTGTGGTTGGTGTCTGTGTGGTAACTGGTGGCACTGTGGTGGGCAGGTCTTCCTTACACAAGGTTTCTATGAACAAGATTTACCCTCTATGAGTTCACAAAATATAGAAATGGTAGGAAATACAATACTATATAATTCAATGTTTGGCCTGATATGGGTAAAAGATGTATGCTGGTTTTAGAAAAAAACAATTGGAGCTTGACAGAAACCAGTGGGTTAGATAGAAATAGTGCCTGCTAAAGGTCACAGGCAAAGATCAAAGGTCAAGTCTTACAATATGACCACACCTAATTTGCTTTCTCAATTTGACCAAACCGTCCTCCAGTTTTACAGGTTGAACCTACCTTTTGTGCTGATTGTTCCATTCTCCACAAAAGCTTGAATGCTGACATTCCAAAAAACCATAGTGACCAACTCTTCTGCAACAGCTTCAGCACTTTTACACATGTACAATGTGTTGAGGGGCACAGGGATCATTATAGCATGTACAGTCACATGTTGCACACCTGTGTAGAAAAAGGATAATTTGTGCAATAAACCAATTTGAGATATACAGACAAGCTACTTACACGGTCTTGCTGAGTACAGTATAGCATTTCTAACAAACCCACACACATTCCAGCTGAACCATCAGGGAAACATGGTTAACTTTTAACTGAATAGATCTCACTGTCTCCACTTAACACCAAAGGACACACAATAGAAGCAAAAATGGCCATACTTGCATTTTGTGCTCCTGGAAACAGCTTTGAGTCACTGGTGTTGTAGGTGAGAGTCAATATGTCACCTCGAAAGGTTCCAGTAGTACGGGAGAAATTTAAGCTCAAAGAGTGACCAGGTCCAAAGGCAATGTCGAGCAAAGGGGCTGTCTTATTATCTCCACATAGACTTCTGTTTGTGAATACTTCACTTGGCAGCTGAAATGATGAATTTTCCTGCAGAAGAAAAGCTTGCATTAAGTAGAAAGCAGAGCAAAGTCACAAAGTAAGTCACCCTAACTTCTGTGAAACTCGGGCCCGGGATCCATTATTGTGAAGCGCTCTGAGATGCCATTCGGTGTGGAGGGCGCTATATAAATCGAAGTTATTGTTATAAGACTGCTATCACATGTGTATGCAACCAGAAAGAGGAAATCTTATTTTTGGACTCAGATAAAGTGGTTAACAGTTGATGGAAAACTGAATCAGGAAGAGATTCGGCAATTCCACCAGGGGAAAAATAAATAAAGGGGAAAATCACACTGAAGAGCTGAGTTAGTCAGAGTAATCCAAACATCTGCCAGAAATTTACAATCGTCAAGATGCACAAACTGATTTTGCAACAGTCAAAAGTCAAAGCAGTACAATTAAGCTACAGGCCTTGTTTTACAGAAAACCTAACCTGTACCAAGCTTGAAGATCAGGAGTATTCTCAAAGATTTCTAACAAGGTGTAGTGTAAGTTGCAGATACTGTGGAAAGTGGTATAATAATCTGTGCACTTGATATTGGGCTTTTTACGTCTTCTAGACGTCTGAAATTATTGAATATATAATGTGGGTGAAACACAGCAGACAATTGTGCACAGTATGCCATAAAAAGTTATGGATTGAAATAACCAATTTATTATTGTATTTTGGGGGGAAATTATTTATCGGACATGTGGAGCAAGGAAAGTTGCCTAAGGTTTCGCCCTGCCTGGGACTCACACCCAGGCCTCTTGCTTGCAAGGCAAGTGCTCCAACCACTAAGCCACAGGACTTCCCAACAGCAGTCTTTAATTCAATAACTTCTAAAATTCTAAACTTCTAAAATTCAAATTTGCTCCAAATAGAGAAGAGGTCTTCATCCAAGTTGTATTCAAATATTATGGGTGCATTAAGAAAGTCAGGAATAAAATGGTCAAAATAATCATTCAGACTCACCCAAAATATGCCACGCAAAATCAGTCTCCCCATACATAATTTTACATCTTATGCAGGATGTTGTTTCAATCAAGTCAAAAACCATACAACTCCAACACCCTTATACAAGTGAAATAGTCCAAATACTTACCATGGCCTGTTTCCCTTCATAGCGGACAGTGAAATTCACAGAGAGTACAGCATATATGCAGATTTTGTGACTCGCATCACGGACCTCAATTATCACTGCTTGAGACAGTGAAAATCCTTTTAAAAAAAATGTGACCAGAGTTCAATATAATTTGTGTTACTGCGGATTACTACAACTTCTACAATGACATAGCAAAGGTAACCACAAAACTACTATATTATAATTTATGCACGGATAAGAGGGAAGGAGGTACAACAACAACAAAATTACATTTTTAGAGTGCCTTTCACATTGGGATGACATCCCATGGCCACACATCTGAGGCATTGCCTCAGATTAATCCAGACATATGGGAGTATTCCTAAACACAATCTGCCACTTGTGAGGGAGATTAAGGATGCATTGAGATCTACAAAAAAAATTATTGTATATTCCTTAAGGGTAAGTGAAATTAAAACATTTAACCAAGTATATAGAAGAGGTGACAGACATGCACACATTACACAAATTCTAGCATACAAGGCATACATCACTAAAGTCATAAGTGATTTCTACCTGAAAAGTACAATGCTTGCTAGAACAACAACAATAACAAGATTGCATCTGCATAGCACCCTGCATGTTGGAAGGACATCCCAAGGCGGTAAGAGATAGTATTTCGGACTCAAGCTGGAGGTAGGGATTCAGGAATCCCTGGGGCGGAAACAGGTTGATGGAAAGCACGGTCGAAAAGGAGGGCCTTGAGATGGGAGCACTCATTTAGCAAAGATGAGTGCAATATGGTAAGTGCTGAAGTGACCAGTCTTCATTTTACAACAGAAATGGTTTTAAATCGATCACATCCAGTGCACATTATAAGTTACTTGGGCGTAGAACTTTAAGGCCTGAAGAGAATGAACATATTACTAAAGTATGTAGAACACTGGAATGCGAGAACACTCTGTGCCCACTACTCTGTAAATGGGCAGTGATCAGACCATCTGGGATGAAATGCAATTCATGCAAGTTCCCTTCAAGCAGAAGGTTAAGTAGGTTAGGGAAAGAAAATGCTGATATTACACTATCAAAATGCTATCAATTAACGAGGCTGAATCGAATGACTGGCGAGGTTGGTGGAGAAAAATAAGATTCAACATTGCAGCCCATCCCGGGAATCCCAGAGGGAGAAAGGGGACTTTAAATGGTTCAATCCTGATAGTATTGACTTGATAAATGTGCCAAACCTCTGTACTTTAAACAAGAATGCTCGTGCATTGCAGAGTATAGAGAACCTGTTGGAAGTGCATTTAGTTGATTTTCTCCCCCCCAGCTCCCGAGCAGTCTGCACAATAGAGGGGCAGCAAATCAGTCTTCAAATTTGCTCCTTTGCTAAAACAGGTCTGTATCTAACTTTAGTTTAATATTTAATTAACCTAGAAACAAATAATCTGAAGGTTGAAAGGGAGGCCACACTGATTATTATTCAAGAGGAACACGATTCCAAATGAATCACATGTCCTATTGGCAGTTACCACCACACTTGCGAGGATTAAGAAATCTAGGATTTAAAAAAACACTTGAAAGGTGTTAGCAAAATAAAATTCTTCGTTTTCAAAGTAAAGCACTCTTTTTTTGTGTGTGTTTCTTTTTAAATAAAAAAAGATGTTTGGTGAGTCACAGTAAAATCGAGAGCCATAGATTTCAAACAGGTGGCGGATGCAATCTGCCGATCTGTGGCATGTTATGTATCTGATCTCAGACAGAGAAACCAGCACAACAAGGGCCTGGTTATATCTTATATGGGAAGGTGGAGGAGGAGTGATTGTGTCAAGGGATCAGAGTCAGGTGCAAATAGCTAGGCTCACACGTGATGTGCAGTTTCTTGGACCCAGCTCACTGTCTGGCCCCTGAGTCCCAGTGTGGAGAAGCCAATGGTGGAAAAAAAATATTTAAAAAAAAGTTTTGAACGACAAGAAAGAACAGTGTTCACTAACACTCACAAAACGGGGGTTGGGGAGGGAGAAGGAAGGGAGTTGAGTGAGTGTGGTGGGTGGGTGAGGGAGGGAAAAGAGGGGTGAGGGAGGGAAAAGAGGGGGGAGGGGGGGAAAAGAGGGGGGAGGGGGGGAAAAGAGGGGGAAAAGAGGGAGGGGAGGAAAGGGGGGAGAGGGGGGGAAAGGGGGGGGAGAGGGGGGAAAGGGGGGGGAGAGGGGGGAAAGGGGGGGAAGAGGAGGGGGGGGGGAAGAGGAGGGGGGGGGAGAGGGAAAAGAGGAGGGGGGGGGAGAGGGAAAAGAGGAGGGGGGGGGGGAGAGGGAAAAGAGGAGGGGGGGGGAGAGGGAAAAGAGGAGGGGGGGGGGGAGAGGGAAAAGAGGAGGGGGGGGGAGAGGGAAAAGAGGAGGGGGGGGGGAGAGGGAAAAGAGGAGGGGGGGGGGGGAGAGGGAAAAGAGGAGGGGGGGGGGGGAGAGGGAAAAGAGGAGGGGGGGGGGGGAGAGGGAAAAGAGGAGGGGGGGGGGAGAGGGAAAAGAGGAGGGGGGGGGAGAGGGAAAAGAGGAGGGGGGGGGGGGGAGAGGGAAAAGAGGAGGGGGGGGGGAGAGGGAAAAGAGGAGGGGGGGGGGAGGGAAAAGAGGAGGGGGGGGGGGGAGGGAAAAGAGGAGGGGGGGGGGAGAGGGAAAAGAGGAGGGGGGGGGGAGAGGGAAAAGAGGGGGGGGGGGGAGAGAGGGAAAAGAGGGGGGGGGGGGGAGAGAGGGAAAAGAGGGGGGGGGGGGAGAGAGGGAAAAGAGGGGGGGGGGGGGAGAGAGGGAAAAGAGGGGGGGGGGGGGAGAGAGGGAAAAGAGGGGGGGGGGGAGAGAGGGAAAAGAGGGGGGGGGAGAGAGGGAAAAGAGGGGGGGGGGAGAGAGGGAAAAGAGGGGGGGGGGGGGAGAGAGGGAAAAGAGGGGGGGGGGGGAGAGGGAAAAGAGGGGGGGAGGAGAGGGAAAAGAGGGGGGGGGGAGAGGGAAAAGAGGGGGGGGGAAGAGGGAAAAGAGGGGGGGAGGGAGGGAGGGAAAAGAGGGGGGGAGGGAGGGAGGGAAAAGAGGGGGGGAGGGGGAGGGAGGGGGGAGGGAGGGGGGGGGGAGGGAAGGAGAGGGACGGAGGGAGGGAGGGACGAGGGAGGGAGGGACGAGGGAGGGGAGGGAGGGAGGGGAGGGGAGGGGGGGAGGGAGGGGAGGGAGGGAGGGGAGGGGAGGGAGGGGAGGGGGGGAGGGGAGGGGAGGGAGGGAGGGGAGGGGAGGGGAGGGGGGGAGGGAGGGAAAAGAGGGGAGCGAATAATAAAGAGTCTGAAGGAACAAATTCCCCCTCCCTTGCCTCCCCACCCACCCAGCCAATATCTGAAGCTAACCACTTGACCAAGACCAAACACCTCCCTCCCCCATGTTTGCCTCCCATGGTGGTTGGGGGTGGGAGAAGAGAGAGAGGGAGACCAACTCACCCCCCCCCCCCCCCTCCCCTCTCTCTGTCTATCTGTAGCTGTCTGGGAACGCTGGACAAAAACAAGTTGTCATCCCCCGATGGTACACCAAAGCAGCGTCACCATAAGGCGGCACCACCCGGACTCTCCCCCCCCCACTCCCCAACACACACATACAAACAAGCTCTAACCCGCCTGAGCACAGCTTTAACTCAGCAATAAGCCAACAGCAATAGCAAAAAAACAACCGTAAGCGACTCCTTTCCAGAGAGACAGACAGACATAAACAGACAGACTGGAGACACAGGCCCGCCACCTGACGTGAGCGACGTCTCCTGATGACTGAAGGCTTCAGTCTGGCCGTTAGGCCCTCAACACGCCCCCCCCCCCCCCCCGATGGTGGGGGTAGGGGAGAAAGCCAGTAACTGACACGCTAAACAATGCAGGTGTTAACAGACTGACCTAAAGCCGCCAGGAGGGCCAGACACAGCCCGGAGAGTCGATGCATTTTAATTCTCTTTTGAAACGGTGGCCTCGGAGCGAAAAACCTGGAACTTTCTCTCTCCTCGAGCTGAGCAGCGACTGAGGGCAGCGGAGGGGTGTCACGCGACGCCCGCCTCAGTCACCCTTCGCCTAACCAATCAGTGATTGGCGCATCGCGTCTGCCAGCGGCCGCACAACCAATCAGAAGCCGGGGACTCGGCCCCAGCCTCAACCAATCAGCAGCAGCTATGCGCTTTCCATTTCCCCCCCTTCCAACCACCACGACCACGCACGCAAACACTCAGCCAATCAGAAACGCGTACAGAATCCCCTCCCCATCTCCCCAGCCTCAACCAATCAGAAGAAGGTATTTTCTTCCCCTAACACCCGCCCACCCACTCAGAAGCAGCTACTTGTGAATCTGCCAATCAATAGCAGGTGCATGTATCTCTCCCCCTCCCCCCCAACCACCCAGCTGACTGTAATGATCAATGTGTCAAGTGTCAATCACATACTTGTTATGGCCAATGAACCCCACTCAGGAATGACCATACAATTCATCCAGCAATATTAATTGAGCCTTATTACACACACGTATATATACATATACTATAAATATATATATATATATAAAATCCATGAAGAAATGAATAGATCCACCAGGTAGATTTGGTAGTGTGTGTGTGTGTGGGGGGGTGAGGGGAAATATTTTGTGTGTTTTTGTGCAGATCTTGATGTCACCTGCAGATCACGAGTTAGGACTGGTTTGGATTGCAATGCAAACAATCACTCGTGATAGTGAAATAATTCATCCACCCGGCCGGGAATGTGCCACAAGTTGTATATAGATTTTTTTTAAAAACCCCACCATTAATGTCTAGCTTGCCGGAGATTTGAATGCGAACAAAAAAAGTGGGATCAAAGTGTGTCCTACTAGGTTGATGGGTCGACTTGAAATACAGCACCTGCAGTCTGTTCGGGTGTGTAGTCTTGGAGCTTTGAGCTAAAAGTAGCCCAAAGTAAACCAATTTACCATTTCTTGTCATGTGTAATCTGAACAATGGAAGGTTGCAATTCAATTGGGAAACTTACTAATGAAACTGTCTGAATAAAATATAAGGTATTTGTTTATACACCCAGCATAAAGGTGGATTACACTATCAATATTCTGATTGTTTTGTAACTTTTAATCTTATTTCTTGATTTATGATATCTAACGTGCTTGTGAAGATAAACTGCAGTGTCGGGGATAGAAGATTACCAATTGGGATCAGGAGGCATCTATTCTGAACTTGTGCCTGGCAGAAGAGTGAATGAGAATAAAGTATATTAAAGTGTAGGTTGGAAATTGTAATTTCTGGTTTCATTTTTTCTTCCCTCGTGACACACACAAATCTTAGGAAATCAGCGAACCAGCATCGTATTCACTCTCATTGCTAATAAGATCATGTTGCTATTATCTAGTGAAGCTAAAACATATATACTTTCAACCCCGAAGTTTGATTCAATAGATTACATTTCTCCAGAATGCACAAATTGAAGAAAAAAGTCCTGCATTAATCAGGCTAAAATCAGGCTTCATTTCAAAGAGAAATCATAAATAACGTCAATGTTTATAAACTACTATTGGTAAATTACTATTACCAATGCAATATTTTTTAAACATTTGCTCTATTATTGATATAAGATGCAGATAACCAGAAATCATAGCACTATGTGAAGTATAATAATCCTGCATTTGATATACAGTAACACCTTATCAGACTGTTGATGCATTTCAAAGTGCTTCACAGGATTTTACTATGACGTTCAGTGACTGTAGATCGAGGTGAAATAACAGCAATTTAGTTAAATAGCACAGACTGTAAGAGATTTAGAGATCTGGACTTCAACCCTTACGTTTCTAGTACCACAGAGGAAATGCAGTACAAGTTATGCAGAATTTATTAACATCTAAATTAGATCATATGAATTACACTTTAAAACTGGAACTTTGAACAGACAGTACAGAACAGAGGTGTGTCATGCATTCGTGGAATGTCACCTGTTTTTAATCTTTGGAAAATTACAGGTGAATCTTTACAGTGAGTGAGCATACATTCAGGTTCCAACCGAATTTCCCTTTTTACTTGCTGAATTACCATGCAATGATGCACTTACGAAAGGTGACCTTTTGTAACCGTGTAGTTTTCTGCTAAATGTTTGCTTACAAAAAAAAAGCCTTTGAGACATGCCTGCAGATATGATTTTTTATATATTGTACAGACACCAGTTTTTTTCACCTCGACCTTTTGATTATCTTGGTGCATTTTCTCTGTAAAGCTCATCAATACCATTGTTTAATAATGGGAACTGTAGCAATTGTTCAACGCCATCAGTAGTTTTGGATTGTACCGTCTGCCGCCCTCCCACCTCTCTCTCTCTCCCTTCCCCCAACCCTGCAGGTCCCGACCCGACTGCTCAGCCCCTTCGGACGTCCTTCCGACGCGAAAGGCGCTCAATACGCGTAATTTTGTTGTTGCTGAAAAATCACAAAAATCACCTGAATTGTTTGGACTCTTTATCTTTCCGATTGAACCTTGCTCTGATATGGGTAATTGGTAAACTTAAAACACATTGAGTTGATCAATTTACACAGCAGTTCACATAAAATATATTAACATAGAAACCTACAGCATGGAAGGCAGGTGGACATTCAGCCCATTGACTCTGCTCACAGAGCAGAGATCAATTCAATCTCTCCGCCTCATCTCCGTACCCCATCAAGTTTACCCCTTACTATTAATCCATAACATTTTTATTATGCAAAATCCATACACTTAAAAAAAACTGTACCATGACATTTAATAGCACCACAATACGAATAGATAGGCCTGACAGCCGTTATTGTGAGCCTACAAAATACAGTCACTACCCTTCACAGTAAATCCTCGTCCTTTGTGATGTCCTTCTGAAGTGAAAGGTGCTAAAAGCACAGGTGATTAATTATTGAGGGATTTAGGACTGGGGAAATTATCCTACCTGAAATCATATTGTACTGGAGTAAGCTTATACTATTGTATAAGCCAGAAATGTTCAGTTGAAATGTACTACAAAGCATCTATGATCAAACAATACCCACATGGTTTGTTTCCAGCAGTTTAAGCTGCACTAATGTCAATTAAATGAACAAATGAAAGACCCACTCTTGACAATCATGCCGAGTGTCAAAGAAACCAGCATATAAAAAAAAAGTTGTTAAAAAAAACCCTTGGGGATTTCCAGATCAGAGAACACAAGCCCCAGCAAACACTTTTAGCGGCACAGAGAATCAATTATAGGCTCAGTGCACAAGTTTTTTTGCAATATTTATTCAAGTTGAGGGGAAAAAAAACTTTTAAGAGAATGGATTTGTTTCACTTTTCGTAAGGGACGTGTATGTACATATATAGTAGTACAATTTAATTTGGAAACTCCACAGTGGTTTCTGTGCATGCACTTCCACTGCCAGTTTGTAATCGGAGGCTTCAATTGTGCATTAAGTGTTCGATTTTTACATTCTCCAAAGTGGTTTGGTAAACTTGCTTTGAAACCTGTTATTTTTCTTTTTCTTCCCAGTGTTAAAATGTGTAACTGTACAGGAAATGAGCAAAGTTTTATACAAATTACAGCTAACCATAAAGGCTGAAAAAGATATTATTGCTCCCGGGTATTATGATTACTGAACCGGCACCCAGATGAAAGGGAGAAGTTATTAACAGCATCACGTTTTCAAATGCTGTTGCTTTCTCAGTGGTTAAATCTTTTAGGTCTGTGATAAATAGAACATAGTAAATACTTTGGCATTTGCAACAGGATCAAAATACAAAACAGAGATCACCGAGTTACACACAATATTTTATTATCCACATTCCACTTTGGCACCTCCTTCAGTTGTCAAGAAAGGCTGGCAAAATTCGAACAGAATCCACATTTGCAAATTGAAACAAAAGATAATGTTTGTAACTAAGAATCAATAATACCATTACTCTTCACAATACTAAAATCAATGTTAAAACAAAATTCCAGAAACAGTCAGCAATTCTGTCTTGCCTTGCAGCTGTTTCAAGTGTGAAGAACAACAAGATGTGGGATGACAAATGGTGCCAAAATGCCTGCCGACTTTTCGTGCTAGTTTACAAAAGAATGAGGAAATAAACAAAATCCAAAATAAGATGGACGCAACTCAAATAAAATTGTTCCAACGATGATGTGGCTATCACCAAGGTAAAACCGATGAGGTGCAGTTCTGCGGGGATGTCTTTTTCCCCCACAATTATATAGTTTTAAAAATCAAAAGTTAGTTTAAAGAAGGGGCTACACTGTTTTGGTTGTCCATTGCTACCTCAGAAACATGTGGAAGTCCATCAATATTCTCAAGAGATTCTCAAAGCTCTCGATGGACCAGTTTGCCTTCAGAGAAGTTCTCACCCACTCATTTCAGCATCGCCTCTCCATACATTTCTGGGCAATGCAGGTGGTAAAAAATCTCATCCTGGGATCAATGTGGTTGTAATAATAAGTGAAGCGTTTCTGCTTTTAGTTCTATGCCACATAGTTGTACTGGTTGGTGTTTTCTTTATCTCTTTCCATGTAGTCCCTGTCAATTAAAGATTCTATTCTTTTCTTCAGATCAGCAGGCTGAAAAACACAAATGTAGTTTAAAAAAAAAGTGATACATATATGCAGCTCCATGGACCCAGCTCGGGTCTGAAACAATGACTGTCCTCCTGACGTGAAAGGCGCTATATCAGTGTAATTTTGTTGTTGTTGAATAATCCACCGTAAACTCAGGCCAATCAATTGGGAAATAAATGAACTGGCACATTTTGGTCACCCACAATCTAAGTGAAGGTATTTTGCACAACTGAAGCAATGTGTGCTTCAATTATACCAACCTCACCAGCAGGAGTGAGGTGCTTAGAATAATACTGCAATGCTGAAATAAACAGATCGTACTTACTGAACTATGATTTTATCAGCAACTCATTAGAGTGCCATCCACAGGCACAGAGTCTGAATTGTGCATTGAACATAGGTAGTCGCTTCATTTCAAAATAAGTTGAAATAGTATACCTAACATGGTCATGTATACACTGCATTGACTGTGCTGATCTATCAGGCTAAGGGATTGGAGCAGGCAGGTCTAGCTTGATTTCAATGCGAATCAGAATGCATGAAGCTGATTGCAATTAGGCAGTCACATTCAATAGTATGATTTTCTAGTTCAAATATAAATTTGGTGTATAGGTAATTAACAGGGGCACAAACGTATGACAAAGAAAATGGAGCTAAACTTGGATAAGCAAAACCACTCAAGATTTTGTTTAGTCCTTTAATGAAATTAAATATACGAGGACTATTTTAGATTACAATGTAATTAACACACATTTTCACAAGACCCGGCAATACATTTAATGCAGGCAGAAATCAGCGAGCATGCAATAGTTATGTTATTTTATGTTAAGCATAAAACCCTCTCCCCAGAGCTCTACGCAGTGATGGCTGTACTGTTTTTCACAAGTTGGATCAGTTTGGCAGCCATTGGGGCTGCCCGTTGCTTCGGTTCCCCACATTCGCATAAATTAAACTACAATAACTGATAGCTTAAATGGGCCTTTGTTTGAGTCCGAAAGCTCCTTTGGAAGACAATGAATCCATTTCATATTTAAAATAAACAACACTCATTATGGCTAAATTCAAATCAGTTAGCTCGTGACCTCCATGAGGTCACCAGCTCACATGTGCTTTGCATTATCTGTACCAGAATGGACTTAATAAAATACATACCTTGACTGGAAATTTCAGCTGGTTGTATACTTCTGATACAAGAAGGTTGTGGCTCAGAGTTTTTCTCATTTTCATGATTCGAACAATGGCAGCATCAATCTGATACTGCCTGTCTTGGAATACTCTCTCAGTGGTACTGACCTGTTCTTCCACCTACCAGACAGCGAATAACAA
The DNA here is from genome assembly GCA_035084275.1 of Hydrolagus colliei. Taxonomy (NCBI): domain Eukaryota; kingdom Metazoa; phylum Chordata; class Chondrichthyes; order Chimaeriformes; family Chimaeridae; genus Hydrolagus; species Hydrolagus colliei. Next base: position 15,596,061 of record CM068754.1, read on the forward strand.
TTTCAGAAGCTGTGTTTAAATTCTACTTTGTAAATATTTGCTACGGAAACTCCGTCCTTGTCGGCCTCCCCAACTCTTTGCTCCACGAGCTGCAGATCATCCAAACCTCAGCAGCTCGTGTCCTTTCCCGCAGGGTCCGTGACCACATCACCCCTAACCTCGCCCAGCTCCACTGGTTCCCCCCCCTTGCCTCCTTCAATGCCCGACTCAAGACCCTCCTTTTCGATCGTGCCCCCTATCTTCTGCCCTCCCTCATCCCAACCCTGCCCACCCCCCCCCCCCCACAACACTCGGGGGTGACTGACTGTTCAGCACCTTGGGACGTCCTCCCGACGTAAAACGTGCTCCAGAAATGTAATTTTGTTGTTGTTGTTGTTGTTCCTGCTTAATTAAAGCAGAAAAGTTCAGTTTTGTGGCAACAACAACAACTTGTATTTATAGAGTGCCATGTGCGCCAGGCAGCACCAATTGAGTAATAAATTCAGTTAAATATTTCCAGTACAACTATAGAGGAAATATGACAGGTCCCGGAGCTATGCCAGAATATAAAAATACCTAACATACCGTTTCTTTCATCTGGATCTGATTAATCTTGATCCTGAATAATTTGTGCTTAAAATCATCATTGCAGGTGAACTTATCACAGTCTTCCACATCTTTGCTTTTTGGAGTCTTGGTTAACACACGAGCTTTACCACAAGCCAAAGACTGCAAAGTTCTTCGCAACTCTCCGTCCTCTGAAGAAAGATTTTTTACTTTTAATTTAAAAAAACAATCGTGTTCATCTCTTAAAGGGCAATGGAATGTCCAGGGTAAGGTTACTTGAAAATATGTTAAGGATTTCTTGCTCCAGCTCTTCAGTAAAACTTGTTCAACAAAGCTCTCAACATGGAGCAAACAGTGAATGAATACATTCTGCCCAAGATACATTAAATTCACTTTACTTTCTGTGAAGTGCTTTGAGATGTCTTGAAGACGTGATAAGGAGCTATACAAATGCAAGATGTATTATTATACAAACCTATTCCAGTAGCAGCTTTTATTTCCTCCAAGCTGAACTCTTCACCTTCGTTAAACATGAGTAATACCAGAGTTTGGAAAAGTGACACCTGGAGCTCTTTCTTACCCTGTCACAAAAACAAGTTCATATTTTAATATTTCAACATCACATTTCTTTCAAAAGATGTTGCAGATAATCTGAACAGGAGTTATGTTTTCTTTTTGCTTTTCTGTCACTATCCATGTAAAGCATTTGGAGACGATATCCTATACGAAAAGCACTTCAAAAATATGTGTGTTGTTTTTAAAAAGTCTGCTGCTTATTAGGAAAACAATTCTTCAAATCATTTAAAAAAATTACCTCTTTCAATTCTGCTTTCAGCACACAATGCCCCAACGTTGACTGCCATTGCAGCTTTCTACCACTGTGCTTACCCAGATAAAAATCCTTGAAGACTTCCTGAAGTTTCACCATCTAAATGAAAAACAAGGAACACAAGCAAGAGTTTACTTCACGGTACAAACTCCCAATTCCATTCCAAGTGACTGGAAAGGCAGCCTTGTACAGTTGGTATCAATGTGACTGCCCTCTCTTCCCATTGCAGTGAATCGTGCTGAAATGCACTTCAATGTTTGCTGGCAGATTTCCAGCAGCTTGCACAAGAAGCCATTTTTACCTTGTGGGATAATGAATGTTGGCAGACAAGTCGCGGCCATGGCTAATGGTGTTCTTGCCCATGTCACCCAGCAGCATAGGTCACTGGATCCATTAACCCACACCTCGCTCAATTAAAAATACTTAAAACAAGTAACAGGAAATTCTTTACAAACCAGCAATCTCACCTGAACAGCATTTCAAAACTAATTTAGTTCCATCTGTTCTTAAATTCTGTCCACTGATGTGTTAGATACAAATTCTTGCTCAAAACTGATTGTTATCGCATTTTATGGGTGCAATACAATGTTCAAAAATCAATTTACAATCGATTACAACTGGGGACACCCATATACAGTAAAAGTCCTTTTATCCAGCACCCGATCAACCATAACTTCCATACAAAAAAAAACGTATTTGATTAACCAGAATTTATCCGGAAATATCCAATAATAAAAAAAAAATTGGGGGGTATTTTTGGCCGAATATCCAGCACGCACTTTAACCGGCATTGGCCAGGTCCCGAGGGTGCCGGATAAACAGGCTTTTACTGTACCTAACTTGTAAATCAAAAGATTACGATTATTGAAACTGTCTTCTTATCACTTATTGTTTTTCTTATTGTCTCTTTGGCCAAATATTTCCTATGGCTGAGAGGGCATCCGGCGCCTCGGCATTTATTCTGTTGAGAGGTGTGAGACCTGCCATGTGACAATTCTCTTGATTTTTTTTCATTGACTCCATCCACCTCTGCTGATATCATCTTCAAACAACGTAGCTGAGATCAGGAATTCAGCTTTGCTGGAATGAAAACTGATCTTAGTATTCTGTATCAATGTATCTGGTACGTTGTGTTTCAAAATGTGACCCCACCTTACTAAAATATGCTGTGGCTACACACATCTCCATTGACCTAAAGGGGAAAGGTCCGCAGAGTATTACAAGGCATCCCCTTAGTACTAAGAAAGAAGAGAAACCAAGAGATCTAATTTTTCATTGATATCTGGTAACCTCGACTGGAAATGACACAGACAATGGATCAATCTCAATTGTTATGTTCTAACATCTTGCTAACACTACCTCACACCGAAGGCCCAGTACACAGAAATCTGGCCCAAATCCAGAGTATGGAATTACACCAGGAGTCTGTCTATTAGTATTAAATAACAACAAACTGGAATCCACATCAAGTATTATTTTCATTCTGGTCTATGTTGATTGCTATTAATCATAAGTCAATTTTTAAACATAAAAAATTGCAAAACTGCTGCATGTTGCTAAATGCAAAGTACTTACCTCCAGGGGTAAATGGACCTCCATAGGTACATAAGTAGGCCAGTAGCCCATTGTAAGTATGTTCACAGTCAGCTCAAGATTGCCTGGGATGTTTTGATTCTGCGTGTACTATAAAATACAAAAGCACAACAGCATTTTAAAAATGTTAAAAATGTTCAATAATAATAATCCTTGCATTTAATATTAGCGTTTTTCATGTCTTCTAGACGTGTCAAAGTGCTTCACAGAATATACTATAAAAAGTGAATTGACTGTATATTTATAGGCGAAACACGGCAGCCAATTGCTCACAGCAGTGTCCCACAAACAGTCGTGGATTGAAATGACCAATTTTATTATTGTGTTTGTGGAGTAAGGATACTTGCCCAAGTTTTCGCCCTGACCTGATCTGCCTGATTCGAACTCAGGTCTCACGCTTGTAAGATAAGTGCTCTAACCATTGAACTACAGGAGCTCCAATACACACACACACACACATATATATATATATAATACATATAGCGACCTTCACACAGGGAGTGTTTATGGAAACTTGAGGCCCTCTCTATCGGAATGAGACTTCTTGGGAGTGAAGAGATGGAGGGAGGGAAGGAGGGGAAGTCTAAGTGATCTGCATCCCCAACCGTAAGAATGTCAGAGGTAAACAAGCCACCGAGAAGTTTGCCATCGAGACAAATCCTAACCCTTTATGAATTAACTGAGCTTTCTGATAAAAGAAACTATTTTGCATTACCTAATTTCCCTTTCAGAAAATTACTAATTAAATTTGCTGCCCATTTTCATCCCTGATCTGTGAAAAGCATCCGTTTAGCACTTCAAAAACAAAATCCTAATTGAAACTGGTAAAACCCAATTGTGGGCTTTGCAAATATATACTGTTATCTCAATAGTTCATTCTTGCTTTCAATGAGTTCAACAGTGTAATTATCAATTTTAATACAACAATATTACAGACGAATAGGCTTTCCAGCTACTTTTACAAAAGAGTGCTCCAAATTCTTGAATTAACAACTAAGACACAATAGCATGGAATATCTTAAGAGGGAAATCTATTTATTGACATCTGTTTTTAAGTGATATTATTTTAGTGAAGGCAGGCAGATAACCAACCACCAGCTTTTGCCAACATCAAGGCAAACGATAAAACACAACTTCGAATCAGAAGAACAATGGTTTTAAAAGTTCGAATTGCAAACGTTTTATTATCAATAATCGATATTTAGAAAGATAAAAGCAACAAAATATGATAAACTTTGCTTTCCAAATAGGAAAGAAGTGAAGTTTTACCTGTTTAAAATGGATCATGATATCTTTTGAAAGCTCCATGTCTCGAAACATTCCTTCCAGTTTGCTGGTGAATGCAGCTCCGCATTCTGAAAAAAAGCAGAGATTCAGGAATGTTATTAAAAAAAAGTTTTGATCAACAACAACATTGCATTTTTATAGCACCTTTCACATCGAGAGGACATCCTAAAGCGCTGATCAATTATGGTGTTCTGCCAAAATCATTATTATCTATTTAATACAAGATCTGTGGTTTTGGTTGATGCTTTGTATCCAACACTGATGGATCTGACCAGGGCAAGATAAATGAGTATGAATTGATAACCGGAGTGCCAGTGAACGCTCTCTTCCTAGAGGAACTAATCCATACAAATACTTGCACCCACACATCATCATTCTCGTGTCTGAAAGGAAAAATTTAATTGCACTTTAAAATTAGCAAATTAATTAGAACAGAAATATTTGAGAAAAAGACTTGCAAGAATTAGGTGAACTACTCAAACTAGTTTGTGCTAAATACCTTGAATATGAGAATTGGAAACTCACCATGTTTGAGTTTGGAAAGCATGGATTTTTCTGCATCCACAGATGCACTCTTTCCCACCAGCAGTCTCTTTGCCAAGTCTTTCTTGTAAAAGGCCTCAAATACATCTTTTCCTATTTTTGGTACATACATAACACAAATCAGAAACAAAGAATCTGGAACTCTACGAACAACCAGGCATCAAATTACGTCTCAGTTTCCTGCAGGCAAAATGTCCCCCATGACATTAAGTTAAGTACTGTATTTTGCAAATTCCAATCAGAAATACACAATTACATTCCCAATTTCCCAAACAGATTTTTCATTCAATCTTGGAAGATACTATTAACCATTTTATGTACTCAGTTCATTGTGAATTTAAGCATTTTATTAATTTAAAGATCTTAATATTCCATTTTACAAAATGTGTCAATAGAAATACAATGAAAATATTTTTTACACAACAACCTGCATTTACATGGTGTCGTTCACACTGCAAACTAAATCTTTATCCAAGTTAGTGCTCAAAAATAGTTTAATAGACTATAAAACCCAAAGTAAAATATCGATCTGTCCATGTAAATACTGTATAAAACATTACCAATTTAAACTGTATTTAATATTTGAAAATTACAATGAACATTTTATATTTTACAACAACAACAAAATTACATTTATAGAGCCCCTTTCACATCATTCCTCCTTAGGGAGGAAGTCCCAAGGCGCTCTACAACATTAAAGTGCATATAGATACCAATGTTTGAAATACTTATTTCATACCACTTACCATAAATGAACCTAAATATTATCATAATTTTGTCCAGCATCTTTTCAAGTTCTTCATCAGTAGCCTCTTTGTTTCCAGCTCGAAGTTTGGAATCCACATATTTGGCTGAGACGGAAAATGTAAAAGGTTTTTGTAAGCACACAGAGCGGCTAATTTACACACAGTAATGTTCCCACAAACAATCATTACCAATTTTATCTAGAGGAATTTTCCCCTTTTACATGAGCTTTAATATCCACCCGATGAAGCAAACAGGACATTGGTTGAACTGAGACGATTTTTTAGTTTCACACAGGCACTTCCGACAATGCAGCTCTATCCAATATTGCATCAGTATATATCAGCCTAAACTATGATTTCAAACTATTAACTCAGAGGAGAGAATGTTAACGGAATTAGGTTACAAACTTCAGGTGAAGAATATGATTGAATTGCTCATTTTTAATCTTGCCCAGGACTTGGTCATACCTATCAATTCAGCTGGTTTGTTCGGTCGTTTGTTTATGAAGGTTTCAAAGGCTTCTTTCATTGCATTGACAAATTTTTCATTCTTCAGGAAGCAGACATCAACTACATGATCCACTTTATCCTTGAAATCCAACAGTTCTTGAACCATTGTTTTATCTTTTTCTGGATTAATTACTATTGTACTTCCAAAGGTCTGGGGAGAGAAAAAAAAGTATTATTAGAAATAATAATGTTATTTATACAACTTTAGGTTAGGATTCAGAGTGAGTCTCTGATAAGAGGATACAAGTTATGCCTGAAAATACCTATCCAGGCAGGCATGGGTTTTTGAAAGGAATTATTATCTTTAATATTTAAACTTAAACTAGTGCAAGTGATAGTTTGTTCACTGTATTTTGTGCCTACAATGGCAATTACCTTCAAGCAGGATTTTCTGGGCTATATTTTTTTGCCAGAAGTTAAACAGAAGACAAAACGCTTTGGGAAGATGATTAAGACTCATTAATTTTTGTAAGTTTACTATGCTACTAAAGTTATACCCGAATCAGTCGCTTTATTACTGTGATAATACCAATTTATTTATGGCACTATATGCAAGCTGAAATTTGATCTGTAGAAGGAAACTAATTTTGCTGCACCCAGTGGCAGTCTATGGGCCAATATCATCAACGCACATTTAATTAAATGATGGTTATAGATACATTATTGAAAACTTGCAAGATACCAGTGTAGAATTTGACACCGCTCATTTATAATCTAACGTCAAAATTTGTGACAAACATTCAGGTTAGCTTGCACATTGCCTTAAGAACACAAACCCAACACTATCACAAATTGCAAACCAACCTGACTCAGGTATCAGACTGGTATCAGGTAGCGAGACAGCCACCGTAGATCAATTTGATTCAGATTTTCTATTGCAAAATGCATCACTTTGCCTCAAACAAATCCTGCTTATATGCTTACCACTCACTCATCACCTCCCTTTCCTGAAGATATCTACATGTACATGTAACTCAAACCTCTACAACTAACTTGATACCGTTAGTGCTATGGTGCTCCTCATCTATGCACTTCCCAAGATCACTTGAAAAATAATTCATCAATTTATTCACAACATACCTTTATATATTCAATCCAGTGTTGCAAAAGAACTTGTACTCCACCTCGAACCCTACTAAAAAGTTGGTAGAGAAGACAAAGGTCTTGTATCCGGTTTTCATCCAAAAGGCTGTTTAAACCTAAAGTGGTTTATACATAATTTAGATTACAACAACAACAACAAAATTACACTTGTATAGTCCCTTTCACAACACGAGGATGTCCCAAGGCACAGGACAGTCATTGTTTCAGACCTGAGCTGGCGGTCGGGGACAGGGAGGGTGGAGGGAAAGGGGGGGATTTGGGGTGACCGATGGGACCGTCAAAGAGGAGGGACTTGAGACGGGACTTGAAGGAGACCAGAGAGGAGGGCGACGTGGAGGGACTGTGGGATGGAGTTCCAGAGGTTATGGGCAGAGTGGCTGAAGGCTTGCCCGCCAATAGTGGGGCGGGTGGGTCATGGGACATGGAGCAGGCTAGAGCTAGAGCCTGCTGAGCGGAGTGGGCGGGCAGGTTGATCGGGGGTTAGAAGGTCGCAGAAGTAGGGTGGGGCGAGGCCATGGAAAGCTTTAAATGTGAGGACCAGGATCTTGAATTGAATCCTCTGCGTGATGGAAAAGACAAGACAGAAATAAAAGAAGCACCACAATAACCCAAATCCATAGTGAAAAAGTATAGTACAAAAATCAAGATTTAAACTGTCTTAGTGATTTACATAATCACTCTCTGGAAAAAGACTTAACCTTGAACTATACATTGCTCAACACAAAGTTATATTTGTGTGCAACAAAATAGATTGTGAGATTCTAGAAATTCACTTACCTTTTTGGAGAATGGCTGGTAAATGTTCACCTAACAGTTGCTTTTCCACAGTGGCTATTAGAGGTTTCCTGAAAGATCATAGCGATCAAGTTTAAAAGAAATACAAATTGAATCAATATGAACAATTTTTAGGTGACAATTAAGTCCAAACTTGATATCAATGTGGAATCTGCTTCATAATCATTTGTATCCTCTGCATTCTTTGAATATGGAAATATTCAGTGAGTTGCCCAACACATTAGAAGGAAGTGACAAATTAGGAAAATAATCCTAGTAAAAGGTCCCAAGTGAAGGCTAATTTATTAGCTGGCATACAGCTGTTTAAACTGTACAATTTTTGCTTACAAGTTTAGCTGGGTACATATCTGTCCTTATCAGACAACAGTCACTACAATTCAAAGTAACTAATAAAATAAAATTGTGCAAAGATGAAGGGGATGAGATAGATAATGCAAGGGCACATTATTATAATTCTTAAAATTCATACTTACTGCGTGTTTTGATCTAAGTAAGTGATAATACGGTCTGCTTCCTCCTCCAAACGTTTATTAACATGGTGCAAATACTCCGGAACCTACAATTGAATAGGAAGTACAGAAACAACTTGAGCAAGGACTGATCAAGCGATCGGGGGAGGGAGTTATAGGCAATGATCTATGCTGAAATCCACTGATTACCCAATGATTTGCTGAACATAGATCTAGGGAGAGAACACTTTCTTGTACGTGATGAATTCCACAAGACAAGTGTCAGGGGCTTCCACGCAGGAAGAATTTTTAAAAATCAATCACTTCAGCCCACTTTCAGAAAAAGTGCACAGATGCAGGAATTGTATCTGTCAAGAGAGAGCAATTTGCCATCAATCCAATCTCTCACCAAGGAAATACAGTACAAGACGGATACAATAGAATCATGATGAATCTGGCAAGCTAGTGGAGCTGGACACAAATGAGACTGGCTAGGCTAAGGAGAATTAGCTTTTAAGCTCTTTAAAGTCAAACTCAGTAAAATTAACACTTATAACTTAAAAATATTCTCCCAGTATTCATAAAGTGGCTTTGCGTCAATCAATTTATGACTAGTCACAAAACATCGGCTGGCACTATTTTGAAATTGGAGAACAAATTGAGGAAAGATCAGATGGAATCCTAGTACTTCTGATAATTGGAAATCCTTTCTATTTTACACGCTGTTTCAGTCTGGGAATTTAGCTCAGGACAAGTTGGAATTATTCAGATGCCACATAATAAGTGCACAGTACTGAAATTGACCATTGAGGTCCTTCTGGACAGTAACAAAGTTTTAAAAAAAAATTAAAATACCTCTCGTTCCTGCATTAGTCGTTGACCTTCTGAAGCATACAGGCGATTGGTCTCCTCCAAAAACCTTTGTTCAAACGAATCTTGATATATCTGAAGAAAAAAAAATGTTTTAATTGTTACAAATAAAAAATTGATGCCTTGGTTGCGCCTGAAAGCATTCTAACGTACCTGCAAATCTGAGAGCATATTTAAGAGACTTCGAAGTAAACTCCGATCAATAGCTTCACCATTTCGCTCTCTCTCAATTAATAGAAGAATACCATCAATAGTCTTATTTTGTACCTTCCGATCACTTATTATGTGGCATCTGAATAATTCCAAACCCATGTCCCTGAAAATATAAACAACCCAAGTAAGTATTATTAAGTCCCAGGCACAGCTGTAGCCATGAAACATTTGTTAACCTTGATCTGATGAAACATCTTCATTTTAAATTACAAGATTATGCATTGATTAATTGTAATGATTCTTGCAAATCAAATTTTAAACTTTTGGTAGTGCAAACTGAGATTTAAATTCTTAAAACGTCTTCATGATGCTTTTTTTGAAATTTATGATAATATTGCACACACACTTATTTGGCGTTTGCTGACTCAGTTGGTAGTATTCTCACCTCTGAGTCAGAAGGTTGTGGGTTCGTGCCCCCAGTCACGTCTTTGAGCTCATAGTCTAGGCTGACATGGCAATGCAGTGCTGGGGGTGAGCTGCATTGTCAGAGGTGTCATCCTTAGGAATGAAACGTTAAACTCAGGTCCTATCTGCCTGTTCAGGTGGATGTTATCGCACTATACAAAAAGAGAAAGGAGTTTCTCCTGGTGTCCTAGCCAATAATCCGCTGGATAAGTAGCTGTGTCTTGTACATTTCTGAATGCCTAGTTTCACTTATAATAACACTTCAAAGTAAAACAACATTGACAACATTTTGCGATTATGTAGCACCTTCCCCGTAGGGCAGCATCTCAGAGCGCTTAACAGTGGCAGAGCCTGACTCCGTAAAGCCTGTGATGTATTGTGAGACGTTGTCAACATGATAAGGTGCTACATCATGGTGCACATTTTCTCCCAATATTCGTGGGTTATTCAACCACCATTGTGCCCAAACAGATTCCAATCTTGTCACCAATATGCACACTGAATCAGCTATAGCTGGGTCATGAAGAAGTAGAAACGCAGATGCCGTTTCTAACCATTCGCAACATTTAATATAATAAAAATTTGGACTCGTATCGAGTGTTTCTTTAAGTTAAATCTATAAAATCTTGCTTCTTTGTATAGGAATAGGATAGGAATCATGCGTATATCCAGGGGAAAAAAACAACCTTGTTGACTTTACCAAAGAATACGATTTTCATCAAGCATCAGCTCGCCGTTACTCTATATGCCAGTTGCATAATTTGAATTTTTGTTGGTGCAGAAATAGGTTGCCATGAACAAAGTAAAATATGAACCAGACAAAATAGAACATTGATAAGTTTCCAAATTATGATCTAATACAAATAATGCAAACATTCTATTGATTACAGGCAAAGAACGTAAACACAAAGGAAAGTGAAGCAATTGGAAAAGCCAGATTTATTAACCATTAAGAACAGCAATTAGAAGGCAAAACGCATAGAATATGGGCAAGGTAAGCAATACAAGACGAAAAGTCAACAGGAATGTAATTCGCCTTCTCTCGTCACACCTAAATGTGCATCCACAGGCAGTCCTCTTCAGTTCCATGGAAAAGTAAGCTGAATAGCAAAAATGCACGTGGTCATTTCACCAACGACAGAAACCTCTCAAGGAGTTGAGCAAATCACAGGATAAATTCTATCTGAATTTAGTTTTGCAGGAAAATGAACCTTAGAAGAACTAAATTAAATACAGTAAAAGCTATTAATGTCAAAGCAAAAAAATAAATAAAGGAGTTTTCAACCTTCAAGTAGTACGATAGAAAAGACCCAGAAAGGTATAAACTGGGAAACGATACATGGAATATACCTCCACTTGAAGAACAAGACTATTTCATCTCAAAGTAAGTAATATTCTTTAATCCCTCAGTTAAGGCATCCTCTTTCCACATCTGGAATTTAACGATCTCAATGCTTAAAATGGAAATGATTTTGGCATTGAAGGCATTAAAATGATACCTCCCTGGATTAAGAAATTTATGGGATTATCAATTGATGTCACGTTTTCACTATTCTCATCTGAAGAAAGCCTTCTTGCTCTAGAGACTGCACTATAGGAACGTGCTGTCAGTACCTGCCCTGGATTAGAATCCTGGTGGGATACCCCATGATCGATGCCATAATGTCTTCACTATTCTCAGCCGAAGAAGAGAGCCACCTGGCTCTAGAGGATACTTCACCGCAGGATCATGCTGTCGGTGTTGAGCTAAGATGGTTTTCGGGCATAAAATCCACAGACGAGATCGACTAGCACCTGCCAACATTAAGGAAAGTGCCTTAAAAATCTGACCTTTGAGGTCAGGGTTTCATATAGGTCAGTACACCTAATGCTTGGGGTTAATGGTGTTTTTTCAAGGCTATATCCCATGGAACGTTTTCGCTCCAAATAAGGGGTTTGGAAAGTGTTGACAATGAGGAAGTGTCAGCCACTCACGCAGGATGACTCCCGAGGTCCCAAATACTTATATTTCCCCAGGTGAGGGTGGACTATGCATCCAAAACCCTGATCAATTACCATCATTGTAATTGAGTTACTCACCAGTGCAATGAAAGTACTGCTATATCAAAATGGTTGGATCACATTGGAGCAATTTTTGTCTATTGACTCCACACTGGCTGTCGAATGCAGGACATCAACTGATGGTGGTGATTTCCTCAAGGACTTTTCTTACCTACAAATGTGGCTCTTCACTGAACGTATGCCGCTGCACAATTTGCAAAGAGAATGATCTTTCAGCTGAAACTAAGGCAGAATCGTCCCAACATTTCACGTGCCTGTTGTAATTAATGATTGAAGAAGGAAGTTGAAGGACAAGGGTTTAACCGATCCAAGTCCTTCGACTTGTTTTGCTGCATCTTGAGCAACGCGGTGCTTATCACCTGGTGCTAGATGATCTTAGGGAGCTGTTTTAGTCTTAATCGTTTCATCATACCCTGGAAGAGCGGGCAGAATTTGCATTGTTTGAAGCAGTGGTCAAGCAGGAAATTTAGGACAACCAATGTTGACCATTGTTGGCCAAAAATCCCCATTCTGTTACCAAGGCAAAAAGTGGAATCTGGGTCTACGATAACCCAAGATCCTATGATAATTACAGTTGAGCACATCACAGGACACATAAAGGCTAGTGAGAAAGAAAACTAGTTCGGGACAAAAAAAAAAAAATTGCTTATACAATAATTCATGTCCACTTCTTCCAGTAACACCTCCAAGCCTCCTCACACAGAGATAGATAGCCATCTTGCTCAAGCAGAGGTCCCGAAAATAAAGCATATATTTTAACATATGAGAAGAGGAAGAAGAAATGCTGAGACCACTCTTGTGCCTCAATCTATTGAAGGGATGGAACAGGTCACCTGCTCTTCCTCTCAGTTGGGGAATGCATGGGGTGAACGGAGATCAGACAAAAAAATCTCACTTAGTCAACTTTCACAATGTTTAATGTTTTAAATAGACATTTCAGGAAAACAAATGTGAGTAACACTCCCCAGAGATGATAATCTTAAATTTTTTTTAACATATAAAATGAATTCTGGTATGAGATTTTCTTTAGTAAAGGACGTTTTGCTGACATGTGGAACATCACACACAAATAAACTTTGATTTCAGCAATAAATTGATAAACAGAAGACTGGAGATACCATAATCATGTACATCTTTGTTCCTTCATCATTAACCGATTGACTTTCAAAATAATGCATTTGTTTTACACTTTCAGAAAAGTTCATTTCAATACATTCCTTAAAACGTGTCATTTTCCTTTAAAGTTAAACTTGCCAAAGCTTTGCAAATAAAACACAAAATGCGCTTGGACTTCAAACACGACAGCTTGGCACTGAGTAGTTGAACTAATAAACGTCTATTTTATTTTGGTCTGATAAATTCTGTTTCCCTTCATATTTTTCTCTCTTTCCCAGTTATGCTTTACTTTTGCACAAAGTTCAACATTCCTTAAAATAAAATCCAATACTTCAATTCCCTTTAACCTTCAAATAAAGAAAGTTTTTAACTACAATAAAATGTTCTCTGAGAAGAAATCTGTGAGATCAGTTCACTGGTTTGCAAGTAATTTGATAGCAGCTATAATATTAAATCGCCTTTCTAACTACAGTATAAAAACATTTCTGCCATACAGTACATCAATAACTGAATATTAATTAATCAGGGAAGGGAATGCTGCATTTAATTCTGGTATAAACTTACTGTAGTTCCACGTCAAACTAAAATGAGCTTAATTACAACTACCCTGAGCAATGCCAATACAGTTTTCATTATAAAACAAATTTGATGAAGTTCTTAAACTTACCAAATGGATGGAAGCATTGAATTCTGCAGAACGTAAGTTCTATCCAGAAACAAAAAGATACTCCTAATCATGATCTGATAATAAACAGAAGTAAACCAATGAATTTAAATTACAATATTAAACAGACAGGTTTGTGAAACATTTAATTAAAATTTTCAGTAAATCAACTGCTCATGAATCAGTTGTTTTTCAGTCTCAAGCAACACCAATTATACTGTACTTACCATTTGTCTACAGTGATCCTGCCAGCATTTATCTATCTTCTTTAGAAACAGAACACTATCTAAGGAATCCGTATAGTTGGTTAAAGAAAACTCTTGATTGAATGCAAAAGAACAAATTAAGTAATGAATTCTGCAGTTAGCATGTTATTAAAATATAATTAAATGTACAAATAATTCCTTGATCTGCCCTTGTACAATTTTCTTCAGTATTCTTGAAAGATTTCTCACACTATCTCGCAGCTCGGTGGATTGAACAATTCAGCTGAGGGATTGTTGGCCAGGAGGTGGGAGAAACTCTATTCTAGTTTTGAATAGCGCCATGGGATCGTTAATGGAAAACTAAACAGGCCAACAGGATCTTGGATTAATAATAATTTGGTCACTCAATCCATTACTTTTTGGGACATGCTGTGCGCAATTGACTGCTGCCTTTCTCGCATAAATAGTTAATTTTTTTAATTTCTTTTCTGTGAAGTGCTTTGATACAGCTCAAAGATGTGATAAGGAGCTATATCAAATACAAAGATTATTATTATCCAAAAGATGGCACCTCTGACATTACAGTTCTCCCACAGCAGTGCACTCAAGTGCCAGCCTAGCATGTTCAGGTAACAATGAACAAAAATGCGAGTATCCCAGGGTTCTTTCTGCAGCGGTAATCGTGATATAAATAGTGACAGACAAAAATAAATTACCAATTGATATGATGAAAAAATATTACATGCACTCTTTTGCCATTTATTAAAATCTCAGTGAGCCATCTAATAGCACATTCAATATATATTTTTTAAAAATCAGATTTTAAAACATATGTTGTCACAATGAATTGTAAGCATGGTTCAGTCTATAACAAGCATCCTTTAGAAGTCTAGTTTTTCACTGATAAAAGCACCAGTAATTACTCAAAAGCAGTGTAGACATTTTGCACCTAGCATTATAGCCATCACACTAAGCACATCCTAGTCAGTTGGTTGCTACGGTTACCAATGTTTTCCAAAGGATGACTGATGATTGAAAGATGAATCCCATATTTTATGACTCAAGTTAGAGATAGTTCAATAGCACTGATAATGGTAAAAATCTGTTTTACCACAAAGCTGTACTGAACATAGAAAGGATATTCTCTGAATTGGTGAATTTGAGCTTTGATGTGATCCTCACAGACCTGTCTCAGCTGCTTGTATAAATTTGCCGATACTTTGTAGGAGCAGAGATTCTCAACAGCCTGAAAACACGGAAAACATTTTTATCATTACATATACAGAAGCATTTTAGTGAAATGTGACATCTCATAGTTTCATAGCAGAACACATTTTCTAGGAATAAGTGGAATAAGGAACATAATCCAAATCATGCATGTTTGAAATTTCTGACGTTTACAGGATTTACACACAGAGTAGGACAAATGGATGAAAACTTATCTCCCCATTTCTCCCAAACTCTTCTTAAGGAATAAATTCACGCTGAGATTTCATTCCAACTGACTTATCTTGCTTCATTTACGCAGCTCTTCTTCACGAGGTGACCAGATATATAGTAAGTGTTCGCAGACTGGCCCATCATGAGGACAAACAAGTATGATTTTAGTCTCAAGCCCTACACAATCATTCTTTTTTTCCCCCCCATTCAACTCCTCACTTGAAGAAGCTGAACTATACCAAGGTATTATTTCAAATCCCCGACTGTCCAATACCTTGGGACGTTCACTAGCCGTGAAAGGTGCTGTACAAATGTAATTTGATGTTGTTCAAATCTACCCTCCCACATCTCATCCAAATGACCATTCTACATCAACTCTGAACATTGCTCCGTGAATATTAGCAAAATTCTTCAGTACAGGAACTGGGTTAACGGAATGTACAAAGGGATAGTGCTATCTGACTGAAAATCAGCAGCTTTGGATGCACGATCCACAGACATCACTGTAATTTCACATAAATGGAACTCAAGCTTTTTTTAAAAAAACAAAACTATGTGTGGAGGGAAGAAATAAACAAGACCATAACTTAACATTTCAAAAGATTGTATTACCTATAAAACTTATTAAACAACCTAAATTCCATCCATTACCTGATAAAGCTCCTCCAAATTATATTTGATTGAAGTACTGTTCTGAATTGCTTCCACCGCTTCTTTCAGTTTCTGCCAAGTCTCACTCGTGTAGTTATCAGGCAATTTAGGTTTATCTGCAAAAGTAAACACTATGTCACAGTTCACAAGAATAAAGATTGAAAAGAAATGTACAACATGATGCAACACATTTCAAAGTTGCTCTTCAAGATGTGTGAATATTTGAATGATTTGGCATATTATTGCATGAGCTGCAATCTGATTCAAATAGGATTGGTAAAATCCATGCAAAATATCTAGAATAAAAAATGATGGACCGAAGTTCACCACAAATTTCCAAGTAGAAATCTGGTAAAAGGTTGACTAAAAAAACTATTATTTGGTACCGCCAACACATAAAAGAAAGAACCACTAATTTGCATGAATGATTTTCAGCGAGTTCTTTTACCAGTGTTATTTAGCAGGGTGTTATTTAGCAGGGTGTTATTTTGGTAGAATGTCACATTCTTTCACTCATATGAAGCACCACTTAGTTCAGCTAGTTATCACTGGCTATTCATAAAACAAAATTCAAGATGATTTGCATAGGCTTTATAAAGCAAATAAATGATATATCCCGCAAATCCAAAAATGCACTCTGTTTGTTTAGCCCAAACCATAAATACTGTACAAACATGACTACGTTTCCACTGACAGATGACTATTCCTCTTGTTGCTGTCCTCTAAGACAGTCTAGAGATTGGACCTGGACATTCATATTTACAAGGGCCCAGGCAGTTCTCCAGCCACTGCAATTAGTTTGTACAAATTGCAAGCACCCTGTAAATGACCGATCTACAAATCCCAAAACACCATACACATCTGCTAGTTTTAGATTTTAAACATTTAAAAAGTCGCTAGAATTTTAGTAGCACTCCAAATTATCTACTTAAATTCTCCAATGCATCAAAATGACATAAGAACCATCATTTCCCCCAAAAAGTTGTTCGTGATGCACTATCTTGTGCAAAACAGGTCTAAAGTTCAGAACTCTCAGTGTAATATTAATTGATCAACTCTGCCAGTGCTGGAGGGAGTTCTACAACTAGCCTCAGGGTTCTAGGCTATGATGTGAAACAAACAAAAGTATAAATTAGGACACAACACAGTTTGGCTGTAACATTCTCTAAATTTGAATAGCTTGCCCATTCAAAATTTGGGATCACAAATAAAGAACTTGAGAGAGGTCACGAGCGACCAGTTCCCCTACTACAAAATAAACCTGGGCCTCCAAGAACAAGTGGAGTAAGAATAATTAATCTGCACTAACTGTGAGAAACATCCAGCAATGCAATTATAGATGTGAACTGAACAGACCATGCAAAACATCAGTAGCTAAATAAATGCAAGTATTATTATTATTAGCGGTATGTATTATTATAATACTTACATTTGATATAGTGCTATTCATGTCATGAGAACATCTCAAACCACTTCCCATGACTTATTTGTCTATTAATAGTCAGTAGATTGATTAATTTGACCTCTGGAGATGCGCTTCCTGGTACAATATTAAATCATCCCTACTTAGATGTAATTATTTCCTGTACCATATTTGTACTAATACATTAAATGTCTTGTAACAGCAGCCTTATTATTTGGAAACTGATTCAATCATGATAGTGGCAATCTTAAACAGTACTTGTTAAACATACCGCCTAAACATTTCACATTGAAATTCTTTCAATTTTGTACTCAAAATACCTCCCATTTTTGTAAAGATTCAATTTCACACATGTCAAATGTAAACTGTAAATAATTCTGCAGGAATAAACATACATATGATGCTACTGTAGAAGTCAGGCAAGCACCTGTAGTTAACTGGAAGGTATGTAAATGTATAATTTTCAAACACATCAATTTATTTATCATTGTGGCCTGGCCATCAGCCTTCTACCAGTAAACTTTTGTTAATAGTTTTCCTCATTGAGGGAAGGCGGAGGGGGAAAAAAAAAGGACGATTGCTATTTTGTGACCACTGGCATAGGTGAACGTGCACGGATGGCGAACGACGTGTGGCCTGGGTCTTTCCCTTTCAAACTTCACTTGTCAAACGATCAGACCCATGTTTCAGCATGTGGCAGGCGTACAAAGAACATGGGGTGTCATTTCCTTTTTTAAAAACACCAACACATCTCCGCCGTGATCACCAAAAGCCCTACAGTCCCCGAGTGAAAGGAAAACGGGAAGGTGTGTGGCCTACACAATGAAAGGGGCTTGCTTGAGACTCGAGTTTTAAATATGTGTGTGTGTATACAGTATGTATATATATATATAAATAAAACGCAGCGACAATTCAACCACAGACAACGCAGACCTGATCCCTTACTACTTGACACGGACTTTCTTTTTTTTATATATATATTAAAAAAACGCCCCCATTGTATTCCGTTTCGACCTGTTTACAAACACATTCCGTCTACCTTTGAAATTTTTTATGACTAATTTTTTGGCTGTGCCCGGTTTACTGTTGGCAAAAGTGGAGGATTTGGTCAGCCCGTTGGCGTGCACGCCCGTTAGGACGGGGCAAGCACTTTTCCTCTGCGCCGCCTCCTCGGCCATCGCATCGAGTCCGATAAAGTCCAGCGAGTCGTCGTCGAACTTGACTTTCTTGTGGGGGACGTGGTGGTGATGGTGGTGGTGGTGCTGGTGTTGTTGCTGCTGTTGGTGATGATGGTGGTGGTGGTGGTGGTGGGTGGACGAGGCGGCGGGCCTGGGGTAGGGTAGGTGTTGGAGCTGGGCTTCGGGCTGGGGCTCGAACTCGCCTCGGCCTGCGCCGGCCTCCGTGTCGGCCTCTGCCTCAGCCTCGGCCTCGGCTAACTTTCGCTTCTTCGGCCCCACATCGGCCTGCTGTCGCACCTCCTGCGGAGAATTTGGAGACGAGAGGCCCGTTCGAAACATGAAAAAAAATGGATAAAAACTGCCCGCCACCCACCCCCCACGCCGACGCCTTTAGGGTTGAACTGGGGGAGTTTTTTTTCCACACACACACCCCTCCCCCCCCCCCGCCTCCCTGATAAAGAGGCGAAAAGGAGCGGAGGGAGTAAAGGGAGGAGAAGAGAGAAGGAGGTCTGAGGAGCGTTGAGGTGAGGGAAGGAGAAGGGAAAAAAAAATCCTCCGGAACCTGAGCCTCCCCCCCACCCCCGAGAGCCGCTTGTTTTGTCAATAAAGCAAAATGGCCGCACTTCCGATGCAGTGGGAGAGAGGGGGGGGGGGGCATGCCGGGAACAGGAAGTGAACCTGCTCCACTCAGGGGGAAGAGGTGGGGGGGGGGGGGGGGTTACCCGCCAAAACCCCTCCCGCCCCCCCCCTCCCCCCACACACACACACTCCCTACACCCGCTAGCACAATCCATGTCTCTACCCCCTCCACACACACACACTGTACAATCCCAACCCTCACAGTACACCCCCTCCCCACCTTCACACTCCCCACCCCTCCTACACACTCCCCCAACCCCCACACCCCATTTCCCTTCACTTCAAAGTCACACAACAACCACACAACTGCATTTGTATTTGATTACGGCACTGTACAAATGCGCCTCTCGCACCCGGAGAAAGTCCCGAGGCGCTGACCCGAGCTGGGATCGGGGAGGGTAGGATGGGGAAGGTGACCATTATCCCTTGGGAAGGATGCCTCGAAAGCACTTCACAGGATCGGAGGCTCGTGAAGCGATGACTTGTGTATTTGTGGACAAGTGCCGCAGAGCGCAAAACAGCCTCTGTTGCCGGGATGATTATAAAATATAGAAAATCACTGAACATTACAGCACAGAAAGGAGGCCGGTCGGCCCATCGTGCCCCTCGCTCTTTGGGAGAACAGAACCACCCAATCATTCCTAGTCTTTCCCAATACCGGATAACCGCAGATAAAAGGAGGTTTAAAGTCAGAACAGGCTGAGGAAAGGAGGCTATTGACCACATCTCTACCCCCCTCACCCCCCCCCCCCCCCACACTCCCTCTCAACCCAATTGCCCCGTCTCAACCCATCACCCCCACCATTCTTTCAACCACCCCCCATAAGCTTTGGTGTTTGCAGTTGGCGACACCTGGCGTCCTCTCCCTTTTTCGCACTCCATGGCAACCAAGATCCACTTTACGGCCAACTGTCGTGCTGTCGGTCGCCCGGTTCGCGACGTGCCGCCAGTCAAAGCGCTGCGTTTTGCTCCGGCAGTTGGTTGGGCCTCGTGGAGAAGGCGCTGGGATTTTATTCCCTATTATTCACCCGGGGGAATAAAAACCCCACAGGAGAGGGAGAAGCTGAAGCCTTAGCGCCGCGGACTGGACTGCAAAATCACCGAGCATCGCCGGTCACACGATGTTTAAAAAGTCAGTCCTTCTCCTTTCCTGGATGGTCTTCCTACTCTTCCCTCCATCTCCTCCTCCTCCTCCTTCTGCTCCCCCATCATCTCCTCCTCCTCCTATTCCCTCATCTCCTCCATCATCTCCTCCTCCTACTCCATCTTCTCCTCCTTCCCCCATCTTCTCCTCCTCCCCCATCTTCTCCTCCATCATCTCCTCCTCCTACTCCCCCATCTTCTCCTCCTCCTCCCCCATCATTTTCTCCTCCTGCTCCCCCATCATCTCCCCCTCCTGCTCCCCCATCATCTCCTTCCTACTGCACATCCTTTCTAAAACATAAACATGATTTAAATGTGTTTACCCCCTCCCGCACTTCACTCTGCTTTTGTTGCTTGTGGCTGATTTACTGGCAAACATTGAGGATTTGGACAACTGGCATAAATTCGGGCCCTTTTTTTGTTTCTTTTATATATTTAAAAAAATACAAACAAGAGCCAATTCAGTCCTTATTATTGTCATCCTCCCCACCTCTCCCCTTCATTTTACACCCAAGTAAATTATGAGTGCACACATTAACGCAGATCCATAGCTAACACAAACGTGTTTGGATCTAGATGCCTTTAAAGGTCAATCTAGCTTGCACACATGCACATCTGTTTATGTGGGCACAGGTAAATCTAGGTGTATCTATATACACCTACACAGGTGTGCACTTGCTACCCTCACCCCCCCCCCCCGAGATCCCTTTACCCTCAGGCCCCACCCTAATCCCCAAGTTTTGTGTGCATGCATGTTCGCCTACATGAATGGATCTGCATGTATGTGCTCCTGTGTGGATCTGGTGTGCGTTTGATTGAATGTGATAATTACACCTCTCACCTGGAAATTCCTGGTTTATACTATTGCCCTATTTTGAATATTGTGGCTGTAACCTTGAATACCCATTCTCAAGTTTAGAAAAAAGATCAAACACTCATGAGGTGGGCGGAGCTTTCATTATGACATTTACCTAGGAAGTTTGATTCAAGCGAGTTACATTATCTCTGAATGGTGGTGCATATTTGCTTCAGGAATCATGACTGCTAATTGTATTCTGTTAAAGATTTGAAGGACTGTTGATTAATTTTTATTACTATTTACAGGTTTGATGAAAAGGAAAATGTCTCAAACTGCATTCAGTTGAAGACATCTGTCATTAAGGGCATTAAAAATCAGCTGATGGAACAATTTCCTGTAATTGAGCCATGTTTGAACCAAATCATGCCAAAGAAGGATCCAGTAAAAATCGTGAAATGGTACTACTGAAGTTTTTTTTATCAAATATGAATAATCCTTACATTTGTATTGTACTGACTGTATGTGGGATTTTTCGCTCAGAGTTGGGATTTGGTGTAAATAATTTGGTCATCAGTGCTGTAAAAAAAATGTTTTTGTAACAGACTTCCATCTTAAAAATGTGGTACACTGTTTCTTTTCTCATCCTATAGCCATGAACATGTAGAAATTCTGACTGTTAATGGAGAACTGCTGTTCTTCAGACAGAGGGAGGGACCTTTCTACCCCACGTTACGATTACTTCACAAATGTAGGTCTGCAGCATTTAATTGCGAATAACCTTATTTAAGCATGCTGTTATTAATTTGTACAGTTGTGCAATTTTTCACCATCTTACGCAATTTTAAAAACACCACAAAAGCGTTTTGAATTGGTGGGACTGATTACTGTGAAAGGCTGTTGTTTTGAGCTTTCTAATATATTAATTTTGACAACAAATTTGTTCAGTTGGTGGTGGCAGAGTGGTCCCCATAGTGAAAGCTTGATCAACCTCGAATATCCACTTGTCATACTTTCTAAGAATGGGTCTGCTGTTGTTAAAAAATTTGGATGTGGATGCTGGTATGGCATCACAAATATATTTTAAAATGTGTAACACTCGGTATTACACAGGCAGATGCTCCATGCATGAAGGGTGCTGTGTAAGTGCAGGTGTTGTTGATACCATTATTACCGAAATATTCATAGGGTGACTTTTGGAAGGTCCGTCTGTGGTATTACAGCTCAGCATTGTGCTGCACGGCTGAATATTCAGGACAGAATAACCCATTAATATTTATTGTACAGACTCAAACAGAAAGGAGGAAAACTACAAACTTGTACATTAAAGTACTTTTAATTGATTTGTTTAAATTCTAAATTTATTACCACTCCACCCCCTCCCCCCCCCCCCCAACACTCGTAGATAAGTAAAGCCCAGCCTCAGAAGAAGATGCCTTTTAAACTGTAATCTGTTAACAAATTGGTAACTTTAGATGTATGTTGTCAAAGTGAATAAAGTATTTGACTTCAAGGTTTATGTAATTTCTGTGTTCTCCATTTCTTGCAGATCCATTTATCTTGCCACATCAACAAGTTGACAAAGGGGCCATCAAGTTTGTACTGAGTGGGGCTAATATCATGTGCCCGGGTCTAACTTCCCCAGGAGCCAAACTTCATCCAGCAGACATGAATACCATAGTTGTATCCTTTATCAATTATATTTTTAGCTGTAGTGTACTTCAAAGTAGGAAAACTAGAATGTTTTTTGCTGATAACTCGGATCTTTTGAGGACTGTAGCTTTTTTATTATAATTGTCTATGATTTAATGTAAACATCTTAACAGACAAGCTTTTATTGTGATAATAATTTTAATAATATTCACTGTAACCATTGTACTAGCTCAATACCGTCACAGATTTTGGATTAGAAGTTAACACCCTCCCAACAAAGCTAACGCCTGGAGACGATAATATGTTGGACTGTTAAAATTATATTTGTTGGTTTTGATTCAAAGATTTCTTTTTTAAACTTTTTTTTATCAGAAATAACTAACTAAAATGGAGGATTAAAAACAAAGTAATTAGCATTTTTTAAATTTGAAACCATTTATGTTGTGGTTTTGCAAAAACATATTTTAGGTCTCCAGTTTGGCTACTTTGGTTTCCTTGATTGAATACATCTTAAGGCTATAATGGCAGAAGGCAAGCAGCATGCATTGTGTGTTGGAGTCATGAAGATGGCAGCTGACAAAATGTAAATATATTTACTGTTTTATTATTGTATTGGAGTTGCTGCAAGGGGATATGATGTGGCAGCAGTTACAGAGACTTGGCTCAAACAAGGGCAGGAATGGAAACTGAACATTCCTAGCTATAATGTATTCAGGAGGGATAGAGAAAGGAGAAAAGGAGGGGGGGGTGGCAATTTTAATTAAGGACTCAGCTACAGCCTTAGAAAGGAACGATGTGGAAGAAGGCCTCAAGACCAAATCTATCTGGTTAGAGTTAAGGAACGAAAAAGGAGCAGTTACGCTGTTAGGGGTATACTATAGACCACCAAATAGTGGGAAGGAGATAGACGAGCAGATCTGCAAGTGGATTTCGGAAAGATGCAGAGCTAATAGAGTAGTGATAGTGGGTGACTTCAATTATCCCAACATCGACTGGTAGAATAGTAGTGTAAAGGGCAAGGAGGGAGAAGAATTCCTAAAATGTGTACAGGACAACTTTCTTGATCAGTATGTTTCCAGTCCAACAAGGAAGGATGCAGTGCTAGGTCTAGTTTTGGGAAATGAGGTGGAGCAAGTACAAGTTTCTGTAACAACAGGTTTCTGTAGGTGAACACCTAGGGAATAGATATCACAACACCATTAGATTCAGAGTAATTATGGAAAGGGATAAGGAACACTCAAAGGTGAAGACACTCAATTGGAAGAAGGCTAATTTCAGTGAGTTAAAGTGGGACCTAGCCGAGGTTGACTGGAAAGAAAGATTGGCAGGTAAAATAGCTAATGAGCAGTGGGCAGTCTGCAAATAAGAGATAGTTCGGGCACAGGTCAAAAACATTCCAACAAAGGTAGAATGTAGGGCATCCAAACCTCCCTGGATGACTAAGGCAATTGGGGTTAAAATAAAGCAAAAAAAGGAGGTTTATGATAAGTGTCAGGCCCAAAATACAGAAGTCAAACAAGCAGAATGTTGGAAGTGCAGGCGAAAACTGAAAAAGGAAATTAGAGGGGCGAAAAGACTGCATGAGAAACAATTAGCAGGTAACATTAAAGGGAATCCTAAGGTATTTTACAAACATATTAAGAGTAAAAGATTGATCAAGGATAGGGTGGGACCAATTAGGGACCAAGGAGGAAATCTTATTGTGGAGGCAGAGGGCATGGCTGATGTACTGAATGAGTACTTTGCCTCTGTCTTCACAAGAGAAGAGGATGCAGCCAATGCCATAGTAGTGGAGGAGAGCATAGAAGAAATTGATAAGTATAACCAGAGAGGAAGTACTAAAAAGGTTGACGGCACTCAAGGTAGACAAGTCACCTGGTCCGGATGGGATGCATCCTAGGTTACTAAGTATGAGAGCAAATAGCAGAGACTCTGGCCACAATCTTTCAATCTTCCTTGGACACAGGAGTGGTGCCAGAGGACTGGAAGGTTGCTGATGTTACTCCCCTGTATAAAAAGGGGCAGTAGGACAAACCTGGGAACTACAGGCCAGTCTGTCTAACGTCGGTAGTGGGCAAACATCTAGAGTCTATCATCAGGGACAAGATAGATCTTCACTTAGAAAGATACAGGCTAATAAAGGACAGCCAGCATGGATTTGTTAAAGGCAAATCTTGCCTTACAAACCTGATGGAATTTTTCGACGAGGTAACGGAATGGGTGGATGAGGGTAGCGCAGTTGATGGTAGTTTGCATGGACTTTCAAAAGGCATTTGACAAAGTGCCGTGTGAGAGGCTTATTAGGAAAGTAGAGGCCCTTCTTGCAGAGGATAGTAAGCATCTGCAAGAAGATATAGATAAATGGTAAAGTGGGCAGACACATGGCAGATGAAGTTTAATGCAGAGAAGTGTGAGGTGATACATTTTGGGAGAAGAAATGAGGGGAGGAAATATAGGCTATATAGTACAATTTTAAAGGGTGTGAAGGAACAGAGAGTCCTGGGGATTTGTGTTAGTGACTTTTTGAAGGTGTCAGGTAGACAAAGCCGTTAAGAAGGCATATGGGATACTAGGCATAAATAGGGGTATAGAGTATAAAAGTCAGAAAGTGCTGACTAACCTCTATAAAACTTTGGTTAGGCCTCAGCTGGAGTACTGTGTCCAATTCTGGTCACCACACTATAGAAAGGATGTTAAGGCATTAGAAAGGGTACAAAGAAGACTCATGGTTACAGATTTAAAATAGTTTCAAAACGAAGCAGAGGAGAGCTGAGGAGAAATGTTTTCACTCAGTGAGTTGTTCGAATCTGGAATGCATTGCCTGAAAAGGTGGTGGAGGCTGATTCGATAACAGCTTTTAAAAGAGAATTAGATCTTTATTTAGGAAGAACAGGTCTGTTAGGTTATTCTGAGAGAGCTGGGCAGTGGGATTGAGTTGCTCTTTTCAAAGAGCCGGCACAGACTAAATTGGCCGAATGGCCTCCTTTTTTGCTGTAAGATTCCATGGAGGGTGAAATTAACCTGATGTTCTCAGTGAGGGTGCCCAATTTAGAAATCGCTGAATATCGCTTTATAATCTTGTAGTCCTGTGCATAGGACAAAAATGCAAGTAACATTTCCTTATCATGTAGGCTGCTAATACTCCTATTGCAGTAAATAAAAAATAACTGCAGTGGTGGACACTGTGACAACCTTAACAATTTGATAGGACTGGCTTCCTTCCTCAAGATCTGTTTCATGATGTACATCTTTGGACTATGTTTTCAGTCATCTTTCCCAATCCCTTCAGCTTCCAGTCCCAACCCGGGTTCCCAGCCTTCAGTGTTAAGCGCTTTGAGATGTCCTGATAAAAATTTTACTGTACAGTATTTCAAAAATAGTGTGCCTGTTTATTGCTGTCAGCCCCCACCATGAGATTAATTGATTACCACAGAATGTTAAACCTATTAGTACAGTAAAAGCCCATTTATCTGGCACCCTCGGGACTTGGCCAATGCCAGTTAAAGCGTGTGTTGGATATTCAGCCGAAAACACACAAAATTTTTTTTTGAAAAATGCATTGTGCCGAATAAATTCTGGTTAATCGAACGCGGACCTTTTATTTTGAGGTGCCAGTTATATAGAAATTACGGTTGATGGATAAACGGGCTTTTACTGTAGTTGGCCACAGTCTTGGCTAAAAAAACTTAATCACATAAAACTTCCATTTCTAATTGTGGATCTTTTGGTTTGTTTCTGCAGTGAACAAATTAACAAAGGTATTGGTATTGAGAACATGCATTATTTAAACGATGGTCTTTGGCACATGAAGACATACAAATAACAAAGGATGTCGTCAGCGAGATAATCTACTGTATGGACAAATAGACGAAACTTATAGACATCTGCATTATTGTTTTTTTTCCAAAAGAATGGTTTGAAAAAGTCACTTCATCACAGAGCCTTATTTCCTACTTTTATGCTGGGTTTAGATTGCAGCAATGTCACTGTTTGCAGCAGGGCTACAGTATAAACAAAGTTTTGCTGTTGCCTATAGAGGCTGTAACTGCACGATCCCAAGTTGGATCATCATCCCAACTACAACCAGGCTTGTGGGTGAGGAGTGTTAGCCTTTCCTGACATACCAGCAATGTGGTTTTGTCATTATCGGCATTTACAGAGCTCATAGTGACAAGGATGACAAGTAATTATTGTTGCGTGTAGTGACTTTGTAGGCAAGTGAGACAGCCGTTTTACACACTGTAAGTTCCCACAAACAACCATAAGTTGAATAACCAATTTATTCGGAGCAGCTTGAAAAGTGAAACTAGCACAAATATGTTTTTTTTCTGGGTTAGGCCAATCGGTCTCTTCCAGTTTAAACATCATTATCTAAATGTTGAAACTGGATTTCAGCGCCTTGTGACATCCTCCTGACATGAAAGGCGCTATACAAGTGTAATTTTGTTGCTGTTGTTTTGGAAAAGACCTCATAGCAACATGAAGGCACACAAGACAGTATCGCTAGAGTCCATGTTGTATTTTGGAAACAATTTGACTCATTAAACTGTGTTCTGGGAAAATGCTAAAATGCAGGTGTTCTTAGCACTATAATTGTTTTCTACAATTGTTGTATTGGTAAAAACATCTGATGCCTGAATGTTCATTAAATTAATACTGAAGTATATGCTGTGTCTTGAAACTATTTTAAAATAAAGGTGTACTGGAAGTTTTTATACTTCAACTGTTGGTGGTGGGATGGGCGGAACAGAATTTTTTTAAAAAAATAGGATTGCAAGAGCAACTGTGGAAACCAGACACAACACTCCTCTCCTGCTCACAAAAAACATAAATTACCATTTTAGGAAGGGAAATTAAGAAAGTCCAATTTGTTGTTTGAAAACACTGCTATTGATAGTTTTGATTGGAGATAATTTATGAATTTACAAGCTACTTGAAACCATATTTATCTTGCAAACTTAAAAACCAGGAATCTCTGTAATGAAGTGAACAAGACAACTTTCAGAGATGTTATTCCTGTTAACAATGAGATCAGTGGGAAAGAACCAAATCATAGTCTCCAAATAGAATAAAATTCTAAATATAATTACATTGAATTTTAAATTCAACATTTAGATTTATAGTCATGCCAGAAATAGATGTAAACAACTAAAACTGTTTAATCCACTTTATTTCATAATTTAAATCACAGTTCACAATTAAATTCTATTCATCATCAGAAAATATGAAAAACAAAACAAGATATTGGATTTTTACAAAACATCTCTTAATGGAATGATTATATTGTCAAGAAAGGAATCCTTCCCATTCATATAGGCCAAAGCAAGATTTTATGAATATACACACCCATGGACCCCTGAAAACCACGGTTTATAAATTCTGCACAAGTGCACGACTTTCATATCAGCCCAAGCCCTGAGAAACTTTGTTTCTGATTTGAACAGTAATTTCTTCAAATGTAGAACAAAAACGTTTTTCAGTTGTGGCATTAAATTGATATTTTAAGATACTACCAGTTAAACCTATAAAGATTCCCAGAGAAATTAACATTGTTCTTCCAATCCTGGATTTCCCTTGTTGATTAGTCAGACTATAAAAATGGAGGCAAAATGCTTCCAGATCACTAATTTTTTTTCCTCAATAACCACCGTCTCAAGACTCCAGAATTAACTTTGCTGTGTTAGGCAATAAATTAAAAATCTTGGCAATCAGTCAGGACGATCTTATACACTTTGGGGGAAATTTGATGGGTGAACTAAATGCGATGAATGGCATTCCATGCAAGTAATAGACATCAGAGTCTCACACTGATATGTTGAAAGGAGTACTTCAAAGTAGCCACGTAAATAGGTTTGTCATATTTCCATTAAGTTATACATTGTACAAAAGTGGCACTGATCATTGAATTAATCAATGCCACCATACAGTACTTCATTTCCAACTTGAATGGAGGCTGAGGTTGAGCTAAAGTGTTCCATTTCACAATTGTAGGAAGATTTCTTTCCAACACTGAAGCAGAATTAAATGGAAAGAACATCCCTAAAGTTTAGCTTTGGCGTATTTTAATTGGGAAAAAATAACAGTATCATAGAGGTATGCCGTTGAATAAACAAGAGAACCTGCAATATTAAAGTAGTAAATCAGTCTCCATTTTTAAAAGATAAGGGGATTAAGGGATACGGGGATAGGGTGTAAGTAAATGGAATTAGGATAGAGGAGGCATTGACGTTATGTTATGTTATGTCGTTATTTAATGTATTTAATGTATTTAATGAAGGTGTTTTCACAACCAGGATACCAACAATTAGCTAATGTAGGTTAATTGTTTAAGAAACAAAAATTGCAAAATAATAATTATCTTGTCATGCTGTGTTCAATACATTCCTTTCCACTTAAAATTGACATTTTTGTGGTGAGATTTTGTGCTCACGTACTTGAGGGGGAAATTAAACGTTTACCGAGGCAGGGAAAGCAAAGTAAATTGACCCAATCAGAACAATGTGCCTTAAACTCATCCTTATTCTCATTGCATTCTTAACATCTCTACTGCACCTCTTGTTTCAATCTATTACAGTAGATGGCAGCTGTGTTGGCTTGGAGTAACTTAGATATCAAATTTAAACAGTCATATGCTAACTCATTGTATCAATTAGTCCCCTTAACTTTTGCAGTCCCTCCAATCAACAAACAGAAGGTGAATCTTAATTTATGATCCCCAATAACTGTTCTACAATTCAATCAAATCCAACATTGTCATTATTATATACATATATACCAACTAGCCTTAGAGATTGACCACATTAAAGGGTGGTGTTCATTTAAAAACAGTGCTTCTTTTGAGATTTTTCAAATTGAACCACTGAATGGAGAAGTTTTCTGTTTGCCATCATGGTTTTCACAGTTAACCCAGTGTGGAGTGGCTCCACAGTAAATATCAGTGGTATTTAATCATTGTTAGAATCCTTAGGTGGCGTGAAAATCAGTGCATCATTGAAGACATGTCCGTAAGGTCGTAATCTGTAAACACCATACATCATGAGGTGCATGTGGTTTGGGGAATCGCTATGAAAAGTGACAGCAACATCAGAGCAGCATCCTTCCACAACTTCATTTGGGCGATTAGACATTGCCTCGGTGACAAGGGTGCTTACAGACTTTGTATTAAACAATTCTTTTCCTTCAGCATCTTCTGCATTTTCAGCAAAGACTCCAGTGTACTTTAAGCAATCAGCTATTCCTTTGTCTTCGGATGTCTTCCATAATATACTTTCCTGTTCTGGACATTTCACAGGATCATCAAGAATTCCATGAAACCTTTGTAATGCTTCTATACTCAGGACAATGCCAGCTTTAAATTCAACGTACTGCAAATCACCAGATTTTACAGTATGACCAATGTAGAAAGGCTGTGCTGGGTCTTTATTCAATACAAAGAATTTAAGATTTTCAATTATTGCGAATGTGGGTGAATCAACCAAGAGGATCCAGTTGAAATCAACTTTATAGTTTTCATATGCATGTTTGAGAGCTTTTCTGGTCATTGTCCATTTGTCTTTGGTTTCTAAATTGATTGCTGGGAAGATTTTAACAGATTCGGAACTATAAAAAACAACCCCGTCACAATGTTTAGTCCACGTATCTCTCGCAGCAGCCCAATAACCAATTTCTTTTGGTGAAACCATGACTAAACATAAAACGCGAATGCTCTTGCTTAGCTCTACACGCTTTGTTTCTGGTAAAGTCAGAAGTTCCTCCTTATTGGGAACCTGTAGATGGTGGTGTTGATGGGTTAGCAAATCTCCATACATTTTGGTACTGCCCATAAGGGTGATAACTACACAGAACAGTCCACCAAACATAACACCTTTCACGAACGAGTTGCCTTCTGCAATCATCTTTGCCACTAAAGGATACACAAAACAGCATAGTGTCACAAGCGTAGTGTAATCCTACACATATTGATAAACAATAGACTTGCATATTATGAATAAACACTTTAATTTCATACAATGTTTCAGTGACTAGCTCTGTGACAGCACAAATGAACAGGCCCATAATAGTTCTTATATTGTAAAAGACTAGAGATGCCGGAAATCTGAAACAAAAACTGAGATTGCTGGGAACAACTGATGAAGGGTCAAGGACCCGAAACGTTGACCCGTTTTCCTTTATTGACGCTGCCCGACGTGCCGAGAGCTCCCAGCGATTTCTGCTTGCGTTCCTTAAAAATTCTTCGCTGGTCTACCCTACTACACACGAAGCCTTTAAGAAACGATCGCTGTACAGAACCCGAATCGATTCTTATCACTGGCATTTATACCGCAGCAATTGCACACAAATATGTAAGTGAATTTGCATGTAAGTGTAAGTGAAAGTGAATTTGCAAGGCATTAAATTACCTGCGAAGACTTCTTCTTTCAAGAATACACAGACCCTCAGGACAGTCTGTACCTGAAAACGAGAGAAAACAAGAGCAGAAAAACAATATGAGAACACCTTATCAAATGACTTAGAAACCTCACACCCTGCCACCAACCCGGAACGGGCCTCAAGACCCTCCTCTTCGACGGTCCCATCGGTCACCCCAAATTCCTCTCCCCCTTCCCCCCCGCCCACCCCCCCGCTTTCCCTCCGCCCTCCCCAGATCCTGACCCCCCAGCTCGGGTCTGAAAACAATGACTGTCCAGCACCTTAGAGGCGTCCTCCTGACATGAAAGGCGCCGTCTATACTCAAGTAAGTGTTGTAAATAATTAACTCAGACTTCCTGCTTGACAGGACACAAGGAAGGACTGACTGACAGACAGACAGATAGACTGACACACAGACAGACAGACTGACACACAGACTGACACACAGACAGACTGACTGACACACAGACTGACACACAGACAGACTGACTGACAGATAGATAGACTGACACACAGACAGACAGACTGACACACAGACAGACACACAGACAGACTGACTGACACACAGACTGACACAGACTGACTGACACACAGACAGACGACAACACCACCACCACGACAGGAGACAGATTCGACACGATACTGACAATGAAGGATTCTAATCTCGGGGAGTGTGTGTGTGTGCGTGTGTCGGTGTATACGCGTGTGGGTCGGGGGGGGTGTGTGTGCGTGTGTCGGTGTATACGCGTGTGGGTCGGGGGGTGTGTGTGTGTGGGAGTGGGGGGAAGAACAGACGCAGGGCCCCACCGGGGCTGAGAGGGACCGACCCCGACCAGGGTGACGACGACAGCAACAACAACAACAGCCCCCGCCGCCTCCAGGAGGTCAGACACCGGGGTTCCCGCCGCTCTTTCACTGCCTGCCCCCCCCACCCCCACTCTACTCACCTCTCGTCCCGTCCCGCCAAGCGTCTGACACTGAGCAACCGGTTCTTCCACACAATGAACACACTCCTCCCCACCCCCGGTGACGCATACTCCCACCTATCTATTTCCGGGTCAAACAGCCGGCGTGGGCAAGTCGTCCAGCCGTGTGACCCGGCGGCCATCTTTACTGCTGGCAAACGTCAGCACCATCATCATCACCCACCCACCCACCAACCACACTGCTACTGGTCTGGTCACCCTGTGTGTGTGTGTGTGAACAAATGTACCCACCCCCCCCACTCCCCTCACACACATACAACAACAACAACAACAATTTACATACAAACCACCATCCCCCCCACCCCCCCCCCTTCCCAGCTGAGAACACCTCAGCTGATCAACCGGCCTCTACGGAGAGCGCAAACGTTTCACGTCACTTGCCTTTTGCTGAAGGTTTTGTTTTGGATTTCCGGCATCTGCGGTATTTAGGCTTTTGCAATAATAATAACAATTGCAATGCTTGACACGCGATGGGAGTGTCTTTCGTGTTGGGTGGGACATGTCTCCCCAAGCACCACCCGGGCTGATCATGAATAAGCCTTGCATTTGATATTGACTTTGCCATTCACGTCAGTAGGGCGTCCCAAAGCGCCTGACACGATATACTGTAAAGTGTAGTGACTGTACCTTGTGAATGAATTGTTTAATTCGAAGTCTAAACAATTTACGCCCCGCAATGTGCCACAAGCGTGAAGTTCATTTGTTGGCCAAGACATTGCTGTTAAGTGTTCTTTGCCTGTTTGTCGGCAATTGAGGTTGACAAGTGTAAATATTAATAACTGCTGCAAGGGGTGCTGCCAGCCCGTAACCAAAAAGGAAGCACTTTAATTGTGAAATTCTGAGTGAAATCAGATTGTTTAAACATTTTCTGATTCAAACCCAAATCTAGGGATGTCACAGATACTGTATATTTACATATACTGTATAAATACTGTATATAGCTTTCAATGTTTGCTTCCAATATCCGGGTGCGCATCACTTCATGTCTATAAACCACATCCTGTCTGTACTTCAACCTTTGTACCTCAGAGCTTTATTCTGCCTTAAAACAGGGCCCTCGACTGTGTCTGTCCTATTTCCCGCACCTCACCTCACCGCTTCCCCCCCACCCAGAACTGTGATAGGGCGCCCTTCGTCTTCACTTTCCACTCCACCAGCCTCCATGGTCAACGGATAATACTCCGCTATTTCAGCTTCATCGAACCTTGTGAAAAAAGACAGACGAGTAAACGGACAGAAACAGGAAATACCATAAAGAGACTGCGAAAGAAAAATGTGGCTTGGGTATCCTCAATCAAATTCTGAACAAAGAGTTTACAGTCAGTCAAAAGAGAAGCCTCATGATAGGTATGTTCAAATATATTTTTCAGTATAAAACAATTATCCGTACCCCTTTTCCTGCCTTTCTTCTCCCTACCCCAACCCCTCCCCCCTGCCTTGGTCCCCACCTTGGCATGTTGTTGTATTCTGTGAAGCGCTTTGAGACGTCGATAAGACGTGGAAAGCGCGATATAAATGTAAGGATTATTATTATTAGAATTATTGTTCCATTTCATTTTCACATCAGAAAAATATCCCCAAAGCTTCACAGGATTTGATGTGAAGTGTGAACATTGTAGACAAATGTGGCAGTCAATTTGCAGACAACAAAGTACCTCAAACAGTCATGTTGTGAATGACCAAGTTGGGAGATTTTTGGCCAGGACATGTGAATTGACTGCACCATTTGGGAGCAAACGTGAAGTGAATGTCTTGTGCAAAAAAAAAAGCAAAGCTCTATTTATCAGCTAATTTACGATGGGAATATATATATTTTTCATAATGATGTTGCATTCATCACTGCATTTCTGAGATTCAGTTTTATTAACAGTTTGGTTGAGTTTCACATGTATTATACACATTAAACTTTGGAAAACAATCATGGATTCAATTGAAAATTGAAAAGTTTTTTTTAATGTGCAACATACCAAAGGGTAAAACTATTGAAAGGACTTAATTCTACTGCATTCCTTTCCATTGACGTCTTCCACTAGAAAATGCGTTCAAAATATCAGGTTGCAGATTGCCACAGGGAGAGAGAAAAAAGCACCCTCCCTCTCGCGAAAGAAAAAAGAACTACAGTTGTTGAACAGAGAATTTTTCATTTGGTCCGCAAGCGCAGATTTCCACCGTGAAACACATAAAATACAAACAAAAATGCTTCTTGTCGCTACTCTATACAACGAGACGCGTTGGAAGCATCGGTTACACGTTAGTGGGTCGTTGTTTTTCAACTCGTGGGGTATTTAGAGGTGTGGAAACCGAACGGACGGAACCGCACGATTCGTCACGTCGCCGCCCGCGTGTCGATGAAGTGGTGAGCACACGCCGCTCTCCAGCTCACACAAACGTGATGGCGGCCGCTGAGTGACAGCGGCGCCGACCAATGAGAAGCCGAGCGCCGGCTCTCCTATTGTGACGTCGGTGCGGCCTCTGCCAATCGGAGCGTCGGAAGCGGGGCTGGGGGCGGGGGGGAAGAGCTACGGCTGACGTTTGACTTCAAAGCTGGGTTGAGGCGCGCACCCTTCCTCCTCTTCCGTTCGTCAGAGGGAGTCTCAGACATCGCTGAGGTATGTTAGTCGAGAGGAGGGTAGGGAGGAATAAAATAAAAACACTTTAACCTTCCTCCAAAAAATATTTTGAGCGACCAGACACCCTCTTCCTTCCCTCTTTCCCCCCCAATAACAAAAACGCTTTTGTAAAGCCTCGCTGACTGTTTAGAGCCAGTTTGGGTTGGCGTCAGAAGAAAAAAAAAGCTTTCAAACGTCCGCCATTGTGGATTGAGCAACCGCCGTCGCCTTCCCTTCGCTCTCCCTCCCTCCCTCTCTGGTGGCGCGTGTTTTCTTTTTCTTTCCTTTTATTTAAAAGTTGATATTTTAAATATAGATAAATATATATATATATATTGATGCTCCCTCTTAACCTCCACCACACCCCCACCCCACATCCCAGAATCATGCAGGATCATTTGCAGAAACCGGGAGGTAGGAACCGAGGGGACAACAACAGCCCGAGGAAGCGGGACCACCGTCAGGAGCAAACGCCCGCCAACAACCACCATCATCACCAGCACCACCACCATCAGGCGGCGGCTCAGCAGCAACAACATGGCGGCGACCATGCCCCGGCCGGCCCCGGCATCACGGTCGACCTGACCAATTTCCGCAAACCGGGCGAGAAGACCTACACCCAGCGCTGCCGGCTCTTCGTGGGTAACCTGCCGAACGACGTGACCGAAGAGGAGTTCAAAAAGATGTTCGAGAAGTACGGGGAGCCGTCTGAAATCTTCATTAACAAAGATAAAGCGTTCGGCTTTATCCGACTGGTGAGCGGTCACATTTATTTTCCCTCCTCTTCTCTCTCTCTTTGTTCTCTTATCCCCTCCCTCCCCTTATCACCGAGGCTACCCAGCTCGGGTCTGTCCACTGTGCCTTCCAGGGCTAGATTGAATATTTTATAGCTGGAAGATGTGTTAGACATTTAAAAAATATATATATTTTTGTTATTTAAAAAAAGACAAACGCCCCCATTTTTTTTAAAAGGGAAAAAAAAATCACGTTTCTTCTCTGAAAGTTTTCAATGTAAAATGGGATGTGTTCTCTGCTTCCCGCTAACGAACCGCCATTGAAAAATGCGCCTTTTTATGCGTAACGAGTATCAGTCGGTGCGGAGGGTGGGTTAGGGAACTTGTAACGTTGAAGTAGTAATGCGTACGATTGTTAATTAAGTGCGAGATACTCGCATCGACTTCTCAATGCTCTCGGAAAGATTGCAACCTTTTTTTTGTGAAGGGAGTTGAATTTTCTGAGTCGGTGAGGAAAAAGGTCCACCTATGGAGAATAGAAAATGGACTGCTGCATTTTGGAGGATGTATGCCTCACAATTCACTTTATATAGTTCCTTTGTTTAGGAACCTGGTTGTTAGTCAATTGGTGGATTGCTTTTCCGGGGATAATATTCCTTCAAAAAAATAATAATAAATGGATCACTCAATCCATGACTGTTGGTGAAACATTTTGCTTCTTAGTTACTATCCAACCTAAGGAGGTCTTTACTTAAGCCATTGTCCTTGGCAAGAGATGTTTACAGTCTGGTGGCCAATTTTGAATCTTGAAAATAAACAGTCGGTGATTTGTTCAATGTAGGAAACCAGGACTCTAGCTGAAATTGCAAAAGCAGAGCTTGACGATACTACACTGAGAGGAAGGCAGATAAGAATTCGATTTGCAACACATGGAGCTGCTCTGACGGTGAAGAATCTTCCTCAGTTTGTATCGAATGAGCTATTGGATGAGGCCTTTTCAATCTTTGGACCAGTTGAGAGAGCGGTGGTAATTGTAGATGATCGTGGGAAGCCAACTGGCAAAGGCATTGTGGAGTTTGCAGCAAAACCTGCTGCTCGAAAGGCATTGGACAGATGTACAGATGGTGCATTTTTGCTGACTGCGTAAGTAAATGGCACATTAATTCATGACTTATAAGTCTTCATGAGTGATCTTCTGGCTTTATTAAACTGCCTGTTCTATAATCTTGAACTTTTCACTTGCTGGATCATAACTAAAAATAAACTTGTTTGTTACTTTTGGAGTATAAATTAAATTACAGAGCCTACTTTTTAAAAACAAATTCAAATAAATGATACGGGCATATGAAAGAGGAACTTGAGGTGAGCCAATGGATTGAATTGATGGCCAAATTGCTGTGTGTCTCAGTGCAGATTTGAAGAGTTGAACAGCACACACATTCCAGATTTTAGAGAAGACTGGCAAAGTTTAATGACTGCTATTCCACAACACTATACAAAAAGGTGTTCATCAGCAGAGCAAATGCCATGGCAATGTGAAGGAGGGATATTTCAGGGATATACAGTATTACCTGCCACTGCCTGTGAAATTTGGTGTCCAAAGGATCAGTCTCTTGAGCCTCTCAACTCAAATGATGTGTCTTGTTTAGTTTTCTTTTATCAGATAGATTTCTCTATTAAAATTCCCATGGCATTTTTGTAGGATTGAATAATGTTTTTTCTCATCTAAATGCCTTATTAATTTCACCAAGTGATTTTGAAATAAGTTACTGACTTAATTGACCAAAAACTGTAGATCCATAATTTATTGCTTGGGACTCTGTTGGGACATTGTGAAAGGCACTCTTGTGTCGTATATTTATGAGTTTTTTTTCTCTCCTTTTTAGATTTCCAAGACCTGTGACGATTGAACCAATGGAGCAATATGATGATGAAGATGGGCTTACAGAGAAACTGGTCCAGAAAAATCAACACTATCACAAGTATGCACAGGCTATTGTTTTGAATAGATGTAATTTTCATAATATAAAACTAGATTGTCAATTCACATCCTTTGGTGTTGTCTGAACAATCCACCCCAATCAAGTGTTTAATTTAACCAGCCATATGGTTGATGATCCATGATTGCTCAATTTGGAAGATCAATATGGTTTCTTCCAATTGTCAAAATTCAGATTTCCTTGTGGCATTGTTGGAACGATATTACAGTATGAATTAGTTTGCACTACACTTGGCCAATGTTTCAGTTGGATCACAGCAAGTATTTTGTGAATTTGTTTTTCAAAGGGAACGGGAACAGCTACCCCGATTTGGTCAGCCTGGAACATTTGAATATGAATATGCCATGAGGTGGAAAGCCTTGCTCGAAATGGAGAAACAACAGCAAGATCAGGTGGACCGAAATGTGAAGGAAGCACGAGAGAAATTGGAAGTAGAATTGGAAGCTGCACGACATGAGCACCAAGTTATGCTGATGAGGCAAGGTGGGTCGTCAGTACAGTAAAAGCCTGTTTATCTGTGACCCGGCCAACTGTAACTTCCGTATAATTGGCACCTCAAAAAAAGTTCCCATTCGGCACAATCGCGGTGGTGCATTTAATGACTAGATTGTTGCACAAGAGTACAGTACGATTAGTTCTGAATGCTGCCGGTAGTGGCGCTTCCGGTTTTTCCTCCCCCTCCTTTTTCTCTCTCCCTGTTTCTTTTTCTTTCTCTCCCCCTCTCCTTCCTTCCTCTCTATCTCTCCCTCTCCCTTTCTATCTCTTCCCCTTTCTTTCTTTCCCTCTCTCTCTAATGGGTACTACATACTGCCTGTGTAACCTGACTGTATTATGGGTTTATACACTGTTTTGGTGAGGGATGGGATGGGAGAAGGAAAGAGAGGCAGGGAGAGAGGGGGTGAGGGGGAAAGGGAGGGAACGAGTGGGGGCGAGTGGGAGGGGGGAGAAAGAGAGGAGTGGGAGGGGGAGAGAGAGGGGGGCTGAGGTGATTAATTTAGATGGAAAATGAGAGGAGTGGAGAGGGTTTGGGTTTGGAGCCATTGAGATGCCAGACTGACTGAGTGTGTGTGTGAAAGAGAGAGGGAGGGAAGGAGGGAGAGAAAGAAAGAAAAAAAGAGGAAAAACCGACAGTGCCACTTTAAGAGAAAAAAAACTTGTGTAGAAGTTTGTTTTGTGATTGTGTGCTGCTTTTATAGACTATAATCTTATTTATTGCTTTATTGGTAAGTATCCATACAATATTCTGTTATTATTTAGTCTTATTAGTATGTTTTTTTAAAAAATTGTGTTGGGTTTTTGGCGTCAATATTCAACCCTATATCCGGCATGCTGTTTAACCGGCATTGGGTCAGATCCCAAGGGTGGAGGATAAGAGGGCTTTTACTGTATATGATTTAAAAGTGAAATCAGTCTAATTGATTTGTTTGGTGGTGTGGTTGAGAAGACATTTAAGACTTTGTCTAATGCTTAAATGTGACACAGCAGCTAATCACGTCTCTGAGACGTATCAAGCCCCTTCAAAACTACACTGAAAAGTGAATCAATTGATGGTGTATTTTGCAGGCGAAATATGGCAGCCAATTGTACACAGCAGGTGTACCACAAACTCAAACTGTCTTTCAGAGCTGCCAATCAGTATGTTTTTTGCCGTATTTAGTACGATAAATTGAAGTAAATACGACAGAACGATTTTTTTTGTTAAAATACGTTTTTTGGAAAATCTGAATTTTGGAAATTCCATGCTCTGCCTGTCTGTCTCTCCTTCTCTCTGTCTCAGTCTCCCTCTGTCTCTCTCTCTCTCTCTCTCTCTCTCTCTCTCTCTCTCTCTCTCTCTCTCTCTGTGTGTCTCTGTCTCTCTCCGTGTCTCTATCCTTCTCTGTCTCGGTTGCGCTCTCTCTCTCTCTATCTCTTTCTTTCTGTCTCTCTCTCTTTCTGTTTGAGTCTCTGGCTGTCACAATCTCACTCACAGTCTCTCTGTCTCAGTCTCTTTCTCTTTAACTCGCTCTCCCTGCCTTCAATAGCAGTGCTACCTACCTTCTGCCGACGCTGATACACTGTAAATGTTAGCGCTAGGCTTGGCGAAAGGCATTACTGGGAACAATTTTTTTCATATACGGAAACACAGTAGGGATCTCCCTCTTAATGCAATTTTTGCTACACAGGGGTTTTGAAGTCCCATTTTACTTGGCATCTTTTCACGCTGTAATTTTTTTGTAAGTAGCTTCTGGGGAAAATAATTTTTTTTACTACAAAATACTGTTTTTAGCTTTCAGGAGCACCGTATATCTCCGCGTATAAGGCGCACCCCCCGTTTTTGACCTTTTCTTGGTGCAAAAAACGGAAGCATTTTCAATGATATTGCCGGCAGAAGGGAGGAGAGACAGGTAGGTAGGGAGAGAGAGAGAGGCAGGCACGCAGGCAGGGAGGGAGAGAGGGAGGGAGAGCGGCAGCCTGGGAGAGAGAGAGAGGCAGGCAGGGAGGGAGGGAGGGAGAGCGGCAGGTCGGCAGCCCGGGGGAGAGAGAGAGGGAGAGCGGCAGGTCGGCAGCCCGGGGGAGAGAGAGAGGGAGAGAGGCAGGCCGGCAGCCCGAGAGAGCGAGAGGGAGAGAGGCACGCACGCAGGCAGGGAGGGAG
Organism: Hydrolagus colliei; assembly: GCA_035084275.1. Lineage (NCBI taxonomy): Eukaryota > Metazoa > Chordata > Chondrichthyes > Chimaeriformes > Chimaeridae > Hydrolagus > Hydrolagus colliei. Next base: position 15,636,291 of record CM068754.1, read on the forward strand.
GGAAAGCGGCAGCCCGGGAGAGAGAGAGGGAGAGAGGCAGGTCGGCAGTCTGGGGGGAGAGAGAGGGAGAGAGGCAGGCCGGCAGCCCGGGAGGGAGGGAGGGAGAGCGGCAGCCCGGGAGAGAGAGAGGGAGAGCGGCAGGCCGGCACGCAGGGAGGGAGGGAGGGAGGGAGAGCGGCAGGCAGGGAGGGAGAGCGGCAGGGAGGGACGCAGGCAGACTGGGTTCGGCAGAAGGTAAGCACAGCACTGAAGTCCGCTGCTGCTGCTGCTGCTCGGGCAGACGAGGCTGAAGCCCCGTCACCCGCTCCTCCCAACCCCCGCCGGACACATTGACCAAACCCCGGCTGACAGCGCGCCGGCCGCCCCTCCTGTTTACTGTATCTCCGAGGCTCAAAATTTCTTGTACCTGCGTATAGGGCGCACCCCCCACTTTCGAGATCTTCCGACCTGAAAAAAAGTGCGCCTTATAAGTGGAGATATACGGTATGTTGTTTTGCTTAAAAAAAACGTTGGCAGCTATGGTCTTTTTATTGTATTTCATTTTAGAAATACAAGTATGTTTCAAACCTGATAGAATATTTGGGAAAGTTGTTTTAAATTAATCAATTATTTAGTAGCTGGTGAGAATTTTAATACCTTTTTTGTTAATCTGCTTCTGGAGATCAAATATGGAGCCAGAGATGTTTTGGCCAGGCAATGATCTCAGCAACTGTCACCATTAAGAGCTATTACATTTTGAACTGGAACACTTCACAGATGCTCGCACTGTATTGTAGAACAATAAACTTCTAGGATATTTCTTACTTCAGTTTTTAATTGCAATATTTGTCCTGAACAGATTTAATGAGGCGCCAGGAAGAGTTGAGGCGTATGGAAGAACTTCATAATCAGGAGTTACAGAAGCGAAAACAAATGGAGTTGAGGTAAATAATATTGAAACCGCAAATGAGCTGCCACACTAAGAAAAAATTATCTTTTCTCCCCTCATCCCCTTTCAAATTCAAACCAATTGGCTAGCTCTGTTTTCAACATTTTAAATGGTGTTAATTTTTTTTTGTAACTCAGAAGTTTCTGAGAAACCATCAATTAAAAATTGGTCATTGAACTCAATTGACATGTGCTTCTCTGCAGGCAAGAAGAGGAACGGAGAAGACGTGAAGAAGAGATGCTTCTTCGTCAGCGTGAAAAGGAAGAGATGATAAGAAGACAGCAGGAAGGATTCAGGGGAAACTTCAGTGAAAATGTTAGTTTATGAAGACTTTATTTAAACTTTATTGGAAGCTTTTAGGTGGTGAGTGAGATGCCTGTCGGGTGGTTTAATATGCACAGTTGTATGTATAGCTGGGGGAGGTAATCATCATGATGAAAATAGCTGCTACAATTCTTTTCCCCACTTCGGTTTCCCCCCAAATATAAAGTAGCAAAATTGGTGACCAGGGAGCATTGTCATAGAATTAACTAACTTGTTTGGCAGAAGGTCAGGCATAATTTTCAATTGAATAGACGAGGAAGGCACAACATAGAACATGGAGAGAACTAAGATACTCACTTGTATCGAATGGTAATCCAATTAATATAAAAATAAATATACAATCAATCTGTTTTCAGAGAGAAAATCTGAGGATGGAGGATTTGACTCAACGTGGTGGAATACCAATGGGAGGTAAGATTCAGACATTTTTGCCATATTTTAGATTTCTAAGTATTTTGCTGCAATTAGTCATTTTGTAGTATTATTAATTAAATGGGTTAGCAAAATGGAAACGACTGCAGATTCTGTAATTGCTTCATAATTGTATAGGAATATTTTTCATTCTGGTGCCTACCTTTTAAGGTGGAAGAATATGTAAAGAGAAGTCATGATGTGATTGTTGGTTTCTTTAAATATTTGTACAAACAAATTGTGTTTGAATTTTAATAATTTGGGATTAATATATTATTACAACAACAAAATTACACTTAAAGAGTGCCTTCCACGTCGGGAGGATGTCCCAAGGCACTGAACAGTCAGGTAGGGACCCGAGCGGGTGGGGAAGGGCAGGAGGACGCAGAGTAGGAAAATGGGGAGAGATAACAACAACAACTTCGATTCATGTAGCGCCCTGCACGCTAGATGGTGTCTCGGAGCGCTTCACAGTAGTGGATCCCGGGAGTTAGTAGGGTAGCCGGTTGAAGAGGAAGGCATGGTTGAAGAGGAAGGTCTTGAGAACGGCTTTGAAGGAGGAAAGGGAGGAAGCAAGGCGAAGGGATTGCGGAGTTCCAGATTGGGGGCAGAGAGGCTGAAAGCCCAACCACCGATGGTAGGGCGGTTCGGGCGGGGGAAATGGAGCAGGCCGGAGCCTGCTGAACGGAGGCGACGGGCAGGCTGATAGGGAGACAGCAGGTCGGAGAGATAGACGGGCGCAAGGCCGTGTATGGCCTTGAAAATAAGGATGAGGATCTTGAATTTGACTCTGGGGGATGGGGAGCCAGTGCAGACGAGCGAGGGTGGGACTGATGTGGTCTCAGAACCTAGTGCAGGAGAGTACATAAGCTGCAGAGTTCTGAATAATCAGCTTGTGAAGGGAGGAGCTGGGAAGGCTGACGAGGAGAGAGTTCCCGTAGTCCAACTTTAATGTGATGAATGCACGGACAAATGCTTCGGCAGTGTGGGGTGGTTGGGGCTGTGCCGGAGTCTGGCAATGTTGCGGATGTGATGGAAGGCAGTACCAGTCATGGCGTGGATTTGGGGGAGGAAGGACAGATCAGGGTCGAACAAGACACCCAGATTCCTGAGTGGCTTCAAGAGATGGAGAGTACAGCCTTGGATGCTGATGTTGCCCGTGCCTGAGGTGCGGAGGCACTGACGCGAGCCAATCAGGAGGGCCTCCGTCTTGTTGACATTTAGATGAAGGAAGTTGTCCCTCGTCCAGGACTTGATGTCGGACTGACACGGAGTCAGAACGCCAGTAGTCCTGGAGTTGAGAGTGGAAGTGGAAAGGTAGAGTTGGGTGTCATCCGCATACATGTGGAAATTTACCCCATGTCTGCGGATGATGACACCGAGGGGGAGCATGTAGAGGGTGAAGAAGAGGGGGCCAAGGACAGCCCTGAGGAACTCCACACAAGACTGCGAGGGCTGGAGGTAAAACCGTTGGAGGAAACGAGGTGAAGGCAGTGTGAGAGGTAGGACCGGAACCAATCAAGGACAGAGCCTTGAAGGTTGAGGAGGAGAGGAGGAGGATTGTGTGTTAAAGGCAATGGATAGATCGAAGAGGACAAAGAGGCAGAAGGAGCCCTGGTTGCAAATGGTCAGGATGTGGTTTGTGGTCTTGACCAGAGCAGTTTCTGTGCTATCATATAATAAAGCTTGGTTCCTTCAGTAAATCCGCCCTCTACTAGAATTTGGAACTAAAATACTGTACTAATTAAGCCTGGCATAGTGTATTCTTGACTATGTATCAATGGGTATCAATTTTATGGTTTCATTATTTGAAACAAACAATGGTTCATTCAAACCAAAAGTGGTTTTGTGTTTTGAGAATTGAAACCAGAAATTGTGCCTTTTAAGAAGGCCCCTGCTGTGCAAATGCCACTGAAATTCCATCATTCTGAAATAGGATACTAAGGAATGGGAATTATTTATTCAAGTGTTACAAAGAGTAGTTGCTTCTCACTCCAATTTCTCATCTTGACGAATATTTCAGGGTTTCTTCAATATATAGTTATATATTTTGTTCCCTATTTCCATTGATTTCAGCAGGACTAATTTCAATGGGACTAACTGCAGCTGAATTTACTAGTCTAAAAGCAGGTACGGTTTAAATGAGATTTTGAACTACCGTATATCTCCGCGTATAAGGCGCACCCGCGTATAAGGCGCACCCCCCGTTTTTGACCTTTTCTTGGTGAAAAAAAACAAGCATTTTCAATGATATTGCCGGCAGAAGGGAGGAGAGACAGGTAGGTAGGGAGAGGGAGAGAGGCAGGCAGGCAGCCCGGGAGAGAGAGAGAGGGAGAGAGGCAGGCCGGCAGCCTGGGGGAGAGAGAGAGGGAGAGAGGCAGCCTGGGAGAGAGAGAGGGAGAGAGGCAGGCCGGCAGCCCGGGAGAGAGGCACGCAGGCAGCCTGGGAGAGAGAGAGGGAGAGGCAGGCAGGGAGGGAGAGCGGCAGCCCGGGAGAGAGAGAGGGAGAGCGGCAGCCCGGGAGAGAGAGGGAGAGAGGCAGGCAGGCAGCCTGGGAGAGAGAGAGGGAGAGAGGCAGGCCGGCACGCAGGGAGGGAGGGAGGGAGAGGCAGACAGGGTTCGGCAGAAGGTAAGCACGGCACTGAAGTCCGCTGCTGCTTCCGCTGCCCGGGCGGCCGAGGCCGAAGCCCCGTCACCCGCTCCCTCCCAACCCCCGCCGGACACTGACCAAACCCCGGCTGACAACGCGCCGGCCGCCCCTCCTGTTTACTGTATTTCCGAGGCTCAAAATTGCTTGTACCTGCGCACCCCCAACTTTCGAGATCTTCCGACCTGAAAAAAAAGTGCGCCTTATTCGCGGAGATACACGGTAATCATTCTTGAGTTATGCCTGATATTCTTAATTTGTATTGTAAAATGAGCCAAAAATTCAGGTATGCAGTGTATTTGCAAAAAGTTGATTTTATAAGTGTGAATACTCTTGGAATTTTAAAAAAGAATTCCTTGGATTTGCAAAACAATGTTTCAGTGCAGAAATAGACCTGATCTTTGTTTATTTGCATATATTTTATGCCCATGCTTTATCAAATATATTCTGCTCCCAGCTGCTGCAAACCAAGTTCCTCAGCCACTCATGGGAATGAACAGAGGAGCTGTGAATGCAAATGCAGCAAATCCACAAGGACCACCTGGAACTCTGGGAAACCAAATGCCTGAAGGCAACATGGGAATGGTAATGTATTGCAATATGTGAAATAGATAAAATTGCTCTTGTGTTGTAAATTGTCAGCCTGAGGAAGAAAACCTTTGGTTAAAAATACTTTCTAAACATTAGAGTTCTAGTTTGCCACTATGTGAAAGCCCTTGAAAAAGAGCTAATTTTTTTTTAAACGACTTACTTTAAGTTTGCAGTTCTTGACCACTGCAAAAGTACAGCTGCTACAAAAGTACATTGTATTGTCATTGGGTTAAAAATATAGAAATCATTAAATAATACTAGTTATTTCTTTTAAATCAGCTAAATAGCCCCTGAAAGGAAGCATTGCATTGTGGTTTGATGAACTTTTTGAAACTTGATTGTATAATATTTTTTGTCCACAAAGCTCCTGATTTGGGATAAAATGATTCACCAATATGTAATCGGTATTCGAATTCCATTCTTAAATAGCAATTGTTAATGTCACGATTGAGGTTGTCACAAAGGCCTGTTTTCCTGTTACTCTTTGCTGTTTACTACAGTAAAAGCCCGCGTATCCGGCGTAATTTGAAAACTAAAAATGGTAGTTAATTTAACCTGTACACATGTGTCCAATGAATTCTTGCAAACAAGCGCATACAAATTGGAAAACTATTACTTGACGATTGAGTGGTATACATTTTTATTGAGGTATGACTAGTTTAACTTGTATGTTTGCTTATAATTTTACGTCAATCGACTTAAAAAAACAAAACAACTATTTTTGTTCGAGTTGCGGAAAGATGTTTGAAACAGCACAGTGTTACTGTATACTTTTGTTATAAGAATACAGGTTTTCTCAATGGAGGGCGTTTTTTTTTCTCTGCTATTATGTGTCTTCTTTCCACACATCTGTTGTTGGATACATTCTTAAAATATGATCAGCAATCAAGTGCTTATATTGTTAAGAGGCTATATGCCAAACTTCTTCCATGTTTATTGTGAATAAAAAGAAAGGTTTTATGCTGCAAGAAGAAACAAAGGGAACCATAGTTACCTCTTAGTTTCTGTCTTGCTTTTCCAACCTATAGCCTTCATACACTACTGTGCTTTGCAGAAGTTATTGTGCAACTACAATTGGTCTTCAATGTTTTAAGTGTGAGTAGGTTCATGACTTTTTTCAACAGCTCTAAATTCGAGACAATTGCTCTATCATTTCAATGAATTTCTTTGAATTTAGTACGCAATGTGAAAGGTGTAGCTGATTATTCAGAAGAAGATTGAAAACTCACTTTATACTGTTTGTGGTGTGTACACGATTGAAAGTATAATTTCAATCAGTAGTTTGGGAAAGGATGATAGAAATATCCTTTTCGAATTGTTTTATTTGTATCTTTACTGCCACCTTTGTGGTGATAACCGAGTTTTTTTTTCCATTGATCATAACTAACAGGCAATGAATAATTGTCTTCTCAAAATAGCTGATATTACATTGGTATAATGTACTATAGCTGTGTGTTAATGTTGCAAATAACTTTGTAGGCTGCCTGGGGTTTCAGCTCGTACAATACATGAGCTTTAGTGAAGTGAAATTACCAAATAGCCGATATAAACTATTAGGTTTTTGAATAAATGCTTTATGTGATATTACCATTTTCATCTGTTCAATGTGTGTGATCTTGGATAAAAATTCCTTACCAATTAGGGACCATAATTAATTCACAAATTGTAACCTCAGCCAATTTGATCACATCGATATTGCCACCTGACGAGGTATCTAACTAGAAATTTGAAGTGTGCTTCAAAATTATACTCTGAAGTTGACTATGAAGCACTATAAATACTTAAACAAAGTAGTAATTTCTAGGAACATATTGGTATTCTAAATCAAAACACGCATGTCATTGAAGTTGAATTGATTTTACTGCTATTTTGTGTTAAGACAATCAGGTGTCTATCTGATATGGTTATTTGTTGTTTATGGATGGCTGTTGGCAGATTCCTATTGCATACTTGAGGGAGTGGGGGCTGGTTTAGAGACATTACGAGGGTCTCTGGTCCAGCAGCTTCCCGCTGTTGGCCAGAATTGGTAAAACTCTTGTCACACAGGAGTTGGGGCCACTTGCTATTGCTCTTCCTGAACCTCTCTACAATCCTCATTTCAAGATAATGTGTGCTTTAAGCACTGCAATTGTTCCAGCCTGCCAATCTTGACCTGAGATGTTAAACTACCATTGTCTGAGGTTATTTTTTCTCCATTCAGTGTGCACTTCCAACAGTAGCCTCTGGAAAATCAATGAGCTTTTGCATCCCTGAAAGCAATGGATATTGAGACTGATGTTTACTTCTATATATTAAATATGTACATATTGTACGAAGATAAGAATGTACCTGACTACCTGTATAGTCAAGTAAGCAGAAATTTCCATTAAATATTTGTGATGCACGGTATAAGCGAGTTTGCTTTCAATCATGACCATTTTTGGCAGCCTGTCTAACCATCCATTCTTGATTCATAATCCCGGAGAGAGAGTGTGCGAAGCCCAGTTGAGCAGACTGAGGGAAGAAGAGAGATCACATAAGCAATCCAGAAAAAATATGGTTTAAGTTGGAGTTATTTGATTATAGGAGTTTGCTCAGGGGATTTGAAATTGTAAGGCTAATTTGTTCCTTACGTGCCATCCTTGTTGCTGTCTGAGTTGCGTTTATGCAGGGACTTAATTCTCTCTATAAATTGAAGATCAGAGTGAACTAGTACACAATCTTAGTTCTGGGTTTCTGTGTATGGTTTTAGGCACCCCATTTTAAGAGGGGAATGGGAAAGATATAGAACAGGCTAGAATACTACTAGACATGGTGAGTTTTGGATTATTTCCATGTGTCAAGTCAGTAACTTCACAGGGAGGGTTTAAAAAATTGTGTGGTGTTAGAAGGCACTGTACAAATGTAATTGTTGTTGTTGGAAAACTGGACAGAAAGTGATTAGATTGTTGTTAAAATAGGTGACCTTTTTTAAAAAAGCAACTAGATACTTGAAGACTTACTGAGCTGATTGGGCTATTTCTGTGCAACAGTAAAACTCACATGAGCCTTATTTTTATAAATCATATAATAGCATTGTACATGTGTGTGAAGTTCTGACCAAACACACTTGCAGGTTGCATTGTAATATGTATTCATAGTGTGGATTTTTGATTAAATCTGATTTTATATGGCTTGTGCAGGTTTACCTGTAACTCATATGTCATGAAAGTCATATTAAATGTCATAGTGCAGATTAATAGGATTTGTGTGAGTTTTACTGGATAGCATTCGAAAGTGCGAGAAACTGGCTCAGCACAACCAGAGGGTATGAAGCTATATCTAGTTTGTGTAACTGCAGTTTAGAATCAATAGTATATTTGCAAGTAAGACAATTTCCTCTTCTACCAATCTGAATTTTGTCACATTCATAGATATAAATGTGAAAAATACTAATTTTAGTTTTTAAAAAAAATTCATTGCTTATAGTTATTTATTTGGTGGCACATTATAAATCGGAACAAAATGTGGTATTTTATCTCCAGGTGAATTGAAATGTTTTGCCTGGTTACTTTCTTGGAATGCATTTTCAGTAATTTGTGGGTGATAAAACTATCTGGAAATGCTGTTAAATCCATAAAATGTGGTTTGTAGAACTTGTTGGTGATCTATTTACCCTCTCTTTTTGTGTGTGAAATCTTGCGTAGAGTGTTTTCGTGAACCAGGATTTCTGGGTGCTGAATATGTATTTGAGCAACATGGAGACTTTTCAGTAATTGTAGAATGTGTCAAATGGGAAGAGATAACAGTTGAAGGCATCCTCCTATATTTATAAATAAACATATTGTCTTGATAGGTTCTGCTTTTTGGAGAGGGAATGTGAGATTTTAATTATAAAATCACTTATCGGTGTATTGAATTGGGACAAAACGATGCAAAGTGGGCAATAACATTGCAATAGGCTACAATAATGGTGGAGCAAACTGGACAAGATTGACTTGATGGGATGTTTCCACATTTACAAGATAAATCTGTATATTACTGTAAAAGCAACCCTTCACTAATCAACGGGTTCAAAACATTTTTCAACCTGTCTGGAGTGCTATGATTCTGTACTTTATTGTGCTCAAGTTGGTGATCTTATCAATTGTGTCATCCCAATGTTTCACTTGAATATATTTTCCACCTTGAAAGAGAAATGTGCTTTAGCTATTATCTAAGGAGGTGTGTGTATATGGTGTGAATACTCATAAAGCTGAGGTTACAGAACACTTTTTTGAGGAACACAGCATTTTCTGAACTATGAAAATGGTAATATTTGAACAGAAGTACAGTATATGGTTTATAGTCCATGGGCTATTTATTGAGTTCAGAAAAGAAAGAACAGATTTTGTAACTTTTCTAATTTTAGTCTATTCCATCTTGAGAGCAAAATTTTCAAGTACTGTATTGGGAAAGTTTGTGAAGGCAACGATACAAGGGTGTTTTTCCACATTTTCTGTTTAGATAAATCTAACGTCGTTACGCCTTTCCCTTTCCTTTTTTTTATCGGTACTTCTGGACTCTGCTGGCTTTCATCGTTCCATTGGGATTATCAACCTGCCTAATGTTAATTCTACGTGGGACTTGAAATGAACATTAATCAATTCTATATAATTGACTAAACATAAATAGCCTAATGATCGATTTGTTCCTGGAGGTATGGATGGTCAAGCAAATAACATGGGTGGACCGATGGTTGGGAACCCTGCTGGGTTTCCTCGTGGAAATCAAGCTGGAGAGTTTGGTGCAAAACGCCGTAGATACTAATTGCAGACCTTGAAAGTACAGTAGTCTTTAGCCATTCCACTTAAAATTGGCTTTAACTATTTTTGCAGACTGTATTGGTTGTAATGAGCTTTAGTACATAAGGTCTTTCATATTTTAAATTACTGTTTTGAATATTCTTTTAACTTCCTGTTGGATGTCTTGGTAAATGTGCATGATCTGTTCAGTAATCAACAATATCATAATGTATTACATGTTGCAGAGAAATTGGTAAGGATACACATTTGGATGTTACTATTTTGATATTTGTTTAGCTACTTCAGCAGCCTTCTCCAATTAAACAGTCCTGAATAATTTTCATATTTTGTGACGTATTTGAATTTTTTAAAAGTCATTTCAGATGGTAAAATCTGAATCAAAGAGCTTTGTGTACTTATTTTCTATTGCTGATGGCTTTTGTGCTTAGTGAGTTTGGTATTATAATGGGAAAATAAGAGATGAACTTAAGTGGGTTTATGTTTTAAGTAATTGATGCTATTTAAATATGATTATAGAAGTTAATTTGGCATAGTATAACTTTTTTATTCCAGGGACATGATTCCATGATGTTCAATGTTTTAAAGTGTATTTTGACCATATCTATAAGAAATGATTTGTTGCATAGTCTACAAATGCCTTTGAACAGAGGCCTAATTTACAGGAAATGTAAATCAAATATAAACCCACCTGTTCCGATTTTAAGCCTTCAATCTTATTTTTGAATAAGACAGCAAGCAAAGATACCATTTCACACTTAGAAATGCAGATAAAGTTCTCAGCAATTTTTCCTGTTTTTGTAATGTATTCATTTACTGCCCTAACTGTACTTTTGTTCGGAGAAGCTCTTGTATTGCTGTTGCTGCTCATTTCAAAGCAGCTAATTAAACATTTCTGTTTTGAAACTTCTGTAATTCTGTTCCTAGTTATTTTTGGATGGAAGGTGAATGTAAAAAGACCTGATAAAATAGTTTCAGTTTCTAGTACTAGGGAGATAATATATTGATGAGGGAAGGGAGTTGGGGCTTCTGAACTTTCTTCAAACTCCAGTAATGGAATATGCCACCAGCTATTTTTCATAACTGATTAAAAACAGTTGTACAATTTATTTATAATCCCAGATTTAACAATTTGACACTGAAATTATACCTAGTTTTGTAATTTTTTGACTAGTTAGGGAAGTTTGATTTTGCAACTGCACCCTTACATTACTAATTTTAGAAATGTTTCCACTAAACTGGATCTCTAAACAAATCATACTGTTGGTTTTAAAAGGATAATGATGTTGGATGGGGTTCATCCAGTGGTTGTGCTGCTGAAACAGCAATATCAGTCAGCAATATCAGTGTATAATAAAGTGGTGGCAGGGTAATTGAAGCATTTTTTTTTCCCTCTCAGTGCTGATGCCCTTCATTATTGATGTTATGCTTGTAAAAAATGTAAGGTGGGAATAATTTTTCTATGGATCAGTAAATTAGACTTTTGATAAGACCAAGTCACTGCCACTTGAGGAGCCATGTTGTCAATATCCCATAGTTTCCCATTGCAAAATGTTAAGGGACTTATTACTCCACTTAATACGTAACTCGTTACAATCTAGAAATTCTCATAAGTACTGCAGTTACTTATGTGTAAAATTACGTGTAAAATAAGTGTAAAATTGTTGTAATTATAGGCCCTCAAGCTCAACCATTGTGCTACAGGCAGTGAGGTTCCACCTTGTTCAAACCCCACCTTTGCCTTTTGTCATCTTCTCAAGCCCCTCAACTTTTCTAACTCATTTCCCATTCTCTTTTTTCCCACTTTCGCCTGCCAAGCCTTCATTTCAGGTTGTCATAGCACTTTGGCTGCCACAATCGACCTGAGCTGCTTACCCCAGCTCGGGTCTGAAACAATGATATCCCAGCACCTTGGGATGTCCTCCTGACGTGAGAGGCCCTATACGTGTAATTTTGTTGTTGTTACTTGAGATAATTTCTCCTACAAGGTGACATCTTGCATCACAAAGGTCTCTCAAAATATCCTATGACTGATGCGTGTGTGCTTAGTTGTACTGCAGAGGCCTCTGACCACCCTGCTATTGGAGGCCTTTTCCGTGGCTTCCTACTGTATTCTGTGACAATACTGCGGGAGGGAGGTTGAGAGGCCCCCTTGTGGCCTCGGAGGACCTATACCTAACTGGATTTCTAATTTGAGACTGTTTCTCTTGGAGTGATGAGCTATCAGGAGTTTACTGCACATATTTGGCTGCTTTGATAATTTTATCAAAAAAATTCCTAAAGTAACTTACGTTTGCGAGATAATGATAACTGCCCTTTTATGTAGAAAGAGTTCTGTGCAAGTGTATTCAGTCAGCTTGTTTTTAAATAACCTTTATTTGTTTTCATTTACTTTTTGCTTTGAACAATGATTTAGTTAAACTTGCTAAATGTATCCTCTCCAGTATATTATTATCATCATCATCCTGGGAGCTGGAAAGGTCCTGTGTAAAATCAGTTTGCGTAGTCTCAATTGTTTCGGATGGATTTGCAACACTATTTTGATGAACTCCAGAGGAAGGACTTTTGTTGTGGTTTATATTTACACAGTGGGATAAGCCATGTTTTTGAAGCAGAGTTGATCAAGCTCTGATAATGCTATAATAATAGTGATAATAATCCTTGTATTTGATATAGCACTTTTCATATCTTCCAGATGTCTCAAAGCGCTTCACAGAATATACTGACTATATTTGTGGGCGAAACGCGACACCAATTACGTACAGCAGTGTCCCACAAACAGTTGTGGATTGAAATGACCAATATATATTTTTTTAGGGATTATTATTAGGCGTGTGGAGTGAGGAAGCTTGCCCAAGGTTTCTCCTTGCCTGGAATTGAACCCAGGTCTCGCTTGCGAGGCAAGTGCTCTAACCACTGAGCTTCAGGGCTCCACCGATCTGTGTATCTGAAACATTTTGTTTTATTGAGGTGAACATCCTCGTATCTTATATTTTGAGTGGAAATACTTAACTGAGATTGCTGCTTTCAATATTTTGTGGTAGAGAAATAAATCACTCCTTGCATGTCCAATCAGATTGCAGAGGAATAAGAGTTTTTGTCGTCAGCAATCGATCTGAATTTAATAGATCACTGACATTTTTTTCTGTGCCGTACCTAGATTTTTTTTCGTTAACCATTTAATGGGTAAGTAAATTGCTTGTTCAATTAAACTTGCAGACAGATAGTTGAGGTTTTTCTTTACCTTTTTAATAAAATAAAGTATGAAATTTGTTAGCTCCTCTATAGCTAATTTGGCATGGGATGCTTCCAATTTGGAAGGTAAATGGAAGCAAGGTGATCGATGGAAATTAACACTGTTTCACTTACTGATTCCTTTTTCTCAACTTTCTTGTTTTTTCCCTGCAACACGAAAGTTCCTGCAAATGGAAAAAGTTTGTGCGTGAATCTTTTTTTGGAATGTTGGAGGTGTTGACTTTAAATAATCTCAACAAAAGAAAGCTATTAGTTATCCAAATCCTGCACGAGCTTTCAGGTTGTTGACCTTAAATACATGGTGACTTGTTTAACTAGTAGGCAAGTTGTTTCCTCCAGTTTTTATGAAATCTGTTGATTTATGATGATGTGATGAACAACTCTTCTGCTTCACAGCCATTTGTCATTCTCAAAATGTCATGGGTAGAATTTCTGACTATTGTGGTCTTGTCTGTTTGGAAGAGCTCATGGTAAAAGAGAAGTGTAACAATTTTAATGAATTCAGGATCCCCACAAAATCTGGTCATTGCTTAATTGTTTCATCCATAAATATAGTAAATTTTCCTACTCTCCCGACCTCCCCCCTGCTCTGGTCCCTCCCTGACTGTTCAGCGCCTTGGGACATCCTCCCGACGTGAAAGACCCCATATTAATGTAATTTTGATTGATTGTATTTTAGAAGGTAAACTAACTGAAAATTCCCTTCACGTCCAAGCACCTCCCTATTTCTGATCTGATTGAGTCCACTCAGATATAAGCAAACTTGTGCGTCCTGTCCTCTATCACCACCAGGGGCGAAGCCGTCGCTTCTGGAAGTCCCTATGTCTGTCGTTCTGCCTAGTTGTCCTCTATCCGCCTTTAAATCCCACCTTTCCCCACCCACCCCACCCCACTTTGACTGCATATGGTCACGTCCCTTTCCTCAGCAACCATCCCAACCTCTGTGAAATGCTCCAATGTTATCCTACGTGAAGGGTACTCTGTAAACTAATTATTTTGATAAACCTGTTTGAATCCGAGCCCAGTCATGTTAATTTTGCTTTCTCCAGATAGCAGTTGACTCTGCTTTGGGGGCAGATTTTAAGGGGGTTACCTTCCAATTTGAAATTGAAGCACTTAGCAGCAAGAACTGATTAGTAAAGAAAGTGACTGGCAAAGATAGTTTAGATATTTCTCTCGCTACCTCAATTTTATGGGGTGGATAGCCAAAGTTAACTTAATGAAATTATAGGTTGAAGAAAAGTACTGTCGGATGCAGACATAGTAGAAATTATACCCAAATCTAAGCTTTTGTTTTCTGAAGGTGAAAAAGCTTTGAGGACTAAATCAGCCCATTTGTCTCCCCACCTATGTGATTTTAAATTTTATTTAATCTTTTGAGTGCTGCTAAATGGAACGTTTTGTTGCTCAACTTCCTGGGCCAATTCAGGGAGCTGAATTTTCTGGGAGCTAGACTTTTCAGTCTGTTCTGGTCACTCCAATGATGTGACAAGATCAGGTCCAGTGTTCACTCTCCAGACTGGCCAAAAAAAACAACCTGGCCTCAATTGGAGAATGGAGGAGACTGAGAAAGCAAGGTAAGAATTATTTAAAATTAAGAAAAAATACCAAACAGAAGTTGAAACTACAAGTGTGAAATAAATTGTCTGTATGAAAGGGGAAACAAGAATCAGTTAATTTCTTTTGAAAGATAGTGTATCAGTACAATATTGATAACCGTAAAGTTCCTGACGTATGTGTTGCTGTGAAATCTTTCCCTGGCTGTGGACTAAAATTGGGGAGGAATTGCGGTTATAGTTAAATGTACTAATTGAATTTGTGCTGGAAGCCATACAAAAGTAGGTGGAGGAGAGCCCAACAATTAGAGGGTGATATGTTGCAAAACATGTTGACTTTCTAGTGGGGAATCTATTGGTTTGTCATTGCAGAGAAGAATTGGGATTTGAGAATAGTTCTTATTTTGAGTTGCAGATATATTATCCCTGAGTTTCTCCAGATCTGCTTCATATAATGTTAAGCCATAATGTCTTTAAATTAAATCAATTTTAATTGTATGCCAATGGTGTCTCACTGTTAATTGACTGGACAGTATATTGAAATTAAAGTGGATCAGTAATCATCCCAAATGAAGACTTGGAACATTTGATTCCCATGCGGTGTCACCTAATTAAACAGTTTTCCGGGCTTCATATTCTTTCTGAACTGGCAATTAAGAGGCATAAAAACTTTGTGGATGGACTTCCTAGTTTCCGTTCATTGCTGCCAACCCCACAGAGATTTGCTGTGGTGAACAATGTTTAGTCACTTTAGGACACTGGTTTCAAAATTGTCAATCACTGCTCTTCTAGGTTAAAAAGGTTAGTTGTAGGGGTAAAAAAAATCAGTCTATTAAATGAAGTGATCATACTTCTGCAATGACAAGCCTGTAAAGGAATGTTCTGAAATCTAAGAAGACCAATAATACTGTGTTGCAAGCGTTATTTTAAGTAAACAAATGCTACCACTACATAGTGTGTACTGTGTAAGAACAGCTGCTTTTTTGCTGCAATAAACTATACCGTAGCTTGATGCACAGTGAACGAGGCCCATCGTCCATGATTACATTTAAATTTTGAAATTTCTTCATTAACCTTTTTGCCATTACAGACTTCTCAGCTGGAAGCCAGGTTGCATGTACAGGAGCAAAGAAACTTGCAAAGCAAAGAATTCTTCCTATTATTTCATCGGTGACCCACCCTGAAAATTTATATTCTTCACATGTTTAAGTAAACCACTTAGATCATTGTAAAGTACAATTGTAAATCCATTCTGAAATCCCCAACTCCCTTTGTCTTACTCCCAAGAACAGAGTGGAACAACAATGTCTGCTACTGAATTCAAACCCAGTGGATGTAAAGTTTCATAAAGTCTGCTCTTCAGTAATTTTGGGCATTGTAATTTTAACAACCAGACAGATAATCTTTTAAAATATTGATAGGCATGTGTTCATCAGAAAATAGCTTCCGGGTCCTTGATTACTGGAGGCTAACGACAAGTTACTCTGTCATAAAACCATCACAGGTGGAGGTGATCTTTTTCAAAAAAAAACTATTCAGTGAAATGAGAATCCACATCTGTAAGCGGTTCTCTTGAGTACTGCCTGGAGTAAAGAGTAGTGTATCTTTTTTAAAAAATCATTTGTACAATACAATTTATAGTGTGCCTTTCCTGTTCGGAGGAAGTCCTCTTTTCCTTGCAGAAAGGAATTGGACTCCCATCTGTTTAATATTCAGTAAGTATACTGGTCTGCATCATCTTCAATTTGTTTATCTTCAGTGGGAATAAAAATACCATATGTTCTGTACAGTTACAAAGAAAGGCATGCATTAATCCTTTACATTCATCAGTGGATTGATTATACTGTTCCAAAATGTTTCTGAAAGTAATTTGGGAAACATTTGTACATCTAGTACAACTCTTCTGAACTTTGTGGTTCTGAGATTTTTCATATTTTGCTATACTTCATATTTGTCTCCAGTGTGGGAGGGGGAAAGATACTTTGTTTCACTAAATATTCATCCAAGCCATGCTGTGACCTGCTCTGCCTTCCCTTACCTCCGCAGCATTGCCCGACTCAGCCACTACCTCATCCGTCAGGCCGCTGAAACCCTCATTCATGCCATCATCACATCCAGGCTCGACTATACTTGTTGGCCTTCTAAGGGTTGCAGGCATCCAGAACTCTACTGCTCGAAGCTCAGTGACCCCATCTCACCCGTCTCCCATTGGCTCCCCATCACCCAGAGGATTCATTCAAATCCTGATCCTCACCTTCAAAGCTCTCCAGGGCTTCGCCCCACCTTAGCTTTGCATTCTCCTAACCTCCTACCAATCCACCAGCTCTCTACTCAGCGGGCTCCGTCCTGCTGTATGTTCCCCGACCTACCCACCCCACAATCAGCAGTCGAGCCTTCAACCACTCTGCCCTTAGCCTCTGGAATTCCACCCCACGGTCCCCACCTCGTCCATTTTCTAGCCTCCTTCAAGTCCTGCCTCAAGACCTTCCTCTCCAGTGGTCCCATCGGTCATCCCAAATCTCCTCCTTTCCCTCCACCCCCCACCAAACCCAATCCAGCTCAGGTCTGAAACATTGACTGTCCAGCGCCTCGGGACGTCCTCCTGATGTGAAAGACACTATACAAATGTAATTTTGCTGTTGTTCATCCTTACACTGAGAGTGACTTTTGTCCTTCACTTGGGGTACATAGGTACTTAGTGCCATCCAGTAACTATCTTACGCAGGGGGTCACTAGATATAATAATAACGTTGGATATAGAAACTTATCATGCCATTGAGGTGTCTCAAAAGTGTTGATAGTGAGTGCTAGCAGTCTGCAAAGGGCATTACAGTGAGCCCTGTCCTTGCATACAGTTTCAGAAAGTTTGGGGAAATTAGAAGGGGAAACGACCCCATTCTTCCAGGCATTACAGTGAACCTGTGTCCCCAACTGTTGCTTGGCTGAGAGATCTATTGGGATATTCGACGTTGAGTGATGGAATATAGAACCCAGACATTTGGCCCAATGAGTCCATGGTGTTCATCTACACTGGGTTGTAATTTGCTCGATTCTCTCCTTGATATAAAAACATTAGTTCTGAAAGACTATTTTATCAGCCTACTGTAAATGATTTCAATTGAGTTGGCTTTGAATTGCTCAATATCAATACTTGAAATATTTAGTGCATATTAAATAACAAAGAATTTTATAAGCAAGGGAATTTTTAAAAATAAATAATAATTAGTACTGGTACCATTCATTGTGCCCTTGGAATGCTGCTCTTTGCTTCTGGCAGATAAAACGATGTGTCCGTGTGAATCAATATCCTTGCACAGAAATCAATCTATACATCTGGTTTTGCTCTAATGCACTATCAAGGACTACAAGGTGACATGGCTGCCAGCCAACCCACTTGATATACTTGGACTGAGATGTCTGCCGTTAACATGGTTGAGATGTTTATCTTCATTTTTGCTGAATAGTCTTAAATTGTACACTTTCCTAAAATGGAGAAATGTCTTAACCTAGCTGACTCCTTTATTCGACTATTCAGTATTCAAATCTAATGGCAGGACATCTTGTCACTGGAACAAGTTAGAATTGAGCATCCTGCGATTTGGAGAGCGCCCGTAGAAGTTGAGAATATTCATACTGAAGTAAAAGATTCTGGAGATCTTATTAGGATCTTTTATACATCAATGATTGAATACTAATGATGTTTAATATCAGCAATTAATCTTGAATAATAGGACATTGACTATAACTCAGAAGAATAAGATGTTTGGTTAGATTGAATTATTTTACACAGAAAATATAACGGACTATCTGGGGACATTTTAAAGAAAACAACAACTTTGGAACTGACTGAAATGACTACAATTGTCTGTGGTCCTGTGCATTGATTTGCACTTGTGTAATTAAAAAAAACTTGATGTCTGGTTCTGTTCATATTAAAATTTTCTCACTTTACATTTGAAATATTGCTAGTAATAGAATGATACCGTTAATATAAAAGGAATTGTCATATTTACATTGACTTTCAAATTGAAGTTGTGCTCTTAATGTTGCGTCGCTAATTGGTGATCAGGAGTTTGAACCTTGACCTGATTGTTTTTCTCCACCCTTCTCAATCCAGAATCCTGAGGCCAGTTCAGAAACGGGCTTCAGTGATGGACTAACAACAGTATGTCTTTGAACAAAACCAAAGAGAGAGAAAAATAATGTGAGGAGAATAAATATAAAAATACCATTATGAATAAAACAAATTCCAGAATTGCAATTTCAGATCCCGTTCTAGAAACAGGTTATGAAGATAATGTTCCACAAAATTCTATTTATAATGTATAATGTCAATACCAGCCATTCCTTGTGGCTGCTCTTCATTCTGACAAATTGCAGGCAGTCGTGTCAAACACATGACAACTTTGAACTGCCTTTTCTGATTTAAAAAAAATAGGATTGTTTTTGGAATCACTTATTCCAATGTATTATATTTCTAATTAGCATCTTATTTTCATCATATGATCTGAGAAGCAGCAATAAACATGTAGCGATAATGAAATAAGGATCGAGGTATTAATTGATGAGCCATTTTAAAGATTATAAACTAGGATTAGTTGCCTCATTTGTTTTTTTTCTTACCCGTTTGTATAGAGAGAAGAAAAATAAAGATCGAAGTTGAATCACTGATCTCAGCTAATTTTGTACCCAGTAAACTTTAAAATATACCACAATTATTCTATGTTACCTTCCAGCGCCATGGGACATCCTGCCAACATAAAAGGCATTCTAGAAACGTAATGTTGTTAACATCTCCACTCTAATGTGCAGATCAAGAATAATTCCGTGACTGATTAATCCTGAAAGCTGTGATTGAACTGCTGTAATGCACAATTGGAGTCCATGAAAGATGCTTCAATAAAAGTAGTTTAATCTGTCTGACTCGTGTGGAAACACATTACTGTTCTTACCAGTATCCAAGGTAAATAGACTTTCTTGTGCATAAGCTATCTGTGCATTGGAAATGTCTGGACTGGAAAGTATTTTTTCCCTGGAGAGATACTCTCTGTTTATCTAATTCCAGAGAGTAATTCTGCATGAATTGATGGGAGATGAGGCTCTGTTAAGAGCAATTTCCAATTTTTTAATGCTTATGGTTCTTTAGATTTTTTGTTCCTTCAACTTTAATTTTCAAGGTTCCTTTGTGAAGCTCCATAATCACCTCTTGGGCAGTATAAAGGTATACAATTTGTGGATTTATTACGATATTCCCTTGTAGCAAGTTTGGATCACAGAATACAAGTTGTCTTTTCACCAGAAGGAAAGACTCTTAATTCATAAGAGGTCTAAAGAAATTTTGAGTTTAAATAATTGAATTAGTGATACTCCAGATGGTCAAACTCAGAACAAGTAACCTATTCATTACTGTTTGGAAAAGCTGAGGAAGAACGAGGGAAAGTTACCTAACTTTACCTATCATCTTCAGAGGTCTGCAGAATTTTCACTTATAAGCATCTTATTGGTTGAATTAATTAATTCCATTTAGGACGCTTCTTTGGAGAGCAACAGGTCACAATTACTTCTACATTAAAATCAGAAGGTCCCCATCCTAGTACTCAAGGATAAGTGTAGATGGTAAGCTGTCCCTACATTGTTTTTCTTCAAGATGACATTGAGATTTCATGAAGTTCTTGTCTTATTGCCAGCCTTCAACGCATGAAGAACCCCCCCTCCCCCCCCCCCCCCCCCCCCACAAGGTAGGTAATCTCTCTTTAATAGTTACTTTCTTTTCAACTCATAAATAGGATCTCACACAAGTTGAATGTGTAGTTGCATGATTTGTTTTATTCAGTGTAAAATACTGAGTGGATGATTGTAAATTGGAAGCCAATCAAATTAATATCTTGTCTGGTAGAATCTTAGCAATTACATCTTAAGGCGAGGCCAACCTGTTCTATTGAGCCAAGATCTGTGCTAGATGTTCCACTGGAGCTAACTCCTCTAATCCCAAAACAATATCCTTTTGCCCCTGCACTCCTTTGTTCAAACATTTATCAAATTCTCATTTCAATCTTATTGAATCAAAGACCATATAAGTGAAATACATTAAATACCTAATTCTAATAAAATTAAATTATTCGCTGAATACGGGACTACAGCTCTCACCACTTAATGTCAATGATGCTTTCCTCATCCTTAGAATATATTGGAGAAAAGAGTTGGTTGTAAAAGATTCAACAATGTATCCTACTGCGATTGGTACTGTGAAACTGATCTTTTTTTTTTGCTTAGGAATGTGCTTTGGATTGAATTTAGCAGGAAACTCAATACTAGCAGCCTTGCATTAAATTGATTAGAATGGAAAGCGGCCACACAAATATTTTATGTGGAAACTAGGTAGAACCTGTATGGGAGGTAGCATGACTTCCAGAAATCAGGCTCCCTGATGTAAATGGATATTGTGTTTACGTTTGTATAATTGAGGAAATTATGCTGCAAGAGCAGAAGTCCCTACTTTGTCATCATTTTAGAAGCAGAGGATTAAAATATTTGGAGAAATTATGAATACAGGAAATTGAGACAGGATATTTATCAGATACGCTTCAACCTTTGAGCTAGCACCTTGGAAGAAATGTTTTCCCAAATAACAGCTTTTGTTAATGATGATTTTCATGAGGAACTTGTTGGTCACCTTTCTTCACAATTGCTTTATTTGAAGGGAGAGAGTGACCAGATTAATTATTGCATGTTATGTAACTATAGTTTTAATAAAAGCTGGAAGTATCAAATACAACTGATGCAAGTTGGAAAGAAAATGAATACACTATAAATGTTGTCGTAATTATACAATGTAAGTTTCTTCTTGTGAAATTAGCTATCAAGATTTGTACAACAGATATAATTAAACTGGTCCATTCAGAGAGCTCAGTTTCATATTCATATTTTTGAGTTGGAATTGAATCTTCGGTTTGTACTTACAGTTTCCAAGGTCGGTGATTATTATTTGTTCAGTGAAAATCGTACCTTAACTCCATTGTATTGGTACGGCGTACTTATTTGGAGAGTTACATTAGTCTAAGGAAATATGCTTCCACTGTGTAGATAGTTTCACAGTGAATTACCTTATGTGTTATTAGATATGTTATTTTTTCTTCTGAAAATGTGGATGGGATCATTTTTGACTTGGATATAAATTTTATTGTTTGTATATGAAAGCATAATTAGCCAAAAGGTTGGTGTTTAGTATAAATATAGTAGAAGTGACTTCTATTTTCTATATTTTACCTATACTTGCATAGAACATTTCACTTACTAAGCATCATTCCTTTCCTCAAATTTATTGTTGGCTAATCTGGCATTTAAATGAAGAATGACTCATGATTGCAGCATTCTGTCGCATTCTGTCCTGTCTATACTTGTTCATTCCTGTGAATTGAATTTTTCACAAAACTCTAGCCTTTTCTCTTGAATTTCCTGGTCCAATCTCTACCATGTCTGTGTAATTCATATTCACTATATTCTCTGGAGAAATATAATATAATAATGAGCAAACTGCAAAATTTCCAAGTACCAAGATGCTTTCACAAGTAAAAATCCCCAACTCCAGCCTGATGGCCTTCTACTCATACTCATCCCTACCTTTTTGACAAGAAACTTATTTCTCGAAAGAGCTCAACCATAATATTCAGAAGTTGACAAAGCCATTAGGGGATTACTGTTGGTCATTTTTGCTTGCCTAGGACTAATTTTTCTAAAATTCTATTTTTCCCCCAACAAAAATCTCTGCTGAAACTAGTACCTCAGGCAGGAATTTGAATAACTGAATGGATAGCCTGTTCAAAGAATGCATCTGCAAGGAATGGTAAGCAATGGTAACCATGATTCATGGAACTGCTCAATGGCTGAAGAAAGTCTTCCAGTCTTGAGCTCCCAATTAATCTTTTTGGATTTTCCTATATCATGTATTTTAACACAATTTAGCACACAGTAATGAGAGACTTGCAAAGCTTTCAGTTAATATTGTTCTTGTTTAAACATTTATGATCTATAGAGAAGCCCGAGTCTTGAAGACGTACTGTGTTAAAAGGAAAAGATTAGTCATCATCATTAACCTATCAGATGATCATTGATTTCTTCAGCATTTTCTTATGTTTTGATGTCCAGTATCTGAGATTGAATCCGGGACATTCTTGATCATTATGATATAAAATGCCACACATTGTATGTGATGTACTGAACAATCATTCTGTTCTGTGATGGTGTATGATTGCAGACATACCGAATATTTCATATTACAAATTCGCTTGTACTCCAGAGTACTTTTAATGTGATTTTAAATAATGCAATAGGTACAAGGGAACTTTGATCATTACAGTATCTGCCACAATTGATCCTTTCAATGGCTTACAATTCTGGCACCATAATAAATTGCTTTTCAACAGTTTCTTAAAATAATTCTGTCAACCATAAATGTGCATAATCTGTGGATAAGCCACACTACACTATGTCTATGTATGTGTGTGTAAGTACTGTATATATAATATATAGAGGGAATGCCACAATAGTTTTCTGTTTAATAGTTTGTACATTTAACTATTTTCTCAGATTGATCACTTATTTAAATCAGAATAATTTATGAAGGATATCTGAAATAAATATCCGATGATACTTAAGCCATGGACAACATGCTGATATTTTTCAGATGTATCGTAAAATATATCCCTTCTATGTTCATTAACTCAAATCAGAAATCCTCATTGCTTGATTTACATTATAAATGCACTATTTATAACTAAACAAGAGGTTTAAACCATTCCAAATGAAAGGAGCAAAATGTAGAGGCTTGTGACAAAGCTATAAATCGTGTGTGTGTGTGGGGGGGGGTGGAATGGGGTTTGCATGTTTTGTTAGGCAATGTTGCCTTCAGAAGCACTGCAAGACATTCTGAGTTTTCTCTTTGCTGACTGAACTTTTTGATGATCACTTTACAGTACAAAGACGGGAATTTAGTTTAAAAATTGCTATGTGTGCTAGGTTTGCATACTGGTGGATTTCAAACTAAATTCTTGAGTGTGTAATCCTTTCCATACAGGAAATTTCTGTTTGTGTGAGGAACTCTGTCGTAGAATGATACAAGATGTAAGTCCTTTTAAAATTAGAATCCAGTCTTGTTCTTCATATCTGATTTAATTCTTGCAGACAGTCCTTTGTCCTAGTAATTCAAATAACTTTCATATTCATTAGCAGTTGTAGCACCTGTGTATTGATAAAATGTGTTCTCTATGTTCCCATTCCACAATATTGACAGAATCATGTTTTGCTTACAGGTTCCTAAGAAGAAATCCAGAGGTAGTAATGGCTGAAAGGTTTGTACTATTGACGTATATTTCTTTCACTGTCTCTGTCGCATCATTTTCTCAACTTTGTTGCTAGATTTTGTTTCTCAGGAATATTAGGAAAATTATCTTTGGTCATTTGCCTCCACTTATTTTGGACAATCCAAAACACCCCTAGGAAATATCGAACCAGGTTTCCATATTCCCAACCCATCTTATTTAAACTGCTCATATTGCATCTAGCACAACCTAGTGGTGAGCAAAAGCAAACTGGAGTTTTTAAAAAAAACTTAAAATGCAGAGCTGCCAACATATTTAAATTCCATCGAAAAGATGATAATAATAATAATAACAATTGTATTTCATATAACACTTTTCAGGTATTCTAGGGTGAATTGACTGTATATTTGCTGGCAAAACCATCTCCATCTCCCAGCTTTCACTCAGTAGACTAGAACAATATTTGTTATTTGTCCCTTGCTCCCTGCTGTTTCCTTCAAAAACCAGATCTCCCCCTGCGCGATTATGCCAAATGTACTGTTGGATGATTTTATTATTTTCTTGTTAAATCGGAAGAACGATCTCACATGATTTTTTTAAATGAATGAAATAAAATTAATTTTGTACTTAAACGTGTGGTGTGCTTGTTTGTCCACAAAGCAGTCCTAATTGCATAAATATTGTAAACATTACAGATTTCATTGTTGTATACTGTGCATAAAACTAAACATGAACACATGCATCTTAATAGTCATACATTTTATATAGTTCCTTGTCACATCTTTAAATCAACTCAAGGCTCTTCAGGATTTACTATGGGGGGTGGTAATGACGATTATATAATAATAATCCTTGCATTTGATATAGCGCTTTTCACATCTTACTGATATCTCAAAGCGCTTCACAGAATGTACTGTAAAGTGAATTCACTGTATATTTGTGGGTGAAATGCGGCAGCCAATTGCGCACAGCAGTGTCCCACAAATGGTCGTGGTTTGAAATGACCAATTTTATTGTGTTTTCTTTTGAGGGATTATTATTGGGCGTGTGGAGTAAGGAAACTTGCCCAAGGTTTCGCCCTGATTTGCCTGGATTCGAACACAGGTCTCACGCTTGTAAGGCGAGTGCACTAACCACTGAACTCCAGGAGTTTTACCTTGATTCAATTTTTTTTTATGCAGAAGCTAATCTGCAGACAGCATTGCCCTACAAATAGCGATGGAGGCTGTAACTAATTTTAGCTGGAGGATTGTTTGCCAACGCACTGGAACTAAAGGGGATAATAATGACATAACAAGGCACAGAAGTTAGGTACCAGTTGCCACAATTCAGAAGTTTGTAGATTCAAGCCCCGCATCAGGACTGATAGATACTGTACTGCAGGAGTATGTATGGGGGCATGGTTCCAGGATGTGTACAGCAGGAAGTGGCCTGTCGATCATTCGCACTAGAACGAGGCGAGTCCATTTAAAATCAATGCTTTGTTTCCAGTTCTTCCTTGATTTCATATTTTTTTTGATTTATGGGATATGTTTAAGTGAAACGACGTTAAGCGAACCTAACCCAAGAGCACCGGACATCCGGCGTCTGTACGCTGCCCAAAAACAAGTGACGTTTCCACCCGCGTGAACGACGCAATAGCGAATGTGGCGACGTCAAATGAACCATGTTCCTCCACCCATTAACAACTTAATCGCGAAACAGTCGAGCCCCCGAAACCAAACGTTATGCGAGGTCGACATGTACAGTCTGAACCGGTTAGAAGCCCCTCCCCTTGGTCAGGTGGGCGGTGTTGGCCAATCAGCGGCTGTGTTGCGTCAGGCTACCGCCGCCATATTGTGTGTCTCAGGCCTGGCCTCCCTCTCTCTGGGTGTCTTGTCTGCCTCCCCTCCATCCCTTCCCTCTCAATAACCCAGCAGCCATGAAGCAGACTAGCCACGTGCCGGCGTTCCTCACCAAGCTCTGGAGCTTGCTGGAGGATCCACACACTGATAGCATCATTTGTTGGAACGGGGTAAGGATGGAGGAGGAGGAGGGTGGGGTGGGGGGGGGGGGCAGAGAGGGAACCAGCCCCCTCCCCTCCTCTCCCGGGGTGGCTGGGGAGAGTTTGTGAGGAGAGGAGGCGGCATCGCTTCAAACTTTATTGCTTAAAATATTGCTTAAAAGTGTTTTTAGTTTCCATCCTGACCCCCCCCCCCCCCCCTCCCCCCCACCCTCCCCCAGCTTTGGCCCTGAGCTCTCAGGCAGAACTGAGAGTTTTTTTTGATTGATTGATTGAGTGAGTGAGTGATTTGTGATTGAGTGGGTGATATGTGTGTGTGTGTGTGTGAGAGAGCGAGTTGGGAAAGACAGACAGAAGAAGTGAGAGAGAATTAATGGGGGGGGGGTTTCTCCCCGTGGGATGGACTTTTAAACTTCTCAACGGCCAGGCCAGGCAGACATTGTAAACTTGATGGGACTGGCTGTTGTCCCTGTTGAGTTGTATTGCACCGAAAGTACACAAACTGTTTCGAGGGCTGCCAGTTGTGGGTGACCACAGGATTTAAAGTGAATCCTCGTCGTCCCTTTTTATTATTATTATTGTAATAATATTAATAATCCTTGCCTTTCGCTACAGCGCTTTCCACGCGTAATTTCCACGCCTTCTAAACTGTGTCTCAAAGCGCTTCACAGAATGTACTGTAAAGTCAATTGACTGTATTATTGGTGGGCGAAAACGCGGCAGCCAATTGCGCACAGCAGCGTCCCCACAAACAAGTTTTGTTTTTTCTGAACCCGGGCGGGATTGGATTGCTGTTGTGATTCACGCGAAAAAAGCATTTAGTTTTGTTGATAGTGAGTGAGTGAATGGCAAGCCTTGCAGGAGGAGGGTCGTTTATTGTTGTGGAGTTGTCTGTCCTGTTGTCATGGAGCAGTTCGGTGTAACTGTGGCGGATTTGTTTGCAGTGTTATTTTGAGGGGGTGGGGGAAAGGAATAGGCAAAGATCAAAGATAATTAACCGCATATAAAGAGCAGAAAGGAAAAGTGACTTAAAGGTTGAATCAGGCCTTTCATTGTACCAGCAGGAGGCTCTGGCTTCAAATTGCTGCGTTATACAGCCAGTGACCTTCTTTACATTTCATTGCATTTCTTTCTTACAATTAAACATACCAAACACTATCCTTTGTTTTGCCACCACTTTCTATTCCCCCCACCTCCCAATTGCAAGAATCGGTTATTTTTGTTCAGGAATATTAATCGGAAATGTTGTCGATTCAAAATCAGCTGGCTTTGAAACAATGACATAGCGACATGCTATTGGCCAGTTCGAACGAATATCAGGTGCAAACGCGATTTACCCGCGAATACACTATGGACTGTGCGTATGGACAAAAAGGACGAGCGAAATGCAACCGCCATATTCAAAATATGTACTGTGCAAGCGCAAAAATTTTGTTTGTTAAAACAAATCCTAGTGTCCTATATCGATAAAAAGGTGTTTAAAAAAATTATGTCCCTTCAATCAACATGTCCTAAATAGAAACGTCCTAAATAGAGGCTTACCTGTACGTAGATTTAATTTACGTTCAGCAGTCCATTTTTTCTTGAAGCATTCTGGAGATATTATTTGACCAGCAAAATGCCTGTGAGGTTTAAAAAAAAATAAGGAACGTGTCCAGGAAACTGAGTGCCACAGTGGGGTTAAGGATGCACTTTGTCATCTGCCTAAATAAGGAAAGTATAAAAGCTTTTGGGGATACATGCCATGGTTTGGAAAAATGCACTAATGTTTTAACCCAACCTACTGGGCCCCGTGACATCTTTGCTGTATCAATACCCATACAGCGCTAGGCTTCAGGAGGTCGTTGATGTACAGCCTTATTCTTCTTAGTCTGCCCACATTTAATATTGGTAGTAAAGCACCATAATATGGTAGTATGTAGATCTGAGCCCATAATCCTCAACAAACTAAACTCTCAATCTCAGTTGTGGGTAGGTATTGGACCAAGACAAACATTAGGTTAGAAGCGAAACATGCAATAGTTTACCAGCACACCCAGCAGCAAGTTTCAGAATTGTATTGGTTAAGTTCTTGGATAAAGAAAAATTACAAAATATATTTTTAAAATTCATGATGCAATCCTAATTTACACTTGCTGGTTCTAGCAAAGCAGCGAGAGCATTGCTCTGCTTTCAACTATACTTGCTCATTGAATATTTTTATTTTCTAAAAATAGTTAATTATGTATTACAATTGAAAGCCCTCTGCGACGCTACCCTTTGTAAGAGTCGCTATATAAATACATGTGAATTATTCGCTCGTGAGGATAAAATTGGGGGAAACTACGCTATTTATATGCTGCTTTCGAATGACTGAAACATGCTTTGGCTAATATTCCTTATTAAAGGCAAACAAAGTGAATTTAAGCACAACACTGTTTAAAAAGCTCTGTATGTGACTTGTGTCTTTTTTTAAAAAAGAGTAATTAATTGAGTCTTTAGGTACTTTACGGTGCAGTACTGAGTTTAAAAATAGAGTATGAGAAGCATTTTCTGTAACTGAAAATGCCCCCTTGTGGCAGACAGTGCAGTTTAATTGCTGTAGTATGATACTGACACACACAATTGTTTAATGACAATGAAGCTGTATTAATTAGGCATACCTACTTTAGAGATAACACCTGGTCCATTTGATTTAGCGTCTTATCAGTCATT
The DNA here is from genome assembly GCA_035084275.1 of Hydrolagus colliei. NCBI lineage: Eukaryota > Metazoa > Chordata > Chondrichthyes > Chimaeriformes > Chimaeridae > Hydrolagus > Hydrolagus colliei. The sequence continues at coordinate 15,664,775 of CM068754.1, forward strand.
GAGACATCTCAAAAGAACTTTACAGGATACACAAAGTTTATTGACTGTATATTCTGTGGGAGAAACCGCTAACACCTTCTTATCACTAAGAAAAGTAAAAATCTGTTTATCCGGCACCCAATCAACCTTCCATATAACCGGCATCGCAAAAAAAAAGGGCTGCATTCGATTAACCGGAATGTATCTGGAAAAATACATTTTGTTTTTGCGTTTTCAGCCGAATATCCGGCAGGCACTTTAACCAGCATTGGCCAGGTCCCGAGGATGCCGGATAAATGGGCTTTTACTGTAAACAGATTTAAAATAATTTCTAAAAGAAGCAGAGGGGAGCTGAGGAGAAATGTTTTCACCCAGTGAGTTGTTCGAATCTGGAATCCATTGCCTGAAAAGGTGGTGGAGGTCGTTTCGATAACAACTTTTAAAAGAGAGGTAGACGTTTTGGGGAGGATGGGTTTGCGTGGTTAAGGGGAGAGAGCTGGGGAATGGGATTGAGTTGCTCTTTTCAAAGAGGCACAGACTCGATGGGCCGAATGGCCTCCTTTTGTGCCGCAGGATTCTCTGATATAAACGGAATATTAAAACTTGCTATTTCAAAAATGTACGTGTTCTCAAAATACTCTTTTTTTTGACATTTTTAAATTGAACAGTTTATTGATAAGAAATGAAGTGACTGACTGATGGCTTTTCACCAACTCAACCACTGGAAAAGCTCCCGCTGAAAAATCAAGCCACCTCTTCCACAGTGCCTAAGCGCTCTGAGACGCCACCCGGGATGGAGGGCACTATATAAATGCAAGTTGTTGTACAGCAACCCCAATTCAGTTTCCCAAGTCAACACATCCATGTGAAGGGCACACTATAAATGCAAGTTAATGTTAACCAATAGCTGAATAGAAGTTATTGGATTTGAACCCGCTGTTGGTCAGCAAAGAGCAGAAAATTTAAATGTTCCAAATCGAGATTTTAGAAATGCAAATATTTAAAGAGCATGGGAATGTTTGAAGGCACAATGTGGGAGAGGGAAGTGTAAACCACATGAAATGACTCTTCTAAATGTGTCTTAACTTTCAAAACAATCTTGTTAGTGTAGGCGTAGGGATTTGAGAGTCTGTTTCTCATACTCACTAATTTCGCCAACGTTCCATACCCCCCGTCCCCGCAGAGCGTGGTGAGAATGTGGTACTTGGCATAAGGTGTGGTTGAAACAAATAACATCATTATAGTTGAGGGAGACCTGAGGAATACATGAGGGAGAAAGGGAATAGAGACGGGGGGAATTGGGTGTGGTGGATGCTCATGTTGAGAATAAACACTAAAATGGATTAATGGCCTAGTTCTGTGCCGTGTCACTAACATTTCTCTCCGCTGACCTGCAGTGCCCGTAGCCAGACAGCAAGTCTCCACGAGTGTCTTTCTTACGTCCCATCCCACAAGTGGCCTGAGGAAGTTATCCTTCAGCTATTTCCTTCTTTCTTAAGGGAAGAATCTGAGCATTGCTTAGTGTTTCCATGCAGTGTTGTGAAGAGTGTGAAACAACAAAATTACATTTGTCGAGCGCCTTTCACGTCGGGGGGATGTCCCAAGGCGCTGAAAAGTCAGGACGGGACCTGAACAAGGGAGGGGGGCAGGGTAAGGGGGGAGGCGCAGGAGAGAGTTAAGAGGGGAGGGAAAAGAGTTGAGAGGGCAGCAGAAGGCACGGTCGAAGAGGATGATCTTGAGGCCAGCCTTGAAAAAGAGAGAGAGAGAGCGAGGCATAGCGACTGTGGGATGGAGTTCCAGAGCGTGGGAGCAGAGAGGCTGAAAGCCAGTCCGCCGGTTGTAGGGCCGGTTAGGTGGGGGACACAGAGCAGACCGGAGCCCGCTGAACGGAGGGGCGGGGAGGTTCATAGGGGGACAGCAGTTCGGAGAGGTGGAGTGGGGGCAAGGCCATGAATGGCCTTGAAGGTGAAAGTTTTTGAGTGTGAACACACATCCCATTACAAAGGTACAATGTGTTGTTTCTCCTGCACACCGTCAGATGGTGCAGTTCTCCACTAGGGGGAAAAAACACATCAATGAAAACTTTGAATACTGGCTTAATTTCTTGATAACATTCAGATCTTTTCATACTCTTTGCTTGCAGAATGGGGATAGCTTTTATGTCATGGATGAAGCAAAGTTTGCAAAACAGATGCTACCCAAATATTTTAAACATAACAACATGTCCAGCTTTGTTCGTCAGCTGAATATGTGTAAGTATAACAACAACAACAACAATTTACATTTATATAGCGCCTTTCACGTCGGGAGGACGTCCCAGGGCGCTAAACAAGAGGCGTGTGACCCGAGCTGGGAGGGGAGTGTTTGGGAAGGGGTGAAACACGAAGGGGAGGTAAAAGAGTTCGGGGTGTAACAAAAGGCACGATCGAAGAGGAAAGTCTTCAAATCGGCCTTGAAAGAGGAAAGGGAAGAGGCGAAACGGAGGGATTGAGGGATGGCATTCCATAAGGTGGGAGCAGAGAAACTGAAGGCCCGGCCTCCGATGGTGGGGCGGTTTGGGCGGGGGGCTTGGAGCAGGCCAAGTCCTGTTGAACGGAGGGTCCGGGTGGGCGTGTAGGGGGAGAGTAGATGGGTTAGGTAGGATGGGGCAAGGCCGTGTAAGGCCTTGTAGGTGAGGACGAGGATCTTAAATTCGATCCTCTGGAGGATGGGGAGCCAGTGGAGACGGGCGAGGGTGGGGGTTATGTGGTCACGGAGGCGGGTGCGGGATAGTACACGGGCTGCAGAGTTTTGGATGACCTGCAGCCTATGAATGGAGGAACTGGGGAGGCCGATTAGGAGAGAATTTCCGTAATCCAGCCTTGAGGTGATGTACGCGTGCACGAGTGTTTCGGCAGTGCGGGGGGTAAGATAGTTGTGAAGGATAATAAATTAAAAAATAATAATCCTTGCATTTGATATAACGCTTTTCATGTCTTCTAGATGTCTCAAGAGCTTTATAGAATATACTGAAAAGTGAATTGACTATACTTGTGGGCAAAATGCGGCAGCCAATTGCATACAGCAGTATCCCACAAACAGTCGTGGATTGAAATGACCAATTATATTATTGTGTTTTTTTTTGTTGGCGGGATTATTATTAGGTGTGTGGAGTAAGAAAACTTGCCCAAGGTTTCGCCCTGACCTGCCTGGATTTCACTCTTGGGGAAATAAAACTAATTGTCAGTAGTTTTATCAATAGGAGGTTGTTCCTGTGGTTTATTTATGACATGGTTTAAATCATAACATATTAAATATGGAATGTTAAGTGACGGAAATGTAAGCGACAATAAATCCAAAGTGGTTAATTGTGTAATAGTGGATTGCACATTATTTGGTTACAGTCAGATTCTTAAATAGAAATTAATATTTCGTAACACGGACACTGGCATGATATTTGCATGTTTAACCATTTGTTGTGTGATCTTTGTGCAGTCATGGAGGACATGCTAAGGGGAGTTATTGTGCACTGTTGAGATGGAGCAATAACTCAAAATCATATGCATTCTGTAGTTTGAGATTGAGAATGCCATGTATGTCTGAATGACTCAATGCTAATGCTGTATTAACTCATTTGATGTAGATGGGTTTCGGAAGGTGTTGCATATGGACGGAGGTCTTTTCAAGCAAGACAATGATGGAGTCCTAGAATTCCAACATCCTTTGTTTCAAAAGGGAAAAGAAGACTTACTGGAAAACATCAAAAGAAAGGTGGGGCACGTTTAGTGTAGAGCCTGAGCTGTTATTACTGTACAGTACAAAGTTACATTTGTAAAGCGCCTTTCACGTCGGGAAGATGTTCCAAGGGGCTGAACAGTCAGGGATTAGGACCCTCCTGGAGTGAAAGACACTGTACAAATGTAATTTTATTGTTGTAGGACCCAAGTCTGTGATATTACATACCACAGCATAAGAATATTGTGAACATACATCCGATATTAAAAATATGTGTTTTGTAGCTACCATCTTCCAGACCAGATGATGTGAAATTGTTTCCCAGTGAACTGAGTAAAGTTCTGTTGGATATTCAGGAAATGAAAGGAAAGCAAGATAGCCTAGAAGACATGCTTGTCATCATGAAGAGGTAAGTGGTGCACCTTTGATAACTGGAAACTGAACGAATAGTTTTGTGAATGGGAAAAAATGCAGCAATGGGAAATTTGACTTGATTAACTCATTCAACGCACATCAGGCATCCCGAATCTATGATCTTCTGATCTGTATGGGGTGATCTACACAGTGGATAAATGTGCTGGATAATCTCGGAAGGGAAAGCGATTATGAAGCTCTCGTATAAAATTCAGTTTCTTAAAACTTCTTTTAATTTCTGTCTTCTCCCAAACACTCCCCCACCATCCCAGTAGGTGCAACAAACACACATATTGAAATGAACTGCATCTTAATGTTTTAATTAAATTGCTATCTTATTCCTCAATGAAGATTGGTACAGCAGAGATTGACTTGTAGCAACAGCACAACAACAAAAATTACATTTATAAGGACCTTTGGCACTGATATTTATTCTGCCTTTGTTTTATGTGCAGATTTGTTTTTGTGACGTATCAGATTAGTATTTATATTTTAGATGTTTTATATGTGAACTGTTCTAATTTATTGAGTGGTGGTTGGGGTGAATGGGGGGCGGTGGGGTGAGGGCGGATGGGGGGATGATTGAGAGATTCATATCCTAAACGGATCCATTGAAAAATGTTCTGTGCTTGTCTGCAGGGAAAACCAGGCCCTGTGGAGAGAAGTGGCTTCGTTACGTCGGAAACATGCACAGCAACAGAAATTACTGAATAAGGTTAATAATGGCCCATTTAGTGAATTCCAATAACAATAATAATCCTTGCATTTGATATAGTGCTTTTCATGCCTTCCAGACATCTCAAAGCGCTTCACAGAATATACTGAAAAGTGAATTGACTGTATATTTGTGGGAGAAACGCGGCAGCCAATTGCGCACAACAGTGTCGCACAAACAGTCGTAGATTGAAAATGACCCATTTATTATAGGGTTTTTTTTGGGGGTGGATTATTATTAGGTGTGTGGAGTAAGGAAACTTGCCCAAGGTTTTGCCCTGACCTGCCTGGATTCGAAACACAGGTCTCACACTTGTAAGGCCAGTGCTCTAACCGTTGAGCTACAGGACTCTACATGTAATGCAATTCTCCAAAGGCTGCTACAGTAAAATACTTTGTGGTATTTGTCTTTCCTTTTCAGCGCCTTGGGACATCCTCCGACGTGAAAGGTGCTGTACAGGTGTAACTTTTGTTGTTGTTCCTGCCGTTTGCTCTGATCAAACTTCTTCTGTGAACTGGTCTGAGCAAACATTGGGTTTCCTTTCATTAGTACTGCAGGTTTGCTCAATATGGATTTCGTGGAGCTCCTGTAGCTCAGTGAGCACTCGCCTTACTAGCGTTCAGACCTGTGTTTGAATCCAGGCAGGTCAGGGCAGAACCTTGGGCAAGTTGCTTTACTCCACACGTCTCATAATAATCCCTTCAAAAAAACCCGCAATAATAAAAATTGGTTATTTTCTATCCACGACTGTTTGTGGGACACTGCTGTGCGCAATTGTTTTACCCACAAATATACAGTCAATTCACTAAGTATATTCTGTGAAGAGCTTTAAGAAGTCGATAAGATGTGAAAAGCTCTATATCAAATGCAAGGATGATGGTGATTTATTATTATTACCTTCTAAATCTGCAGTTAAAATACTTTTAGGTACGTCTCTGTGACTGGTCGATGACTGACCACTAAGGAAGCAGTTAAATTTAGTTCTGTGGTGTAGTGATGGTATATTTTCATGAATGTGCTGTCAGGAGGGAAGAAGTCACAAGTTATCCAAAAAAAAATGATGTGGGGGTGGGGGAAGAGTGTGGACATAGAAAACTGGAAATTGAATCAATATGACTCATCTCACATCTGAACGTAACTAATATTAATAATAATAACTAATTGTAGGTTGACACTTTGCCCTTCATGTTGTGCAGAGATGTAACAACAACAACAGATATAACCAAGGAGGAATATAGTATGGGATATAATCCATTGGCAGTTTGGGACATGTGTGTTCGCGTCTGTCATTTTTTAATATTCTTATGGAATCAAATAATATTTTAGGAATGCGAGATGTATTTATTCTACAATGCTGGGTTTGTACTGCATTTTTTCAAAGGCCGGTGGAAAGTTTTGCTTTTGAACCTCCATTTACTGACTACCTAATTACCGTTATGTAAACCTCTGGTCAGCACAATGGCTTGATGTTGCAGTGTGGCTTCCGGACTCCTGATTTTCCACAGTGAAGAGTTGCCTCTGTTTTATTTTGCAGGTGATTCATTTCATTGTCCAACTCATGCAAAGCAACTGTCTAGTAGAAGTTAAACGAAAGAGGTAAGGTCAAGTACAGATTGAGTGATTAACCACTGAACAGGATTAGTAAACTAAACTATTGGTATACATCATCGGACTGTTTTGTCATTGTGCAATTTGTCATTATAAAATTGCACATTTGTCATTGTGCAATTTTATATGGATACTTGATCCAATTGCATATATTGGTCGGTTGCCTCAGTCCTTCAGCCTTTCCTGTGCTTCAGATCTCACCTTTCCCTTTGGTCATTTTTCCCTCTCTCCCCAGCTTGGTATCAAGCTCTGCCTTGATTAACTGCTCTGAGATACAAACCAACAACAAGAGCAAACTATAACTGCAAATTGTTTGTTAATGTGTAAGGAGAGATTTTTGTACTGTTCCTCACTACTTTGTCAAAGCATGTGTTTTTTTTTACAAAATTAACATGTAAAACAATCATATTTTAGCGTTTCTTTTCATTTTTAGGCCATTTATGATTGATTTGACTGGGTCCCCATCTGCAAAGTACAACCGCCAGGCTGCACTGAAGTGTGAAGAAGCTTCTGTAAGTATTAAATAATAATACTAATAATCCTTGCATTTGATATAGCGCTTTTCAAGTCTTCTAGACGTTTCAAAGTGCTTCACAGAATATACTGAAAAGTGAATTGACTGTATATTTGTGGGCAAAATGTGACAGCCAATTGCTAATGTTTACAGTCCTGCATACAAAGAGCCCACTCACTCACCCACCCACTCACTCCGAGAGATGAGGTGAGTCCCTTCAGTGAGTCTGTGCAACGTAAGGAACCTTCTGATGTCAAATCCCTAGGTTTTGCGATGTTAACAAATCTACTATCCTGGCTGTGGAGCATGGAAACTGATCTCATGAATAAGTAGTGAGTAACTATCAGTGAAAAAAGCAGGGTAAATGCTTGAGTTGTCATTTAATCAGTGCGCTTTATTTTGTAGGCAGAGTTTTCAGAGCATCACAATCTAGATAAAGAGGATTGTGTCAACAATGCTGGATATAATATTGTTGAGTCAAATCAAGTGGATGAACCTCCCCCATTATGTTCAGACACAGATTTGGTTGGTAGGTAAGTACTGGCCATTTGCTTTATTCTTTATGTCTCTGAATAATAATAATACTTAGGGCTGCAGACTTTCACAACATTTCTTATTATAGATCGCAGAGCAATCAATTCAGTAAATGTTATTGATTTTGGAGGGAAATACTGTGTAAAGTCAGGTGTCAGCCTTGAAGCTTTTTATGATGGGGCGAGGGGTAAGGCTGCACAAAATGTTTGTTTGAAAATTCACTAAATTGGATGGAAATCAATACCAGGGATTAGGTTGTCACATGTCATTTTCTAGGATCACCTTGTTTGCTTAATTTCCCCCACCCTTATGCCCCGCCCACACACCCCTGTCCAATTGTAGGAGATAAATAATTTGTGTTGTCTTCAAAATTAAATTCACAGTGTTGCTCCTTTCCACGTGGATCAGGAAGTTGCTGATTATACAAATTTACATAATTTATTGGGTCAAGATGCTGTAGAACCTGATTGTACTGCTCAGATGGACACACAGGACCCAATTCCAGAGGCCAACGTCACAGAGGATCCTGTCACCATCATCAAATCCCTTCTGAACGAAAATGAGAATAATCTACCTGCACAAAACGAGATTGTCCTGGATAGGTAAAGATAACGTTACTGACATGGTCGCTGTTGTGGTAATTTCATGTTTGGGTTTTCACGTGGAGCTCTTGTGTTTTATTTTTTTTAGAAAAAAGCCAGGAACTTTGAAACTCAATTTAAGAAGGTCATTTAGTTCAGTGATTCGGATTCAGTATCTTTAAAATGCCGCTGTGAAAAAAGTAGCGTTTTTTTTAAAAAAAAAACATCATTGGTACACAATACAATGTACAGCTTGTTGCAAATGCAGGTAACATCAGGGTTTCTGTGTCGTGGTGTGTTGTACTGTTGTTTTAATATGGATTCCCATCTATTGTACAATACTGGACATGCGAGACAGCTCGCAGAGATGGTGACTTGCTTCAATGAACAATTACTCTGAAATGCAGGTTAGCCAAACACTTGCATGTCTATCAGTTGTTAGAAATGACTGGTCCACAAGTGTATTCAATGACACACCTGAAAATTCCATAAGCTCCACTGCAAAAATGATTTGTCTTTATTCCAATGTATTATTACGGTAAATGATACTGTTGTATAGTGTAATTTCAGTGGTGTTTAATTTCTTTTATCTGTGCTCATGAACATTCCATGCTAAAGTAATGCATGAAAGGTGTAATTTTTTTTTAAAAAAAGGTCATCCCAACTGTGGTATTTTCTGACATTTCTTGGATGAACAGCTTTCAGCCTTTGGAGAAAGTTATTTTGGGGATGGATTGGCCATGTACAATACATTTGGCTGCCAAATGAATTAAATACCCAAACATCAAATAACTGCATCTGTCCACCACTAATTGCCGAGTGAATACACCTGGAATTGTTATGATTTTTTTAAATATAAAGTAAATTGTGCCATATAAATCGAATGCACACAGGCACCTTTTGGTTCGTCAGAAACATTATGCCCATGTTCATATCAACATGACTTGTTCAGTCCTGCCTCAACTTAGAATTCAGCTGTTTCCGTAAATCACCAAGCTAAAACTTGTATGGAATGTGATGTCTAATTAATGACCCACAATTTTTTTTTGAAATAATAAAACAGGAGTGAAATTCAGGATTTCCTGGACTGCATCGATTTGAGCCTGGAAGAGCTCCAAGCACTTTTGTCACAGAAGCAGTACAACATCGACGGTGATTTTATAAGTGAAGTAAGAGGAGATTTTGTGTGTGTGTACAATATGTACAGTAAAAGCCCGTTTATGTGGCACCCTCAGGACCTGGCCAATGTTGGTTAAAGCGCCTGCTGGATATTCAGCCAAAAATTTTAAAACATTTAAAAAACATTTCAATGCATTTTTCCGGTTAATCGAATGCGAACCTTTTTTTTTCGCAATGCCAGTTATACGGAAGTTACGATTGATCGGGTGCCAGATAAACAGGCTTTTACTGTATAATATGTATATGATATGCACATACAGTAAAACCCTCGATAATCCAACATTCCAAAAGTCAGCAACTCCCTAAAACTCTAGAGCATAGTTGGGCTTCAGGGCTGTGTTTACACCACACGTAGTATATGGGGCAGGGCTTCCCCAGCTATTTCTAGGGAAAGTTCTAAATACTGATAAGCAAATTCCGAAATCCGGGAGGTGAGTGGCCCCAACTGTGCTGGATTATCAAGGTTTTACTGTGTGTGTGTGTATATATATATAATATATATGTACGAGTAATATATATATTTTTAACTTCCCTCCCCTTTTGACTACAGCTTTCTAACCTGTTGAATTTGTGTTAGCTCTTCAGTTCTAATCTACCCACTTCAACTGTTGACCTGCCAGATTCTACTTCCAGCACAGCAACCGTAAGTGTACAGCAACAACTTGCCATTATTTGGGCCCTTCACACTGGGGTTATGGCAGTGATAGTGATATGATCTCTTTATATTTTAAGTTGTATTCAACTTAAAATACTTAACTAAATTTGTTAACGTTTGCATTCCCTTCAAATATAAATTTGAAGCATTAGAATGTGAATGATGTGAATTTGAATTCATAGATCTTCCTTTATAGTTAGCACACTAGATTCTGATGAAATATCTGAATTACATAATTTTTTTTCTCTCTGCCTCTTGTCTTAGCTTCAAGAGTTAGTTGAAACCAGAAAATCAGCTTATTGTGAAGCGGTGGCTAAAAATGAAAAGGATTCAAGTGAAGGTTGGTATAAAGTGTTAAAATTGAGACTTGTTTGTCGCTGTCACCGTTTCCATTGTCAAGCCCACATCGGGACTTTGATCGCCTATAGTTTGGGCTGATGTTTGTGCATTTTTTTGCAAAACTAAAAAGTATTCAAAGACGATAAACCTTCCACCTTCTCTTACAATTTGTAGCACTGGGTTGCTGCTCTATAATTCAAGATATCCATCAATATGAGTAATATTCGTGATAGTTTTGTATTTGTAGGCTGCCGCTTTTGCCTACAAAACTAGTCGCTACACTTTATTGTATATTCTGTGAAGTGCTTTGAGAAGTCCTGACATGAAAGGATCATGGATTATTATTGTAGACAAAGTGCCTTGGGTGATATCTTGAAGCTGATGGTGCATTGGGTTTATTTATGATCTGTAATTTTTTTTCCGTCCCCCCCTCTGCAGCCAAGCAACTGATCCAATATGTCGGAAACCCAATACTTTCCCAGTTTGAAGACCTATCTTCGTTCGAAGACAAATTGACAATTCCCAAAGATATTCCTTTTATTTCTGAAGAGGAAACCCCATCCTTTGTTACATTGGTACAGGACTCCCCAGTGCCATCATCATCATCATCTCAGCCAAACGTGGAAGCGACTGTGCCCTTCTCAGGACCTTATGATTTTGATCTCTCACCAGAAGACGTGAATGGAGACTATGCATTACCCCCTTTGTTTGGATTGACACCGGTTGAACATCTAGAAAAGGAGAATGATGAAGTGACAGGAACTTCACCGCTGTGAGAAGTTTTAACAAGTTTGCAATGTGCATGAGCACAGGTAGACCTCGCTTAAGGAAGGGGTTAGGGACTTTAAAACCCTTCGTTAAGTGAAAATTTCGTGAAGCAAGAGTTTAACTTGTATTACTGTATTTGGCCGGAGCCAAAATGCCACCACAAACCGAGCCTCCCCACTAAAATCAGTTTAGTTCCTAGCGCTAACATTTTCGGTGTACAGGTTGAGCAGCCAAAAGTCCAGAGTTCCGGAATCCAGAATGTAACAAAAATTGCAGGAAAAAAAATGCCAATCCTACAGCAGGTAAGATTGGCATTTAAAGCCCGCGAGATTTAAAGTGTGTAAACATTCGTTATAGCGAAAGCAGTCCAGGTCTTCACAGTCACCGCACCGAAATATTGCAACCTGACCCAGGCATTTCAGGATACTTGACACGCTTCTTTCTTCATTCCCCTCCTTTCTTTCTCTCTACACCACCCCACCCCCCTCTCTTTCTCTCTACCCTCAGCCTCCTTTCTTTCTCTCCACCCCCCCCTCCTCTCTATCTCTCTATCCCTCCTCCCTTCCCCACCCTCTCTATTCCCCCTCCCTCTCTGTCCCCCCCATCGCTCTATACCCCCCCTCCTCTCTTATCTCTTTTTACCGCCCTCCATCCCCTCTAACCCCTCCCCTCTATCCCCTTCCCCTCCCTCACTATCCCCCCACTTATCTCTCTAACCCTCCTCCTCTGTATCTCTCTATACCGCCCCCCCCGCCCCCCCCTTATCTCGACTTACTATTATTGAAGCCACGAAGCATCCTGCCGCTTAAGCTCCTCCCATATGTGAGGGGCTGCACTGGACTGCTTAACTGAGGCACGCTAAAGACTGAGTGTGCGTTGCTGGGGCAACAAGAGAGAAGCTGCGTACGAGAAGCTGCGCACGAGAAGCCCGCGAGATTTAAAGTGTGTAAACATTCGTTATAGCGAAAGCAGCCTTTGTTAAGCGGAGAAGTGGTACAAATAGAAACCCTCGTTATAGTGAGGTTTCGGTAACTGGGTGTTCGGTAAGCGGGGTCTACCTGTATTTACAAAATACCTGCTGTAAAATATATTTTTCCAGTGTTTTACGTTGAGTTAGTGGCCTCCTTTTGTGTCACACATAACTGGCAATGTAATCTTGTGAAAGTGTCACCTTGTTTAAATGTTTCTTCATCTTGCAACACTTTATATTTTGGGAAAAAATGAGAATTATGGTGCAGGCAATGGTTCCGCCTGCCAGAAATAATAATAATAATTGCATTTGATATAGCGCTGTTCACTTCTTCTAGACGTCTCCAAAGTGAATTGATTGTAAATATGTGGGCGAAATGATGACAGGACAGAATGCACTGTATCCTAAATCAAACAAAGAAAGGTCTTGCAAATATTACACTTGCAGAACCAAAAGCAACAGTCAAAAACTCAGTGGTAACTTGTCTTTTCAAATGGCATCACTTCTTTTACATGGAAACGAATGGAAGACTTAACTCACCAGAAAGGAAAATAATTATTTTAACATTGCTATGAGCTGCTGCTCTGTGTGATAGGCGCTATTACTATAAATGCAAGTTTATATAATTTGCTGAAAATGGTACAACTCCCACTAAAGGCAATAATAATAATAGAACCTATAATGGAGGCTATTTGAATCCATTTTGTCCACAAAATACATACTCCACTTTACAATATATTCTGTGAGTGCTTTGCCATGCCTCACTGACACGATAACGCACTGCATCAAATGTAATGATTGTTATTATTCATTACACCCAAAGTCAGTGTTTTGAAATTGATTTTATGTTAATCATAACTGCTCATTGATGCAATTATTTTGTGTGTGATTTTGATTATTTTCTGTTTAAAACGGATCTGTAACAAAACCTTTTGGGATCGTCTGTGGGACTTGCGTATTGTTTAGAAGTATAGGGCTTCAATTTAAAAATGCTTGTTTTATGCGACTGACATAATAAGTAAATGCAGCATCTCTCAATATATCAGATCTCTAGAATGCGTCCTTAATTTTTTCAGTTGTACTTTTGTACATAATTCGAGCTACAAACATAATTGAGGCTATTGTTACCAATGTAAGATTTTTTTTAAAAAACCTGTATTGAGCAACATTTGCACAGGTTTTTGCCTAGAGAAGATTATTCATGCGACTTCAAATCTACATTTTTAAAAAGCCTAATGAATTAGAATGTACAAATCCTCAAACCCTTGTTTTGTTTTGCGTTATCAATCAGGTATACAGTATATCTGTACTTTTATTTCTCGGCAGAGAATAATAATACTGTTGCATAATGTAGTTTCCAATTCCAGCCACAACATCTAATTTCAGCTGTACTTGGTGTGGATGTAGGAATATCGGGTCAATCTCTGAGACGCCATTACATCTTTGGTAAACCCTTTGCACCAAAATAATTTTTAAGGGCAGGGGTCTCGGTCTCCCTAGAAAAGGGAATGGAAGAACCAGCCAGTGGAAAGAAAAGGGAAAATATTTGGCTTCACAATTTATCTGAGGAGTTTATCAAATGGAACAAAATTGCTGCTGAGAACCGTATTGGGTTCAGAACCTCCTGTTTTGACCAAATGATGAATTTATTTTTACTCACTGCAAGCAATCTTGATGAAGAAGATAGTCACCTTGTTACAGCTGCAACGCTGTGTACTTTCTTTGCAGCATTTTGTGGTGCAAAGCTTATGCAAAGTGGAAACCGTCAAATCTTTGTCCTCGATGTGTCGGGAATGTTGTAAATTGTGCTGCACTAACAGTATGCGTGACTTATAGAACATAAGGACAAATAAATGGTAGTAGACTTTTTTATAAAAGACTCGGAATTTTCTAAAGCGAATTGTGAATGAAATCCCGTTGATTCCAGTCTGTTACAAGTGACATTTGATTGATAAGTTGGCATTTTACACAGCTGATAATTCAACAAATGTGTCTGGATTCATACTTGTGTTCTGTTTGAGTAGTTATCAATCTGGCTTGGACATTATTACCAGACCATCAGTTCTAAAAAGAAAAGGAGCTATTTCATAGCAAGGTTTTTTAATGCTGATGGGTGTCTTTGGGGGCTCTTATTAGGCTTTTAAATGGCTACATTAAACTTGCAATTGTGTTTGTAGCATTCTCTTGACCATTTTTAATACCTTTAACACCATGACTGAGTTACATGGCCACTTTATTATATCACCCAATACATAATGTTAAAAAAATTCAGAGTTTTACTTACAAAGTTGAATATGTTTCATGTTTTCAGCCAACCTTTCAGCTAAAAGAGAATTCACAAAAGAGGAACCTATTCAGTCAAGCTGACCCAATGACACAGCCTGATTTTCTCTTGGTTCAGTTGTCAGCACTTCGCTTAATAGTGACTCATGGTCATGTAGCAAAAGTCTGTTATTCTTCTCCAAAAAGGTGTAAGGAAGTTGAATTTTATGCTTGATGTTTCCATTCCGGTTTCCAAGCTACATGCTGCCTAATAAACAACAACACAACAACAAAATTACATTTGTAGAGCGCCTTTCACGTTGGGAGGATGTCCTGAGGATAAAGTTTCAGAGCAGTATTTTTCTGCATTGTGTACATATATTAACAATCCTTCAGATTCTGTTGACTCTAAACTTGCTTCTATTGTACTGAGTTTGGCGGATGATAAACTACTGCAACAGTATGTTAATCAGCATCATGCATGTTTGCTCTGTTAATAAACACAGGAGATGCATTGAGATGTACGCACGTGAGTGTGAGCCTCGCTTGTGCTCCTGTTATTAAAACGGCTAGAAGCAGAATTAAGGCATTATTAACGGGCTCACTGTAGGGAAGTTTCCTTACTCCACACACCTCTGTTTACCTAGGAATAGGTAGGAAATGGATGTTAGTCGATTGGCATATCGCTTTCCGGGAGTAATAATCCCTCAAAAATAAATAAATGTCACTAATCCACGACTGTGCTTTGAGAGGTCTCAATAACCTGGTAAGGCGCTGTATCAAATATCATTCGTTAGGGTCCCAACTTTGGACATGAACCCACATCTTTATGATTCAGAGATGAAAATACCACTGAACCAGACAGACAAATTGTCATCAAAATCTAAATGCATTGTAGTTACTCACTGTCATCTGATCTGTAACACCTACCAATGTTACACAATAAAGCATCAAATCCCCCTATTTTAAGAAAAAAGGAAATGGATTGAGAAATGGTACTTTTCCCAAGGAGGAAATGACTTATCCAGCAAAAGTGTTTTATTGTATGTCAATACAGTGATCTGTGTTACTCACTTGCATAATATGTTTAATTCTAAGAAAAAGTATCAGTTTATTAATATCTGAATTTTCCTTCAGTTACTAAATTAACTAATGCTTCTATGCGCAAATGGTAAAAGTAGAACACCTTATTGGCCTAGTATTCTATTCAACTACAACAAAATGACATTTGTTTAGCGCCTTTCACATTGGGAGGACATCCCAATGTGCTGGACAATCAATGCTTCAGACAGGGAGGGTGGAGGGCAGAGGAGAAAATTGGGTGGCCGAAGGCACTGTCGAAGGGGAAGGGGGCTAGTTAGACGGACTGCAGGACAAAGTGAGTGGTAGAAGACACACCTGCCGATGGTGAGGCGGGCAAGTCGGGGGAAGTGAAGCAGACCAGAGCCCACTGAGTAAAGCAGGTAGTTTGGTAGGTGATTAGCAGGTCACACTGATAAAGGGGAGAGAGGGCTTTTGGAGGGGAGGACCTTGAATGATCTTGAACTGTATCTTCTGTGTGATGGGAAGCCAGCGGAGTTGGGCAAGGACGGGGCTGATGGGGGCGCGGAGTCTGGTACGGGAGAGGACACAGGCTGCAGAGTTCTGGATGATCGGCCGCCTGTGGAGGGAGGAGTTATGGAGGACGACAAGCAGAGAGCTTGTGTATCGAGCCTGGGTTTAACGCGTGTATGATGGTCTCAGCGGCCTGCGGTGTGAGACAGTGGCAGAGACAGGCATTGTTGTGAAGGTGGGGGGGATGTCGCAACAGATCATGGCACAGATGTGGTTCATTCACCCAACAAAGTGGGTTTCTGCTTTCTGCCCCGATATTACAGGCCAAAATGATATTATATAGTAGTTGGTACCGGTTATAACCGGTTTGAAGACTTTCCTCTTCGATCGTGCCTTTTGTTCCACCCCGAACTCTTTTACCTCCCCTTCGTGTTTCACCCCTTCCCAAACACTCCCCTCCCAGCTCGGGTCACACGCCTCCTGTGCAGCGCCTTAGGACGTCCTTCCGACGTGAAAGGCGCTCTATAAATGTAATTTGTTGTTGTTGTTGTTGGTACAGAGAATGGAGGGTTACCAATGTGCTGGTGGTTATGTAGAGACAATGGCACAGTATTGAATTAAGATGAGCTGATTACTCCACAATTGTCATTTGCATTTTCATTAAAGATTATTTGATTTATTCTCAAATATAGTTATGCTCCCATGTTTCTAAGTCCTCCCGGCGACAAAGTTATCACAGGTAATCCTAATTCTTTGTGTGACTTCATAACTCATTGCATATTGGATGCGGATTGGTGCTTCCTCTGACCACTTGACATCATGCTCATTGCTGTAATAATAATGTCCAATGTTTCATAATACAGTATTTACTTGAAACCGACTAAATAGATTACTACATATTCGATAACGAGCTGATAAGATTCTCTGCAGAAGTGGAAATCAATCTTTCAAAGATGGAACCACAACTATCAGAATGCTGACGCACTTTTTTTTACACGAATTTGAAAAAAAAGGAAGTTTCTTTTATGTAATCCTGTCTAATAGACTGTTAGAACATTCTCAGTGGAGTTCACATATGCAACTGTGTTCGCTACACTCACAAAGCCATATCATGGAGAAGAAGCAAGCTTGTCCAATTTTATTTTTCATTTTAGGGCTGGATTTTGGTGAGTGTTAAAACTTTTATCAATGTGCTTTCTGAAATTAGCTGCTATTGTGTAGACCACAATATATTTACAAATATAGACCTTTGCTACTTCTAGTAATATTGCAATAAGTATAAAATGACCATTAATAAACTATTACATCTGGAACACTGCTGTTCTGATGCAATTGCACTGGCTGAAGCTGCAGGTTAATATTGCTAAATTCTGTATATACTGTATATTTGGGATATACTGTACAGTACTGTAAAGTGAATTGATTTTGTGGGTGAAATATTAAGGTGAAAATTGATTTTAAATGAATTTCCATTCGCAGTAAGGCGCTGCTCAAAAGTCTGACATTGCGATATCATAGAATCATAGAATCATAGAATTTTACGGCACAAAAGGAGGCCATTCGGCCCATCTAGTCTGTGCCGGCTCTTTGAAAAGAGCGATTCAATCCCATTGCCCTGCCCGCTCCCCATAGCCTAATAGACCCGTTCTTCCTAAATAAAGATCTAATTCCCTTTTAAAAGTTGTTATCGAATCAGCCTCCACCACCTTTTCAGGCAATGCATTCCAGATTCGAACAACTCGCTGAGTGAAAAAATTTCTCCTCAGCTCCCCTCTACTGCGCCTTGAAACTATTTTAAATCTGTGACCACGAGTCACAGATTCACCCACGAGTGGAAATAGTTTTTCTCTATTTGCCCTGTCGAAACCCCTCATGATCTTATAAACCTCTATTAGGTCTCCCCTCAATCTTCTCTGCTCCAGAGAGAATAACCCTAGCCTATCTAGCCTCTCCTCATAGCTGATATATTGTTACTCAGGCATTATCTGCTCTTTCTGTTTGCGTGGAACAAATTGTACATTGTGGCCGCATATTTATTCTGTGTGCACTGGGATTAATACGGAATCAGCATGTCAATAATGGTAATCGGTGCATTTGAGCGCTCTGTGATGCTATCCTGTGCAAAGTAAAAGCGGGCGCTGAATTGACACAAAGTTCAACCGTTTTTGCAGGTGATTCGTCCCAGCTGTTTGCTCCACAGGAAGTTACAGGACAGTTGAGGAGATCGATCGACCTGCCATGTTGGTACGAGCCATCCCTTTTGTACACCGAAAAACAAGTTATCTGGTACTTTGAGAAGAACATCCCTATTCTACACAGAGGTGCAACAGAGGTGCACAACTTCCCTTCATTCAACCGGAACAAATTCAGTATAAACAGTCACCCCCATTCTGGTAATGTCTCACTTACCCTTGAAAACCTGCTGTACAGTGACATGGGAACCTACACTTGTGAGGTGACATTTCGGCGCAGATTGGAATTCTTTCACAAAAGGACCATCAAAGAATCGGCCGTCATCACTCTATTTGTGAAAAGATGTAAGTCAATCCCTTCACAATAATAATAATGTTAATCCCTGCGTCCGGTATAGCGCTTTTCACATTTTTATCGACGTCTCAAAGCGCTTTACAAAATATACTGTAAAGTGAACTGACTGTTTATTTGTGGGGGAAAATGCGGCAGCCAATTTTAACTTACCGTGGAGGCCTGAAGCTCAGTGGTCGGAGCACTTGCCTTACAAGTGTGAGACCTATGTTTGAATCCAGGCAGGTCAGAGTGAAACCTTGGGCAAGTTTCCTTATTCCACACGCCCAATCATAATCCCTCCAAAAAAGAACACATTAATAAAATTGGTCATTTCAGTTCCACGACTGTTTGTGGAGACAGCTGCTGTGCGCAATTGGCTGCTGCATTTCGCCCACAAATATACAGTCAATTCACTTTACACTTATATTCTGTGAAGAGCTTTGAGACGTCTGGACGATGTGAAAAGCGCTATATCAAATGCAAAGATTATTATTATTATTTTTGTTATCCCAGTTTTGACTATTTTCCCAGCGTTGTGTCTTGCCCATGCAAAATGTCAGTGTTCTTAAGTAATTTTTTTTTATTTCCTCCTTTCCTCCTCCCATCCTCACAGCACTTCAACCCACTATGATGAGTGTCAAGACCACCACAAGTAAGATTCTAATGAATAACCTTCCTCCTCGTCTGTGCCTACGTCACCTTCCCCCTCCCCCTGGCTCGGCATCGGTCTCTGTCACTGTTAAACGCTCCAAGACGCCGTCCGGCATGAAGGGTGGTATATCAATGTTGTTAACATGACATTTACATCTGCAGTAAATGGCATTTGATTTATTTACAAACAAGAGATCAAGCCATTCAGATTATTCACTCTCTATTTCCATTGGTTATGACTTCTCACCATTATGGATGGCGCTATCCTGTAGCTCAGTGGTTAGAGCACTCGTCTTACAAGAAGGGAGATCTGGGTTCTATTCCAGGCAAGTCAGGGCGAGACCTTGGGCAAGTTTCCTTACTCCTTCCTTACTCCACTCCGCCTGATAATAATCCCTCAAATGAAAAAATTGTCATTTCAATCCATGACTGTTTGTGGGGACACTGCTGTGCACAATTGG
Source organism: Hydrolagus colliei (assembly GCA_035084275.1). NCBI lineage: Eukaryota > Metazoa > Chordata > Chondrichthyes > Chimaeriformes > Chimaeridae > Hydrolagus > Hydrolagus colliei. Next base: position 15,684,199 of record CM068754.1, read on the forward strand.
ATGCCGCGTTTTGCCCACATATGTTCAGTCAATTCATTTTACAGGATAATCTGTGAAGCACTTTGCGACGTCTAGAAGACACGGTAAGGTGCTATATATATCAAATGCAAGGATTATTATTATTATTATTGCTATACTGCAGGCAACAACAACAACAAGCAAAGCGATATTGACACAGATCAGTTAGTGTTACAGAATGACCAAGTTGTAAGGTGCCTCTTTAGCATCCGAGACGGCTCATGTCACTAGTGTCTGGGGTGGACACACAGTGGCTGAAAGTGAGAAACACATTCCAGCGTTGATTAGCTGGATTCCTGCACACACTGAGCCCAGTGGGCAAAGGGGATCGGACAGTCACCGTTGGAAACTGGAAGTGTTATCAGCGGCGACCTGAAGGGCTGGAAACCAAACTCGACAGCCACTGTTTTTCACAGGCCAATTAGAACAACAGGAGTTTGCATGTATATAGTGCTCCTCATGCAGGGTAGGGTCCCAGAGCGGGTAGGGGAGGGAAGGGAGGGAGGGAGGGAGGGGATGGGGAAGAGGAGGAGGTGGAGGAGGAGGAGGGTCTCAATTTAGTGGAGACATAATGGATTTTACAAAAATGTTTGGTTCAAAATCTGGAATAACTGGATTTAAATCTCTCCGCAGTTACTGTTCTCCATTCACATTTCGAGGGCTCTGCTGAAGAGTGGCCGGGTTCTCAGCCGCTGACAGAGCAGCCAGTAGCCCCTGGAGGAGGGTTTGGTGAAAAACCTGAAGGTGGTTAAGCAGATATTTTTTTTTTAAATGCGCAGGTAGACAATCCAAGCCACTCTAGAAACTGTGGGCACTTAATTGGAGCTTTTTTTTGTTGTTGTTGTTGTCGTCTGGAGATGAATGAGATGGGAACCTGATTAGAATAATATTTTTTTAAAAAATGTAGACTAATTAATAACCCTTGCATTTGAAACAGTGCTTTCCCAGTCTTCTAGACTAGTGGTTCTCAACCAGGGGTACATGTACCCCAAGGGGGTACAAAATTATTTCCAGGGGGTACAGGTGGCAGTACATTGATTTATTTAGCTCTACTTATTTAGCGTTTATAGCCTTCCAAATTGTATCTTTAATTGTTATTCCCCTTGTTTTGTATGTGCTCGCTATTTTGTTACACAAGAAAAGCTTGGTCACAAAATGCAAGTGCAATGAGGGGGTTGGTGGTGTGTTTGGTTCCAAATCTGGAATAACTGGATTTAAATCTCTCCCTGTAGAGTGAAATCTAGAGCAACAGAGGGCAGCATCGGCCTGTTCATTCTGTAGTCAGAAGTTAAACGATTACTTTTGTGCTGGGCAGAGAGAGAGAGAGAGAGAGAGAGAGTGGATTCTCCAAACTGCGCAGGGACCTCAATTCTAATCTTGAAAAGAATAAACATCACATGTTGGTGTTGGTGTCTACCAAACGCACAGGCGTTACACTGTATCCTATGCTGTACGCTGTTAGGCACTTTGAGATGTCTTACCGACGTGGAATGATTTATTAATTGGGAATCTGTCTATTCCCTGTCTATCTTTCCCACAGGGTCCGGTAGGATTGAAATTGCGCTCTGGGTATTCATTCTGACGATCACCTTGATTGTAGTATTTTGTGCTATTGTCGTTGTCACCATCATTCGCCAGTCAAGGAAGACGGGAGGTAAGACTGTATCTTAACTGGAACGTAATTCCTTTTGGGGTGAGATGATTAACACCCCACTCCCATCCCCACTCCCAACCATGAAAAAAAAATGCTTCTCCAGGGAAGGGAAAAACTCTCTCAGGAATGATAGAACTTGCGGAATCCTGTCGCTCAGGGGGTTTACATCACTCGCTTCGCAAGAGAGAGACCTGGGTTCAATTCCTGGCAGGTCAGGGCGAAATCTCAGGCAACTTTCCTTACTCCACACACCTAATAATAATCCCTCTAAAACAAAACCAATAATAATTTGGTTACTCATTCCACAACTGTTTGTGGGACACTGCTGTGCGCAATTGGCTGCTGCGTTTTGCCCACAAATATACAGTCAATTCACTTCGGAGTACGTTCCATGAAGCGCTTGCAGACATCTAGAAGACGTGAAAAGCGCTATGGCAAATGCAAGGATTATTATTATCACTTGATATCACACAGTAGGAAGGACTCCCTGTTTCCTAAAAAAAAATTTCACAAAGGGTTTAACATTTATATTCTAAAACCTTGCCTTTGTTCTTTTTTTCCCTCCTAGGGAACATACCCCAATCACCATGGTAGGAGCCTGTTTATTTTCTGCTTGTCTCTTTCAATGTGTGAGGCGCTGTAGCTATACCAATGTCATTTGTTGTTGTTGTGGTGGTTGTTGGAAGCTTGGCATTTTCTGTAAGATACAGGTTGTTAATTATTTTAATACGCACTCCTTCAAGCCTCAGCTCTGCAGGAATTCTACCATCAGGGAATTTTTTTTACAGTCATTCAGCCCATCATGTTTGTGCGGTCTGAAAGAGCTAGGCATAGCCTCCCACCTCCCTGCCCGATCTCTATAATAAAACACAGCAGCAGCTGTGATCTGCCTTTGCCTTTCACAGCACAGTACTTTGCGTCTCAGTCACAGTAACCTACCAACAAACTGTAGACAAGAAAAAAACACGTGGTTGAGACGCCTCAAAGCGCTTCACAGGGTATACTGTAAAATGAATGGACTGTATTTGTTGGGCGAAACTTTAGCCACAACCGTTGCATTCCTTGCATCCTTTCCAATTGTCGCCCCCAACTCATTGTGACTTTTTTTCTTTTTCAATCTTCAGTGTCACGTACGAAAATTTCCCCCAAGTTATAGCCGCGAGTGGCCAAGTGATTGAATCCAGCCACGAGTACGAGGTGATGAACCGGGGCAATGAGAACGAATATACGGTGATGTCGGGAGCTTTTCCCAGAGAAATCGAAGAATTGTACATTTCAGTAGAATGAAAGTCTTATGTGACCTTGTGACTCAAGGCATTGCCCAGGGAATCACTAATTCTACACGCACACACACACACACACATACATACTGGAATATCCCAGGTATGAATTGCCAGGTGTGTGTGTGTGTGTGTTACATCAGCTGAGCTAAGACGGAGCAGTCACTGAGGTGCTACATTTGGCTTCAGTCCTGCTAAAGTATTGGAAAATATTCTTGTTTCAAGCCTCCAGCAAAAAAAGCCTTTGCAATTTTAACAGTACAGTAGCTCATTCTTTTAATACGTAATTCCGTATTTAAGAAGTAAAATAAAAGGTGTAAATGCTGTAGTGTCATTGCTTTGACCTCTACTAAGTCTAGACAGCCACAATACAGTTGATCTATGTCTTATGAGATTATGCATTAATTCACATTCACCAACATTATAATCCATCTGCCACGTATTTTTCTGGTCTGCTTTACAGGTCAGGTCCTGAATGCGATTTAGCTTAGCTTGGTATCAGCTGGGAATTTTTTTTGCATTAGAAGCTGCACTGTTGGAGTACCTGTGGCTTAGTGGTTAGAGCACATGTCTTGCAAGCTGGGGAGACCTGTGTTCGAATCCAGGCAGGGCAGGGTGAAACCTTGGGCAAGTTTCCTTACTCCACACGCCTAATAATAATCCCTCCAAAAAACCACAATAATAAAATTGGTCATTTCAATCCACGACTGTGTGTGGGTCACTGCTGTGCGCAATTGGCTGCCGCGATTCGCCCACAAATACATACAGTCAATTCACTTTACAGTATATTCTGTGAAGCGCTTTGGGACGTTGATAAGATGTGGAAAGCGCTATATCAAATGCAAGGATTATTATTATTATTATTATTTGTGAAGTGTGTGTGTGGGTCTGAGTGTGTGGGTGTGAACAATGGGGATCGGGTGGCCGAATAAGTGTTTTAATCCCTATCTCCGATCACAGTTTTTTTTCCCCACCTCTGGATGGCTTAACTATCTAGCACTCATTTTGTCACAGGTGTCACAGGTGAACTTAACCTCTCCCCACCTCCCAGTCGGCACAATTTCAACTCACGTTGGTGTCTGAGGTCGGTAAATTGAAACAGTTTCATGTGACTGCATTTTTACTTCTGCGTTTCTCAGGCACTTGCTTCCCAGTATTCATGATGGTGAACAATGAGCGTCAACGCGCACTTTAATTTAAAAATAATCCAGGAACCTGCATCTGAAGTGGTAGGACTGAGTGAGTAGTTATGGCAAACTTGGAAAACAAATTCTCACACGTGATCGCTTTTAATCGATTCAAAACATCCATTTGGGTGATTGACGTTATTGGGAAACTTGCATGCCTTTTTATTTTTTAATTTGGCCTTATCAAACGGAGGAACGTTAACGCTTGGAAATAGGGTATGTTCTTATTTGAGGAACCCAGTGTCGGTCACAAGCAGTGGTCGGTCTGGTATTGCATGATTACAGAGTAAAAAAAATTCCCTGCGCTCTGCTGTCGTGTGCCCCATCTGACAAACCAACCCAGTTGCCAAATTGTCCCAACAAGTGAATGAAACAGTTGGATGCAGTTTTCAAAATATTTTCACTCAATGGTTCGCGCTTTCAGTTGTAATGATTTTTTAATTTAAAACCATGAAATCCCAAAGATAATATTGGTTACTTTATGTTTTGATTGTTTTCTGAAATGAAGAATCACGCAGCAGTAGGTAATACAGCAATTCTACTTAATAAACACTACTACCGATAATAATAATACTAATCCTTGAATTTGATATTGCGTTTTTCACATCTTCTAAACATCTCAAATCGCTTCATGGAATATACTGTAAAGTGAATTAACTGTATATTTGTGGGCGAAACGTGGCAGCCAATTCCGCACAGCAGTATCCCCACAAACGGTCATGGACTTATTATTGTGTTTTTTTGGGGGGGAGGGATTATTATTAGGCGTGTGGAGTAAGGAAACTTGCCCAAGGTTTCGCCCTGACCTGCCTGGAACATAGGTCTCACGCTTTTAACGCATGTGCTCTAACCATTGAGCTACAGGACTCCATGGTAGGGTAAAAGACAAAGTAAAATTGCTTTTTGCATTTGTTGAACTGAGCCCATTTAAATATATTAGACTTGATTGTAAAACATACTATTTTGTATGAATGCCCCAGTATCCTCATTTTGTTCTGATTTACACTGGTTCCCACATATTTAACAAAAATATGAGTTTGTTTGAAGACTGGTTTCTGCGTCATGGATCTTTTCTCTTGTGTTTCCAACTTTCCCAATGTTTCGCAGGTGTACAGGTCTAGAGTCTGTTGTGGTTTTCCTGCGAGATGGAATATGAGTAAGCTATGAATCACTTTATGCCTAATTTGTTGATGCCTTTAGAGTCCTTTGTATAGCTTGCCAACAATTTAAAAGAACAAGTGCAACCAGCAGCTGCAGTATTGCAGATGTGGTGAGCCTTAAACAAGGAAGGTGATGGGTAAAGCTAAAGCTACTTCAGGTCAAATTAGGAAGTACGTACATATACACATTCTTTTGTTACAGTTTCTCAAAGAGGTGCCTTGTTAGCTGCGTGTTCAGTGCCGAGAATTATCTTGTTCTAATAGAAACAGTCCACACCAGTCCACAAAGCGATTACTGAAAAAATACAATACACCCGATCCCAGCCGGCCTTGTCCACAGCCTCTTCTGAAGGACGCAGCCCCGTTGACAGTTTTACAGGCCTTGCAACCTTGTAGATGATGTGTCTTTTATCAAACGTAGTATGAGAAAATAAACCATCTATAATTGTTGATTGTGAAGTTGGGAAACACTGTTATGAGTCAGATTATTCGAAATACAAGCAAGCAGATTCTTAGTAGTGTTTATGCAGGTGGTTGAATGTGTGAGCAGTTCTAGAGATCACTTTGAGTAAGCAGTAATGGCACTGCTAGGAACATGACCCTTGTATTTTAGGAGACAGTGTAATGAGAATGAATCTGTGGCTACCTCATGAACAGTGAAGCCAATTTCAGGTCATTGATCTTATCTCAGACAAACAAACCTTGACTCTGACCCTGGCGGATTCGAACATTCTTCTCCCTGAAACTTATTTCACTTGATACTTGAAAGAGTTCGGTCCGAAGTAGAACAAAACGGTTGTTCTACATTACTCAACCTCCAACAAGCACTCCAAATATAGCTATCTGGATCAGCAGCCCACCACACATCCCTTTTTGCTCAAGCCCCATTCTGTTGGAAGGGGAAGTTATGACTAAAACTGCTTTGGACAGATAGCAGAAATGAGCTGTTAGGACATGTCGCTCTAGTACAGACAGATGATTGTTCATCTTTCTGATCGCTTAGGAGGCCCTCTTCAAGTGATTAATATTTACTGTCTCACATTCTTAAGTCGAACAGTGAACAGAGGTTGTTTCAGCCTTTAGTGTTAAATTTGTTCTATTGCAACAACTAAGATAAGTGATGTGTTCAACACTCCTCCGTTCATCCCTCCCTCTCTCACCTCCCCTCTCTCCTCCCCCCCCCCCCACCCTCCCAACTCTATTTCATTCTCTCACTATGTTCTTATCTAAGAGTTGGATCTGGCCTCATCACATCTCGATGTATGGAAAAAATGCCCCTTGTAATTATTCACAGTATTGTAAACTTCTGTGTGTTTTTTAATATAAAACCACAACATGCAACTTCAGCTAAATAACTTTATTGATCAATTATTATCACAGTATAAAACAGTATAGTATATGAGTTTATATTCCAACTTTGACATGACCAGGACCTGGTTTGGAAGTCTGGGACTTTTCATGTACGATAATTCCTCCTGACTAGCAATCGTACGCGACAGGTCTTGCAATAATGTCCTTGTTGCTAATGTTCTGTCTGTTTTCATTTCTGTATTTGAGAATTATGAATAAAAAGTTTTTTTTTCTTTCACCCCAAAAAAAGGGCGCAACATTTATTTCAGATTTCTCAAACACTAACAGCATTGTTTCCTTCAGAATATAATAATAATCCTTGCATTTGATATGGCGCTTTTTCACGTCATCCAGAAATGTCTCAAAGGGCTTCACAGAATATACTGTAAAGTGAATTGACTGTATATACGTATATACGTGGGCAAAATGCCAATGTGCACAGCGGTGTCCCACAAACAGTTGTGGATTGAAATCAATCGATCAAAATTACATTGATATGGTGCCTTTCACGTCGGGTGGACGTCCCAAGGCGCTGACCAATTTATAATAAAATGACCAATTTATTATAAGTTTTTTTTGGGGGGGATGGATTATTAGGCATGTGGAGTAAGGAAACTTGCCCAAGGTTTCACTCTGCCCAGAATCAAGCCCAGGTCTCTCACTTGTAAGACGAGTGTCCTAATCATGAAGCTACGGGACTCCATTGTTTCCCTCAGAAGCCTATATACATTGCCAACACCGCCAGGGCAAGGAAGTGACTGATGGATAAAGGACTCTCTGCCGTGATAACCAGATAGGTTAGTTGGGCAAACTCAGTTCGCCTCCCCCACCAAAAAAAAAGCTCACCAGCTTCCAGAGCTCAGAATGATGCTTTTGATTTGCTTCCAGCAATAATAATATTAATCCTTGCATTTGATATAGCGCTTTTCACATCGTATCGACGTCCCAAAGCGCTTCACAGAATATATTGTAAAGTGAATTGACAGTACATTTGTGCGCAGATGATTGCGCACAGCAGTGTCCCACAAACAGTCGTGGATTGAAATGACTACTTTTATTGTTGTGGTTTTTTTTTTGACGGATTATTATCAAGCATGTAGAGTAAGGAAACTTGCCCAAGGTTTCGCCCTGACCTGCCTGGATTCGAACACAGGTCTCCCCAGCGTGGTCTCCCCAGTTTGCAAGACAAGTGCTCTAGCCACTAAGCCACAGGAGGTCCAACAAGTGTGATGTTCTTCTTCAGTCTTCGAAGGGTTAACCGCCGCGAGATGTGTATCCTCTCAGTGCTCAAGATCAGATAAGGCAACATAAATATCTAGCTGAAATGCAATCTTTGATAAATCGAACTCTCTTTAAAACCGAGGAACTTGCTAGTCTCACAGTCTCTTTTATTTCCTTCAAACGATAGCAACCCAAACCTTAAAGTCATCTTTCCCCCCCCCCCCCACAGATGAAATTTTAGCATCAAAGGAGTTCTGTGTCAAGTGTGATCTGTCCTCAGATACACTGTTTTATTTATTTCTCTCTCTCTGAGGGTAAACTGAAATGTTGAACAAATTGTTCCAACCTCTCCTCTCCTCTGCTGGATCCAGGCCTCAGCAGGAAGGGACGAACAGAGCAGATGTCAAGCTGGTTTTATAAGCTAAATGTCTGGGTTTCAGTGATAAAAAACAAACCATGTCTTGGTCAAACATTCTTGCATTTTATGCTTGAAGATCCAAATGTTCAAGGGCTGAACTTTCCACCTTTGGCTATCTGGTACCACCTGATTTTGTGGCGTCCTGTAGCTCAGTGGTTAGAACGCTCGCCTCATAAACAAGAGGACCCGGGTTCGATTCCCGGACAAGGCGAGACCGTAGGCAAGTTTCCTTACTCCACAGGCCTTCTGTGTACCTAGCGTTAAGTGGTTAGACGGGGGTGATAATCTCTCGGAAAGAAATGTGGTCACTCAATCCACGACGATATGCGGGACACTGCTGTGCGCAATTGGCTGCTGCGTTTCTCCCACAAATTGCACAGGCAGTTCACTTTACAGTATATTCTGTGAAGCGCTTTGAGACGTCGCACAGACGTGATAAAGCACTGTATCAAATGCCAAGGATTATCATCATATTGTTATTTTTATTATCTTAACTTTGAGGAAAATATTTGAGGTGGTGGGTGGGGGAAACATTTGAAACGCGTTTATTTTTGTTCCTTTTTCCTCTCGCACAAAAGAGCGTTCCAAATTTGATTGTCATCTTGTTATATTTCTCTCTTCACCCCCTCCCCACCCACCCCTCTCTGTCATTAAGTGGTGCCGCTGACTCGTGCTATTGTATTTTATTGCCCACGAAGGTGCCTAAACCATAATGTCCTTTAATTAGATAAACGCACAGAGTCAAGCAATCGTGTCGAGTGAAATCTCTCACCAGATAAAAGGGACTGATCGTGGTCTGATGGAAAGCAACGGTCTAATTGTATGCTGGGCGCTGATTCTGTGCAATCTCTGAAGATATTGAGGACATTGCGAGCAAACATTTCTATCAGCACAACTCAATAGGGAAATCAAATTACATTCCTCCCAGCCCTTTTATAAGCCCTGACATTATTATTATTGTTTTTATTGTTAAGTGTAGTGACTGTATTTTGTAGGCCAAAGCCGTGACTTTAAAAAAAATTACTTGGGTTGGATGTAACTTTATTGGAGAAGCGAGCTGATAAATGACGCTTTATGGATTTGTGCAGTTTCTGGAGAATTTAGTGGGGAATGTGAAGATTGTGAAGGATATTCTCTCCCCCACCCACACACCCCCACACACATTCCCTTCCCACCTCCCTGATTTTACTTCTCTTCCGTTCTTGATGATAGTGACTAGTGCCGCGCTGTTGTTCCGTGGCTGGTCATCGATTACTCTCTGGTTTTCATTCCAGTCCTTGTGGAGTCCTGTAGTTCAGTGGTTAGAGCACTCACCTTGCAAGCGAAAGAGCTGGGTTTGATTCCAGGCAGGGCGAAACCTTGGGCAAACCTTTTTCCTTACTTCATATGCCTAATAATAATCCACCCCCCAAAAAAAACAATAATAATTTGGTCACTCAATCATTGACTGTTTGTGGGGACGCTGCTGTGCGCAATTGGCTGCTGCGTTTCGCCAACAAATATACAGTCAATTCACTTCACAGTATATTCTGTGAAACGCTTTGAGACGTCGAGAAAACGTGAAAAGCGCTGTATCAAATGCAAGGATTATTATTATTATTACTTCCAGACAACATTTTGCAGAAGCAATTGAGAACTTGAACGGGTTTGCATATTCGCCCAGGCACAGTTAACTTTCCTTCCTGTGCTTAGGAAACATAGAGGACCATCCTGCTACTCAGGACTCGGTTTCACAGTGTGGTGTGTTTACCCACAGCAAAGATGCTTCTGTTGCTTTGCACATTGAAAGAGCTGTTATTTGTACTCAGTTGGAACAGCTTCACAGGATTTGACTCTGCATGTGTTTGTTGTTGGTGGAGGAATTAGCTTGCGTATTCATCATTGTTAGTCAGATATTTTATTGCTAAAGCTATCGGTGTATATCTTTCCGCACGTGTCCTGGGCCAAAAAGGCAAGCGAGCAGCTAGGATCCACGCTCTTCACCACAAATGTGAACGGTTGAAGACGTTGCACAAAAGCCTGGGACCATTTCCAGCTCCGTGAAGAAATGTGTGAACTGTTTTCGCCAAAATGCTCAGGAAATGTGCAAGTATTTCTCAATTTCTGCTGCACATGCGTGAGGCAGGAGCTCTGCTGCCTCATTGTGAAAGCCCACAGCTTCTCCTTTCACGGACACCATTTTCAGCCGTTTTGCACTCTACGCTTGCTAAAGAATGTTACTTTTTCCTGCCGGCCGAACGCGTTGGCCTGTTAGTTGACACACCGTTTACAACGAGGACGCAGCAGTAATTATCGTCTCCCCTGGCCTCTCCCCTGAGCCGAACTCCCTAAATGTTAGGTAACCCTAGGTGCAATCCATTCCAGACATGGGGAAATTTCCATTGTGGGTGGCAAGGCAATATGTGGAAACTCTGGTTTGGATCCACTGGTTTGGAAACTCTTAAGCTTATAGTTTCCCCATAGGACAGACACCCAACTGACCAAAAGAAAAACTTTAATTTTAACCGAATTCTACTTTAATTGGTGAAAGGCTGAAGACATGTATCGCTGTTAGGGACAGAGGATTCCCTAGGTTACCCCCCCAAAAATAATCTTCATACATAGGCTGTGTTTCCCGTTATAAAGCTCATCCCACTGTGTTTGTCTGGTGTGCAGGACAGTTTTGGAAGTCGAAACTTTAATTTTGAACCTTAAGTTAGTCTCGGGATCTTTAAACTCACTTCGAAATGACCCAAACTCGCCCACTCACTGAATGAAATACTGTACAGTGGGGGGATGAACTGTGAAGATAAGGCCCTTCTGACAGCTTGGTGAAGTCAGGCTGTTTCTTGGCTGTTTCTTGAACTAACCTCAGATGTTAAGGGGATTAAAACCACCCACACAAGTAACAAACAGCAGTTGAAATGTGCAGACCAGCGCTTCACGCTTTGCTGCTGTAGTTGCATTTTACTCACTTAACATCGGAGCTAAATTTTATTATTTTCTTTGTCAGATAGCATGGTTTCTTCGTGTTAAAAGCTTCCTCATTATACGCCCCTCTTCGCAGTGTGCATGATGTGTGCTTTTATTTTGTTCCCCTGCAGTGAGTTTACATTTTTTGTACCTCAGTTTTGTTCTGAAATATATACATTCACACTTTGTCCGACTTGTTAAGTTAGAATTGATGGCTCACGTTGTGTGTGTGTTTCTGAACAAATGGAAGCTTCCTGTTCGGATGAGGACAAACACAAAGGGATGTCTCATCACACTCAGTCACGTGTAGATCTGTGGAGTTTTTTCCCCCACAATATGTGTAATTAATTGACACTAACAGCCTAGTAAATATATATTAATGTATCAATTATGACTGATGAATATGTGAATACGTGGTGCATATATTTTTGGTTCAGATGTATTTATTCAACTGACCCCATCTTTGAGTCATCTCAAAAGGCTTACACAGGATATATATACTGTCAAATGAATTCACTGTGTATTTTATGGGTGGCAAAATAAAATGAGGGAACAAGAAGAAAGGTCGTGACAGGCAGAGAGAGACCAGATAGGAGCAAAGTCTCACCTGTGAGATAGATAAAGACCTGGGAGGAATGAGTTGCGCTGTGGAATTTGAGCACTCACGCAAGCAAAGCAAAATAAAGGACATTCAGATAATTCAGATAAATCTTTAGTTTATTCTTTCATTTTAACATCCTTCATGTGGCGAAAACATTTGACAATGACGTGATATATTTATACATCAAGTATGTTAGTATGTATATGATTAAAACCCATACCCAACGCACTTTGACATCGTCTAAACACAGTCTGCAGATGGGAGTACAGGATTCGGGTTTGAAAATATTTGTTTGCCAAGATCCAAAGACTCGGTATAACACACATCACATTCAATTCACAGAGTTCTATGTCAGGCTATGGGGTTGTGTATCTGTATGTTTGCAGGTGATCACACTAACATAACAATTCATGAAGTCGTGCACTGGTCTAGTTGCTTGTCAGCTCTGCGCTTGGGGTATTTGACAAACTGACACTCTTACGAACGGAGTGTCTGAATTCAGCTTGTCAAATACACTTAGCGTAGAAGCTGCGATCAACCGGTTGCTGATGTGAAGATTCCTCGCTCCGTCTTCAGTCGCCCTTGGATATCTGAAATGAAACTCGTTCAACTCGGCTATAAATCAAATACACAAACACTTGTAATGTAACTTTGACTTTCACCAGGTTAACGATCACCCCAACCTATTGAAGAACTTGGCGCAGGTTGACAAACTAGAGCGGTGAAACAGAACACTGTACACAGAGATGCACGCCAATGGATTCTAATAATAAGCATTGGACATCCCCCACCTTTAAACCATCAGTAGTTCATAAGATGGTTCATCAGATTTCTTCAATCTTTCATTAGTCATCAGATCCTCTAAATCTAAACCATTCATGTAGAATTTTGCCATCAGTGTAGACTGATTTTTTTTTACAGAATAGTGTAAATTTGGCGCGAGTGTGAAAGACAAAAAAAATGAATGTGATAATAACTATTAAGAGAAAAGAGGGGAAGTTTTTGGGTTGGAGAGGCTGGACTGAAAGTATGAAGTTTAGTTGTGATCAACAGTTTAAGGTAACACTGTGCAGATTTTAATCCTGTTATACCAAATATTTTCCCAATAAATGGTGGACAATGAGAGATGTTTAATTCCTTTGCTCAATTTGTTCTCTCGAGCATTTTCATTGAGATCTGGAAAGGGTGGTGGAAACCGATTCGATAACAACTTATCAGAGAGAAGTAGATAGTTATTCGGGGAGGACAGGTTTGCAGGGCTATGGGGAAAGCGAGCGGGGGAGTGGGATTGATTTGGACAGCTCTTTTCAAAGAGCCAACACAGACACGATAGGCCGAATGGCCTCCTTCTGTGCTGCATAATTCTACGATTCAATGAAAAAAAGATTAATGATACACTTTAAACATTTGTCGAGCGTTTGTAACATGTGCACCGGTGATTTCAAACCTTTGCTATCTGGATTAACTTCTCCTCAGTGTTAAATCGCTGCGCAGGCATTGAACGTTTACAGGGGAAAGGGACATAAAGTTGTATCTTATCGGCATCACTGCGCTGAGGCTTATGTACATTTGAGATGTTTATCTTTTACGTTTCCTAAAAGACAACTTTAAAAAAAAAAAAATTGAGCGAGACTAGTAACTGTAGCGGGTGACCACATTTTGTGCTTGTGTGTCAGAGAATTAAAGAGCGAACAACTTATTTCCTCTAACGCCGCAGAAATTCTTACCTCGTCTCAAGTCGTGTGAGTGGGAGCTCTCAGCGGTGGTACCTGGAACTCTGTTGGGCGTCTGGCAGAGAGAGGGCGAACTGGCTGCTGGTAATGAGGCAAACGATTTTTCAATCTCTAAGATGTCATTGGTCGCCCGGAATGGGAAGGCAGGTCATATCGAACTCACAAATCCTCAGGAGGAAGCTCAAAATGAGGAAGATAAGTCTTGAGGTTTGCTCGCAGGAAATATCTGCTCAAGAAGTGACAGAGTCTGTTGCAAAACCCGTCGACCGAGAGAGGTTCGAACTTTTTGGAAAAAGCGTACAGCCGGAAGTCAGCTCTTTGCGAAGGTTCATACCGGTGACTAGTTAATAAACCAGAAAAATTAATTCCGCTGTTAAATCTTCTTTGACAAGCTCAGCCTCCGCGTGAAATTGCTTCCATTTTGTATTGGTGAGAATTCAATAAAATTGAACTTAAAAAAAAGCTGATAAACTGAGGTCAAGTGTGTCTCTTTCTGAAGAGTAACGAGGGTGTCTCTAGCCCGATTGTATTTTTAGACTTGTGCTGTCAGACTTTAGAGAGCTTAAAATATCGGCGTACGATATTCCATGAATTGATAGAGACTTATTGACCCAAACATTGTCATTGCAGTCATATGGAAGAATTATTTTTGACAGTTAAAGTATTTAAATAATCTTCGTTGTTGGGTTGGTGGTACCATTCCCTGTGCCGAACAAAATAAATGTTGGGACAAAACATTTAAGAATTGTGTCTCTCGGTCAGTTAACCCACTATTTGTCAGTTCATCCATGGAGGAATTTCGTTGAGGACTAAAAGAAATGCCATTTAAAAAAAAATATCATATCACATAAATGCACATTTTTTATCTGTGTGCAAAAATAAGTCGTTTTTTTTTTGGCGAGTCTGTTTTTTTAATCCACAATTATGGGGCAAAACTATTTATACCACGTACATTAGGCCTAGGTGACAGAAATATGTTATTTCAACATCTGAGCTCTGGGGTTGCAAAGTCACCAACCATCAAAGGGAAGTGCCAGTGTTAACCACAGCTGATCAGTGCTTGCACTTTGCTCAGTGAGAGTTGCTTAATGTTCATCCACTCGACACGGCACATGCAAAAAGGATGGATGCAATTGTTACCCATCACGGTGTAGAATTCTTCATTGCTTCTTAAGAAAAAGCTCTCAACATTGATTGCATGAGAGCTATTCAGCCCTGAAAAGCTATCATTAAATTAGTTAACGTTGCGCCTCCTGTCATGGTGACATGCTTTAGCTGAATGGGGAAAAATAATAATAATCATAATAACCCTTGTCTTTGACATAGTGGTTTGCACATCTACTAAAATGTGCAAAATCAACAGAGGGGTTCTGTTCAATTCATCCAAAACCCCACCCAGTTTGTTCATTTCAACTGTGGCCAGCAATGTTAAGAAAGCCACGTGTCAGTCTAAAAAGACTCCACCTCTCTATTTAGTTAAAACGGTTTGCGAAGTAGAGTTGTGTGGTCTTCAGAACAATGGGAGAGCTAGCCTTTGCACGGAAGGCTTATTAGGACACAGAAATCCCTACCAGTAAATGGTGCCTGACGCAAATTTCATCATGGGTTTTCGGAAGGGAAATTGGACAAACCGATTTGAAAAATCCTTGACTGCTCCAAGCCAGGATTATTAAGTGCTTGTGCTCTCACCCAACACGAAAGGCTCCATGCTGCATAAACTCTACTATAGAGTATTGATAAAGAAAGATACCTTTGCCACAACTAATTGTTGTGGCAAAGGGTGTCACAGAGAGACATCACAGCCAATGGTCTCAGTTTTGTGTTGTAAAATTCTATTGAGGCAGCCTCTATCTATAGCACAATATAGGATGAATTCCACCCTGGTCATTATCCAATCTGCTGGATCACCTCATTTGTTAGTTACTGATGTTGCTGATTTACTTTGGTCCTTATTTTTGCCTCTTAGAGATTGGCAAATGAGGGCTCAGGCCTGGTCTCAAGCTTTGCACTACGTTTCCAAAGTGACTGAGAAATACCGCATCACCCTTGTTTCTCAGATGGTAACTGATAAAACCAAGCCATATTTTTACTCTGATGGTTGAGCTTTGCTCCCTCTAGTGTCCAGTTGTCTTAGACGCAATGTTTTACTTTGCACGGTTTTAATTTGGGAGTGAATAGCACTTTCAAGAGTACCATAGCACAAATGTCCTGAAAGCCCAACACCAATATCTAACCCTATTACCATGAGCCTTCCTATGAGGTTTGTTTACTCAGCCACAGGTACGAGCAGGAGAGTGTTCAAGGCAGACAAACCCAGGCAACCTCCTAAACCCCTACCAACCTACTCCACCATCGGTGCCTTCAGCCACCACTCTTTCCCCAACCTCTGGAACCCTATTCCGCAATCCATCTACCTAGTCCCCTCTCTGGCCTCCTTCAGGTTCCTTCTCAAGCACCTCCCCCCAAATTGCCCCCCTTTCCCTCCACCCTTCCCATCGCCGACCCCAGCTCGGGTCTGAAACAATGACTGTCCAGCGCCTTGGGACATCCTCCTGAAGTGAAAGGCGCTACACAAGTGTAATGTTATTGTTGTTGTTGTTGTATATCAGATTCAAGTACACAATGTTGTAAAGGTAGATGGGACATTGGTTTCATATCTCATCCAAAAGCGCCATCTCCGACAATGCAGCACTCCCCCCCGGTACAGTATTGAGCCACAGACCTAGAGACTCGTGTACTCAAAAGTTTCAACATAGCGCCTTGAACCTAATACTTTCTAACCAAGACTGCTCCTGACTGACCCGGGCCGACAGCACGTAAAGAGGGAATTGAAAAGTCTCGGTTCCTCTATTCCTCAGATCTCTTCAAAAACAATGTTTAAAAACAAAAAATAAAAATAGCTCGGTTACAACCCAGTGCAGAAGGAAGAACTACAGTACAACCCTTTATATAACAACAACGGCTTTGCATTTACTTATCACCCTCTTCATGCAGGATAGAGTCCCAGAGCACTTGGGAGTGAGATGGGAAAAACAGACTGAATTCCGATTTGCACAGGCTCAGTTTTATCCATGTATTAAGTACTGAACGATCTCAGGCCCGTTGCATTTAGTATCCGTCTCAGCGGTTTGTCTCGTCTATTTTCTGCCACTTGCCTTTTCATTAAAACCGGTTTGATGTTCGAGAGATCCTGTCTCTGCCTCCTCTGGGAAACATATTTTCCGCCGAAGAATGTTCCCATGCAGGAGTATTTTGACACTGGTCATGGGAATGGACTGTTCGGAGATGGGGTACATGACAAAAACAAGCAGCCAGTGTAACTGAACATTTTGCCCTGCTCCCAGCCATCCACCGGTTTGACAGCAAAACATCATGTCACAAAACGCTTCTCAGTATTTCTCCGCGTAGAAAAATACCAACCGTTCCAAAATTCCTTTGTACTGTTGCTTTGTGTTTGGAATCATATCGCTCAACTCCCTCCACCTCTCCCTCTTTCCGTCTCCCTCCTCCTCTCTCTGTCTCTCTCGTAAAATGACTTCAGTTTGGCTGCTCGGGGTGGATTGACCGATCCACACTAAAAGCACTCGGAAACGTAATGGAAACACTTGCTTTGTAAAGGGAGGGGGTGAAACACCTAGCACGGTGGACAGACAGGGAGTTAGAAGGCTGCACTTCCCAATTCTGACCACCCTTTGATTGAAGCCGCCGTAAGTGTTCGGAATCGCTAGCCCTGTGTGAAGGGTGTCGTACAAATGCAAACTGTTGCTGTTATTGCTAATCGATTTGAGAGATGTTGGTGGGGGCTACACCTCAAATGACCTCAGCATCTATAAGGCAGGACAGTTTGCAAAAGAAAGCCCTCAAATTTGTCCTCCTGATAGCTAACCAATCCTTGCTTGAATGGGGCTGCGGGCAATTAGCTGCACTGGGCTAGAGATCCTCGTCCTCACTTTCAAGGCCATTCAGAACCTTGCCCCTGCCTATCTCTCTGACCTACTGTCTCCCTATCAGCCCTGCCCGCACCCTCCGTTCAGCAGACTCAGGCCTGCTCCGCGTCCACCGCCCTAACTGCTCAACCATCAGCGGCCGGGCTTTCAGCCTCTCTGCTCCCACACTGTGGAACTCCATCCCTCAACCCCTCCACCTCGCTTCCTCCCTTTCCTCCTTCAAGGCCGGTCTCAAGACCTTCCTCTTCGACTGCGCCTTCAGCTCCCCCACTAACTCTTCCCCCTCTCCTTCCCCCTACCCTGACCCTCCCCCCCGCTCGGGTCCCGAACTGACTGTTCAGCGCTTTGGGACGTCCTCTCGATGTGGAAGGCGCTATACAAGTGCAATGTTGTTGTTGTTGTTGGGGAGGTGAAGGTAATGTGGCTGTTCATCAGTAAACTTACCGATCTTTGCGATCGAGCATGTATTATTCTCTGTCATCAATACCTAATAACTCACAGACAAAAATTGGTCAATGTTAGATGAAGCTTTCATTCTCAGTCAATCCCACACACATGGAAATCCCCCCACCATCCCCATCGTTGGGTTCTCTGACTAAAGTCATCATCCATTGTACCGATGAGCATGTTTGAAATGGCTGAAGGCTACCATTGCCAGCGCACATGGATTGCAGCAAGAATAACTGCCTTCGCGAGAGCAAATGTACGATATAATAAATTGTGATGAGCAGATACTTAAGGAGTTTATTATAAACAACAGGGGAAGCCAGAGGCTGAATTACTGTCTCAGACTCGCCAGCGATAACTTATGATTTATTACAAATTACCGTCTATTAAGTTATTGTAAAAATATACTTTTTTTGTCCCCTAAACTTTCGTCACTCTTGGGCAGTGGGAGTGCTTCACAGTTCGGGGGCGGCGTGGAATAGGGCGGTTATACAGAGGATGACATTTTCACGTCACTGGGAGGTGGAGATGTCACACTTGGTTTTGACGGAGAATGTAGCTGTGGCAGGCGTTTTATTGACGTTGGATGAGGCAGAAGCAATGAGTGAGTGTATATTAACAGCTGGAGACCGAGCTAATCCAAATAAGGATTACTACAGTGTGTTTCTGAAAGATTTCCTCAGTCAGCCTTTGTCCCACTCCAAATGTTTCCATGTCATTTTCCAACCCTTTTCCTCTCGTGTTCAATCACACACATCCTTGCCTGATGTTTCCCCCATCTCTCTCAACTGCAAAACGTCCAGAAACCCATCGGCAAAATCTTGCAAGTGAGTTCTGAGTCATCTCCACACCGAACGTCTTGGCCGTAAGGTGAGACTGAACTGAGGAGAGAACTGAGGCAATGGGGCTGTGATGGAAAGACAGCGTTCCAGGGATGGAATGCTGAAGTCAGACTGCAGCTGACGTACATTCAGACAACCCAGAACAGTGGTTCTCAACCACTCTCTTTTCAGTAATGTACCCCTTGTTAATTTTCAACATTATCGTGTACCCTCACCCAACCACATACACATACACATACACGCACACACACATACACATACACCACCCCACTCATTCCACTTGCATTTTATGACCAAGCTTTTCTGATACTGTATAACAAAATAGCTAGCACATACAAAACGGGGGGAATAACCATTAAATATACAATTTGGAAGGCTATAAAATGCTAAATAAGAGAGCTAAATAAATCAGTGTACTGCCACCTGTACCCCCTGGAAGTCATTTTGTATCCCTTGGGGTACATGTACCCCTGGTTGAGAACCGCTAACCTAGAGGGAACCCAATGCATGACTAGAGCGTGATAGATCCTTGATTTTGATGTCAACAAACAAGTTCCGAAAATATGCCAAACACTTTAATGAGTGCAAAACATACGGACAATATAACTTACAAACAGATTCACCGTGGAGGGAACCACGTTCTTTATACCTTTTCATTAAAATACAGTATTCGGCTTCCAGGCTGTTTTTCTACAGTTAAGCCACAGTGTGGAGTGCAAGGACACTGCTGTTATACACCGCTTTGATGGTGGAACATTGCCAAGTGTGTGTAAAAAAAGAAAGTCGATTCACTTTACAGTATGTTCTGTGAAGCGCTTTGAGACATCTAGAAGACATGAAAAGCGCTGTATCAAATGTAAGGATTATTATTATTGTGGTAAAACTGTGAAAAATAAAAGTATTCATCCAGGAGCAGGGTTTTGAGGGGTGAGTGGGTGGGAAATTACGGGAATACAATTTGTTTCGCTGAGGTCGAGAATGAGAAAGCCGCCTTTCAGGTTATTGTAATTGGATTGAATAAGAAACAAAGAGGCCGAAGCATTTATTTCATCCCATTCTTGCCCCAGTTTGCTGCACTGCCTCTGCTCCAATGGACCAATCGATGTCGGGAACGATTTGAACCTGGGTTGATGGAGTTTTCCTCCCTCAAAAAACGTGCGACTGAGTTTAAGCTATTCAAAAAAATATATATATCTCTAAAAATCTTTACGTTTTAAATCGGTGGTTTGTGCCGCCCACCTGGAGACTCTCACAGCGGAGGGTTCCGGGTGCCAACCATTCATCTTAGCGAGGGCTCAAATGACCAAGTAGTGGTTATCCTCCTATGTGGGGAGGTAAAGTGGGGTCTCCTTGGAGCTGAAACTGGTTCGTTTGGCAGGTCCTCCCGACGTGAAAGGCGCTTTATAAGTGCAAGTTTGTTGTTGTTGTTCCTGAGACCACAGTATTCTAGTACTGTGCTGTTGATAGCTCAGCCAGCCGGGCTCATCGACAGGACTTGGAAGGTCAGACCAGTCACAGAGAGCAGGGAATCCACCCACTCGGAATCCACCGCAAGCCAAAGCCCTAATGGATAGGGTTGGTCTTAGCGGGAAAGCTTGCCAGACAGTACATTAAGTGCTCGGTCTGAAGGCCAGGACTGTGCCGGCGGCCTACAGTATTTGTGGAAAGTTAAATACATACTTCCTTGCATGTAGAAATTTTCCCAGCGCGTCAAGTGGGGGCGAACCTCCTCTGCTATGTGGGAGGAGAGGGAGAGAAACCCAGACCAACACCATAAGGGAAGAGGAGGAGGTGAGAGTGAACGAGAGCTGTCATAGCAATAGAGGACACAGCACTAAACATTCCTGGGTATGACAGTGAGATATGCTTGTACTGCAGATTGACCAGAGTTATGGGGATTGGTACAGGCAAGGGGTAAAATGATGATATTTCACAGTAATGTATGTCTTCGGGTCCAGGAACCGCCATAAGTTTTTTTTTGTTTAAATAATGAAAGGATTTAATAGATACTTGAAAACCTCGTAAGTCCAAATAAAGCACAAGCACAAGTGCTCTGAAGAGTGGCTTGGTTAGAGCGGGTCTGCCCGAGTGTTTTGTTTTGTTGTTAGCATAGTAACAGAGGACTCGGGTTTATTTTGATAGTCTTCAAGTAAAAATGTGTTTGATGGATTAACAGGGGTTTCTGGGAAAAGAATAACATTCTAGTCTTGAGCGAATTGAGGCAAACAGACTTTTTTAACTTTAATTAAATTAACCTCTATGGAAGGGTTATAAAATAGTTGGCCGGGAGTAAGGAGACTGCAGTTATCTGGAATATTTCATGCTTTCAGTGTTGCAAACATAACACAGCTGCAAAAACCTGACAGGAAGAAGTAGGACTGTTGAGGCCTATAATAATATTTCTTCATTGTACGGCTGAACATGAAAAGAGATATGTTTGGTGGGTGTAAGACACTGTGAAGTAAATTACCATACAGTGGTACCGAAAATATTCACCCATTGTTACTGAAGGCATGTCACATGAAATAATGGTACGTCCTATAAATCTTACATCTATGGATCCGTAGGCCATCGTTTCCCAGATGATTGGGGAGCCAGCAGTTAGTTACGATATTAGGTAAGCAACAGACAACAGTACAAGAAAGCAGGCTGCGTAATCACAGATGCAATTTTAGCTCGAGTTCAATACCTGAAGTTCTGCATTGACTCAAAGTAGCCAGCCAGCCAGCCAGCCAGCGCTCTGCAGTTTACTTTCACTCGCTCAGCTCTATCGACTTGCCCATTTTTGGCTTTTGCGAGGGAAAACGTCGGTCAATATTTAGGGAAAGGTGGTGTAAGACCAGTTACTACAGAGGTGGCTCTCACGGTTGCAATGCGACAAGCCACCATCCGGATGGCGCATTTTGGTTTTATCCGTATATCAAACACACGGATTATTATTATTATATCCAATGTAATATGCATTGAGCTGCCAAGATCCACAAATCTACAGAGCAATGGTAAATAAGATGTGCTAGGCTGCGGGGACTCTAGGCATCCACCGCTACCTGTCCCTGGGATTGGGATCAACGCAGTTCACCCTTATTTGCAAGAACACATCCCAGGCACAGCCTGCCTGCCTGAAAGTGGTGGATGCAAGATTTCACATTCCCATACAAACAGTAATCCCGGACTGCTTTGTTTTTGGGTCAAAGCTCTCCCTTCCACACCCTCCTCTTTCACATATGTACATTTCACTTTGATTGAACACTCTATGTTTCATGATTTCCCTCAGTCACACTTCATTCCAAAATCGGACTTGGGTTGCCAATGTGCTCTTTGGCAAACGCTGCCAACAATTTTTTTTCCGAGATTCTTTTCTTTCAACTATGCCCGTCCCCCTTTTCAACTTTGCAATATAAAATACCTATTTTTGTTGGGGATGTAACTGACTGTGGGAACGCATACATTATACACTTCCTACAATGATATATTTGGAAGCCAGACGAGAAAAAAAAAGAGTTAAGGTTAAAGTTAGAATGTGCTACAGAGAGCTCACTTTAAGAAGGGCTACAATTTCGATACCTTCTTTAAGCGTGTTACCTTGTGCAATCTCCGCGACCTTTCTATTCAGTTCTCCTCAATTCATCAGTCCATCCTTTGACATGTTTCGGTCTCTATTCGGAGAATAATTTAACGACTGGAACAGTTTGCCATGAAAGATGGTTGAGGTCAGAACACTGGACTCATTTATAAAGCAAGCTTGACGCAGTGATGGAGGTGGGGGGTGGGAGTGGGGGGCAAGTTCTGGAAGGATGAGATCAGATGGGCTGAAGGGCTGATTTTACAATGTTGTGTTAATCCTTGCACATTCACCTATGAGTAGAGTTACTGATAATAATAAAATAATAATCATTGCATTTGATATAGTGCTTATCACGTCAAGCATTTGACAAAATATATTGTAAAGTGAATTGACTGTATGTATATACAGTGTAAGGCAAAACGTGGCAGCCAATTGCGCACAGCAGTGTCCCACAAAACAGTCTTGGATTGAAATGACCGATTTATTAATTTTTTTTGAGGGATTATTATTAAGCGTGTGGAGTAAGCAAACGTTCCCAAAGTTTCGCCCCACCTGGAATTGAACCCAGGTCTCTCGCTTGCAAGGCGAGTGCTCTAACCACTGAGCTACAGGATTCCACCGTAGCAGTATTACTACCCTGGACTGTTTAGATTTAGACCAATATGGTGGGAATAGTGTTTTTCAAAAAGGAGAAAGATGATGGGAGTAAATTCTTGACTATTTTAAGTTAATTGGCATGAATCCAAAAAAGACAAGGGAGTTTCCTTCTCCTTCCCAACAACCTCCCAGAGAAAATTCAAAGCTTGAGCAAAGTTTTTGGGGGCACTTATTATTTTTTTGATGTGGTCCCATCGTTATCAGCAGGAACTTAGAGCTTGCAAACCAGACATTTCTGCATTTAAGCAGCAATCATAAGATTGTATAAAGTTGGTAAGGGGCACCAAGGACAACTTTCACCCCGCGAGACCGTTACAAACGTTCTAAGACAGTGCTTCGGATTGGTTTCAAAATTGGCCTTTGATTTGTGTTCTAAATGTTGGCTGCTTTGAAAATAGTGCTGGGCTGAAAGTTGGTTCCTTGAAGAAGAATACAGTACTGTAAACCCAAGGCAGGTTTGAAAAGCTGGAGTTAAGCCACGCTTTCCCTCACACTACTTTGATCCAGCTCTGAGCTCAATAGGCTCAAGCTAGATTGAATGAATTTAAACTGAATCGTCGAAGTCCAAGGCAGCTTCAAATATCCTAACTGAATGTAAAACAACATTTCATTCTGTTTCTGAATGCTTTACATTTGAACAACGGCTTGTTTTAGGTACGCTTGATAGCGCTGGAAGAAAGGACGTCCTTGTTCCTTTTATTTTTGCTCAGGGGGTGTCTGACTCAATGCGGAAACCCATCATCATGCTTTAAGAGTATCCAAGTTGAACTGAGAATTGTTAAATCATATCTCTATCAGACCAGACGAGGTTAAATCTCTTTGCTTCCTTGGTAGAGTGGGTATGGGTAGTTACCCGGGAGTGGGAGTTCATTTAGCAAAGATTTTTTTAAAAAATGTTTAAGTGTGATAAAAACAAATTGCTTCAAATTTACATTATTTTACTTGAAATTTTAAGAGCGCCTTATCACATCAATAGTGACTGTATTTTGTCGGTAAATGAGGCATGGGATAAATTCAATACTAGCTATTAAACAGATGAGAATGTTTTGTCAACAAAATACACAATCACTAAAATTCACAATAAACCGGGTATAACACTTTGAGACGTCCTTCCGAGATGAAAGCTGCTATATCAAATGCAAGGATTATTATTATAATATTGTAATATCATTCAATGAAGAACTACAACGGTAGAAACCACAAAGAAACAAGTATTTAGAAATTACCTATAACTAAACTGATGTATAAAGTTGTACAAAGTTAATATGATCCACTTTGCTGGAGTCAAGTGTGCAGTTACTTCAACTGATGCATTCCTCTGAACTTGTATGTTGATATGTGCATGGAGTGCGTTATATCTGCTGCTGGCATAAACCATGTGAAAAAATGTTCGGCTTCAGCATAGTTAACGCAAAAAAATGTTTTTTTTTAAGGATTAAGCAATGTCTAAATGCTGGGCGGGTCAATAATGTTTTCTCTATTATCTGAAAAATGTCCTTGTTGTTAGTAGTCGGAGAGAATGGACATTGCGTACTGCCGGCCTCAATTCCTGTAGGCTGATACATTCTCTGACGTAAGACAGCGTGGAAGGATCATGCACTTTGCATGACTAAAAGTCAGAAAGCATGTAATCCCGCAGAAAGCATATTTCCCTCCAGCAGCAATCTGCTAACGTTGCATTCTTAATTTCTTAAACTTTGGTTTGTTCATTGATGTATAAGGCTTGTTCTGAAAATACTCTACGTCAGGCGTTTAGAACTTTGACACTTGACTGTTCTCTGTGTTCATCGCACCGTTATTAATTGCACTCTCGGGGGCACTGAAAATGTTTCGAACGAAATCTCGTTGGTGGAGCGCGGAGAGAACTACAGGGTGGATTCGAAGAAGAAAATGTGTACGGCTGAAGTTTTTTTCCGTGCAAGACTGGGTGGTGCAGCTCTCTACGCTGGTCACCTCTGGCATCTGGATTTGGATCAATCCAAGAGTGAAAGAACGAACGTTTCTTTGCCTTATTGGCTGGAAGGCTTCGAAATTCATTTGAGTTTGAAGCAAGCTAGATGTCGGGCCAAGTGCCCAGCACAAAACTGGCAGCAAATAAATGGGTTGTAGCCCACAAAATACACAGGCAATTATTCACTTCACAGTATATTCTGCGAAGTGCTTTGAGACGTCTCACCGACATGATAAGGGATATGTATCAAATCCAAGGATTATTATGTATTACTATGACTTAATTGACACTCAGTTGGGACGACCAGGCAGGCGCTCCTTCGAGAATTTTATACCCCAGTGGAAGGAAAAATAAGTAAAAAATTCCGAGGAGAGGGAGAGGAAGGGAGAGGATGAAGAAAGCAAAAGAATACTAGTTAGCGGCCAGTGTAAGGGTTAAAAGACCTTCTTGGCACAGGATGGATATTGCTGAGTTCATTCATGTGTAATTCTGTCTTGGGTAGGTTGCTGAAGGAAATGAGCAAGAAGGGAAACATTCTTGTTTTGTTTCTGGGGCTAAGCTGCAGCAGCGAAAACCACTTGAAATTCCCACAGCTCTTTCAGCTCACCAAGCGTACAGAGCAGTGGCATCTCCCCACAGCAAGATGGAAGTGGTCATTTTCGCAAACAACAGATGTTATCCAGGGCTGCCCAAGCCAATCTGTGGGCGAGGCCTTTGTTCAGTCGATTGCTCATGCTTTTATACATCCTATCAGCTTGTTGGTTGACAGATAAGCCTGCTACATCTCATTCTGGCGTGCAAGCGAATCTGATAGGGAAGCTTCCTACCTAGAGAAGGAATGTCATGATAAACACAACAAATTTAGCTATTAAATTACCCTTTAACAAGGCATGGTTAAGAATGGAGAGGGTTTTTGTTTGCACAGGGGCTCCTGTAGCTCAGTGGTTAGAGCACTCGCCTTACAAGTGTGAGACCTGTGTGCAAATCCAGACAGATCAGGGCGAAACCTTGGGCAAGTTTTCTTACTCCACACACATGCCTAATAATAATCGTCCCCAAAAAATACACAAGAGCAAAAATTGGTCATTTTAATTCATGACTGTTTGTAGGACGATGCTGTGCGCAATTGGCTGCCACGATTTGCCCACAAATATACAGTCAATTCACATTACAGTATATGCTGTGAAGCACTTTGAGACGTCGATAAGATGTGAAAAGCGCTATATCAAATGCAAGGATTATTATTATTATTATTATTGTTATTATTATTATTATTATCCAGAAGTATTGATGCCTTAATGCCTGTCTGCCACTCCTCCACATTGTTCCTTCATGTCTCACCTCAAGACGAAATAGCTCATGCTGGGTGTCACGGCGAGAGAGCACATTACACGGTCAACTCTGGCATGAAGGATTTCTTCACTCAGAGGATTTATTAGGGTTTGGCATTCATTACCACAGACGGTTATTAAAAATCGCTCCAAAAAACAAATAAGTAGATTTAATAAACGTTGGAGCAGTAAAAATAAACATTAAGAGATATGGGGAAGAGAGTTGGAAAGCAGAAAACAAAAATAAAAGTTGCTGGGGAAACTCAGCGGGTCAGGCAGCATCCATGGAGAAAGGAAAAACAGTCAACTTTCGGGTCTACAAACCTTCGTCAGAACTGGGGCTTGTTTGGAGGGAGAGGTTTCTTCAGGACGTTAAAGTGGGAGAGGCAGGACATGGAAGACAAAGGAGACAAAGAAGACAAAGGAAAAAAAGAGTGTGTTAACTATTGGGTTGAATATGTGTTAACGACTTCAGGGGGAGAAACAGAAGGGGGTGGGTTTAACTGAAACTGGGGAGAAGAGGTGTTTGGTGGTGATAGAGTAAACAAAGCACCAGAGAGGCAAGGGGTGTCCGGAGTTATGATTGTCATGGGGGATGGTGGGGGGGGAAAACTCCTATGGCCTGAAATGGCTGAAATCAATGTTGAGGCCAGACAGCTGTAGTGCCCCAGTATTTAGATGAGGTGCTGTTCCTCAAGCTTTCGCTGTGGGTCACTTGAACAGCGCAGGAGTCCATGGATCGAAAGATCACCCTCAAGTTGAAATGGAGGGAGACTGGAAGATCAGGGTTGACCTTCCACACAGAGCGAAGATGCTCTGCAAATCGGTCTCCCAATCTGCGCTTAGTCTCCCCAAACGAAGAGGAGACCATAGTAGAGATTGATAAAGTGTACGTGTGTGCATGTGGTGGGGGGGTGGTGGTGGGCATTGAATATACTGTAATACAATACACTTTCCATTTAGAATGCAGTCTTTCACGTCAGCAGGATTCCATCCATGAATATCTTCCTATCTTGGAGGAAAGGTGCCTATGTTTTCTAATATTTCCTGTGTTGGAGAGAACAGTTCACGGGTGAGCTGAGATGGCACAATGTGCTGGAACCATCAGCTCTAAAATGAGTTAAATCGGGAGCTGGCGAGCTGCTCTCAAGGTCAAAGCTCGCAACTTAAACAAATTCAATTTGTCTTCATCCCATTCCCACAGCAGAGAACTGACAGAGAAGCCTGCGAACGTAGGAATGGCATATAGACTTACTGACTCACGTTCACCACTAACACCTGCGTGGAGTCCACTTTTGGGCAGAAAAAAAAGATGCTTTTGTACGAAGTGTCGTTTTTTTTGCTGGGGAGAAGAAATGAAGCAATTAATTGATCGCCTGACTTCCTGCAAAATGGAACCTCGTGCCTATGCATGTGGTTTAATGGAAGAATATTGCCTCACGGAAATCTGAATTCAATTTACTCGGTGGGAATGTTGCAAACTGCCTCAACCTTTGTTATTTTCTAGGAACTGGTTTATTGCTGTTATTTATTTTCTGAATATATTCTTCATCATTATGCAATGTGTGTCTGAAGCCTTAGGGCTATATTTTATGGGTCTGGGTCCTGTTCAGTGGGCAGTGATATTTTCACATGGTGTTGAGCAAGTGAGGCGCAACATAGGGTTGCAACGTTCACATGTGTGGATCAATCATATCAGTCGAAGGCAACATTTTTTTTATGGTTGCCCAACGTGGAAACGGAAATGATTGAAATTAACTCGGCCTCAGACATTTTTTTGATCGAAAAACACAACACAAATTACATTTAGGTAACGCCTTTCATGTTGGGAGAATGTCCCAAGTCGCTGGCAAAAGTAACTCTGGAACGCTGCAGCTAATCGAGCTTACTGGTTCAGTTGGTAGCACTCCCTCCTCTCCGAGGCCAATGCTCCTGCGTACATGTATGCTGAGCAGAAGTATCTTAACCTAAGCCAAATTGATGAGTGGGGGTGTGGGGGAGGGGGAGAATGTGGTATGTGATGTGCTAATTACTGCATCACATATCTATGGATTCCATTATGAGTGTTAAAAATGGTACTGAAAATAATAATAATAATAATAATCATAGTCCTAACAATCGATGGAGCACTTTTCACGTCTCAAAGCGCTTCACAGAATGTACCGTAAAGTGAATTGACTGTTTATTTGTAGGAGAAATGTGGCAGCCAATTGCGCACAGCAGTGTCCCACAAACAGTCGTGGATTGAAATGACCAATTTCATTATTGTGTTTTTTTTTGAGGGATTATTATTAGGTGTGTGTGTGGAGTAAGGAAACTTGCCCAAGGTTTCGCCCTGACCTGCCTGGATTCGATCACAGGTCTCACACTTGTAAGGCGAGCACTCTCACCACTGAGCTACAGGAGCTCCACTCTAATGGTCTGAAGCCATGGCTGAAGATAGTACAGGTTTCTGTGCATACTCTGCGACATTTCTATACAAGCATTTGTGGTTTATATCCCTGACGAATCTTTTTTTTCCTCAATGCAATTTTTTTCCCCCCCAATGTGCTGATCAGATAAGGTGCCCGCTTTACTTTCTCTGTTTAAACGTTCAAGGAAATGAACCACTTAGTGTTACTTACTGTTTTGTAGCGCTCGCCCTGCCCTCTCGTTTCCCATCCGTCTCAACCCTCCCAACAGTTGCCGTGACGATTCGGTACATCAAATGTATCTTGTTTATAGCGAGATGAAAGGAGTTTTAATGATTTCCTTCGCTGTGACTGGTGTGCACATGTGTAGGCCAGCCAGAGGCATAATCTTGGGGTTGGAGGGACAGGACCCAACTTTCGAATCATTATGTAACTCATGCAAACAATAACAGGAAGCGAAGGCATCTCACGCTATCTGAAAACCTAGGACCTTCAAAACTGGTGTCATGCTCTTGCGATGTGCAAACCACATGTTCAGTTCTACGAACAGATTCCAAATTGCTTGACGGATCTAAAGGACTGTACCACAGGAATGCATCGATACGAACAGAACCATTCCTAGCACGGGCAGTCAATTGGCTCTCCGTTGCAGATTCCTTTTTCTTTGGTGTGATCCATGCGTTTTGACACGGTGCCCACAAACTTTGAAACATCTCAAAGGAAGGCGATCTCTGTCAAGCCATGGCGACTGCGTTACTTACGCAAAAGCTTTTCGCTTCGAAATGCCCTCGTGATGCGAAAGTGCTACGTGAATGTAAATGGTTGTTTTTGGTGCTGTGCCTGTCAGCAAATGCAACAGTCAATCAATTGTGTGCAGCAACAATATCCAACAAACATCCAACAAACAAATGGTCAATTTACCTGAAAGGATTACTGGCCAGGAAACTGCGAGAAATTCCCTCGTACTCTTCAAAGTTGTGGTGGGATCTATCAGCCCCACCGATACAGGCAGACGAGAGCTTGTATTGATGCTTCAACTGAAAGATGGTACCTCTGACAATACAACGGCTCAAAACACTTTACAATAGTCTGAGTGGCCATTTTGTAAGCAAAAGGAGCAGTTACTCTGCGCCAGTGACATTCCATAAACAGCAATGGGACGGACGACTTATTTTTGTGTGGGAGTTTGGAATTTTGGAGGGTGAATATTCACTTGGAGGGGGGATGGGATAGCTTCTGTCTCTTCTGCCAAACAGAAACAGACCTGTGGGGAATATTTAATATGCACCCAAACTAGGCAATAGACAAATGGGATCTGGTACGAAGGCCTTCCAACGATGAGACGCTGCCCTCAGCACTAGTCTTGTCCTAGAGTTACCAGCTCAGATCCTGCAATGGGGTTAGAACCAGGGATTTTCTCAGCCTGAGATGGGAAAGTTACCGTCCGAGCAGTCTGGCTTTACTATCTCAAATTGGTCTAAATTTATGACAAACCATATTCTTCCTTGTCCCTCAGTTGCACCATTATAATGGTAATACTGATAATCCTCACGTTTGATATAGCGCTTTTCACATCTTCTAGATGTCTCAAAGCGCTTCACGAACTATACTGTAAAGTAAATTGATTGTCTATTTGTGAGTGAAACACGGCAGCCAATTGCGCACAGCAGCGTCCCATAAACAGTCGTGGATTTTAATAACCAATTTTGTTATCTTTTTTTCCAAGGGATTATTTTCAGGTGTGTGGAGTAAGGAAACTTGCTCAAGGTTTCACCCTGGCCAGGGATCGAACGCAGTTCTCTCGCTTACAAGGCGAGGGCTCTAACCACTGAGCTACAGGACTCCACGACCCATGCTCTCAGAGTCTGGTCAACACTCTTTAAGTTGATAACTGAATTTTCAAAGCCGCAGTACTTCATCTGAATGTCTGTGAAATACGCATAAGTTAAAACGTAAAGTAAAATTCTCATATTTTGTTACTTCCTGATAACTGTACCGTATTTTCTAATGTCCGCCTGCATGCTTCACTGTGGCAGCTGTCCAAATATTTGCCTGGCAAATATGATCTGTAGATGTCAGAAGATTTGCCAGAGGCTGAAGAATATCATCTTCCTCACACCGTTACATCAATCACAGCAGATTTTCCTTTTAACTTCAGTTTCCTTTGTTTATTGTAATCTCCCCGTGATGGTTTCATGTGGTTTTAAATCTTTAACATAAAGTGCGCTGTTTATGTACTGAGTGCTCTGCACCTTTCCAGAGTAATAGCGGAAGATTAATGGGGAGAAATCGTGGATATAACGTTTATAACACGGGTCTAATTTGTGGTGTCTGTCAATGGGATTTCTTAACAAATGATCCTATTCGAATTCACTTTGATGCTCGGGAACATGCCTCTGGAACACGGTTGGAGTGGACTTGCCACAGGTTGATTTGATCTACTTCTAGTTTCCATAAGGATTCCCCAATTTGTGTGACAAAGGGAAGCTTATTTGATAACCAACCTTACATCGCAATGATCAATGGAAGTTCTCGTTTGACGTGAAATTACCTGTGGAGTGGAGCTTTTCGAGTCAATAGGAATAACTGGTTCAGCAACCCCATGAAGAAGTATCACAACTTAAGAGTCCAACATGTTTTAACCATCTTAAGAGGGGTTAATGACCCGTAGCTACAGAATAATCTTTCCATGTCACCTAAATACTGTAATACACACCTTCTAAGGTCTCGGAAATTCTAAGTGAAGCAACACATTTGTGTATTAGTTTGGTTTTAATGCTGAACTGTTAACACAAACTGAGATATTCTGCAAAGAAAATTGCAGCTGAAAAATGAGGTTCAGCGAGTTTACAAAAGAAAGGCAAATGGTTTTAATATATGCAGGAAGGAAAAGAATACTCCACACTCACTACTAATTATTCCACACCGACCTCAACAAAAACATGCGCTCGGCAGAGAAAAGCTTTCAAAACAGCCAAACGCAGTTTGAAATAGTGCTGATCAATTGAACTCGATAAGATATTGTATTAACTCACATGAAAAATGCTGATTGCTCACTTCCCCTGACTGCAGATATGAGATAGCACTTCAGAGCAGGGAGTCTGCTGATTCACAGAACATTTTTTTTTGCACAGAGAACTTGTGAGATAAGGGGCTCAAATTGTATGAGGTCTGATGGGGGAAGTGTAGTGTGGCTTCAGAGGCATTCCTTTGATCTAGAGTCCTGGCCTTGCCACATCAGTGATCGAGACAATCATGGCCAAAGCTGATCCCCAGATAAAATATTTTCTCCGAAGAAAAATGGTGGGCTACATTCAAAATGTAGCATTCAAAGTCATGCCCCCTAAATGGTAAGTTTCCCCTTAAAATAAGCCCAGAACAATATTTTATGATAATAATCCTTGTATTTGATATGGGGGTTTTCACATCTCATTGACGTCTCAAAGCGCTACACAGAATATACTGTAAAGTGAATTGACTGTATATTTGTGGGCGAAATGCGGCAGCCGATTGCGCCCAGCAGTGTCCCACAAACAGTCGGGGATTGAAATGAACAGTTTCATTAGAGTATTGTGTTTTTTTGACAGATTATTATTATTTCAGATACCAACAGATGGACAGAGGTTGAGTCGGGGTGCTAAAGGGCTATTTCATGACAGAGGCTAGAAAATATTCCTTTATAAACAAGAAATATGAATGAATGACTGGAAATGGAATTACTAGGAAGAATGTTTGAGGCCGTACCCATTTAAGAATCAGCTCAATGGTATGATGGTTACAGTAGGGTGCATGGTTGGAGTCAGAGATCTTTGGGTTCAAACCCAATTAGGGTCATTAAGATCGTAGTCTAGGCTGGCACTCCCGGGGGGTTTTGTGATAGAGTGTTGCATTGTCACTGGTGCTGTACTTTGGACGAACTGTCAAAACCGAAATCCTTCAGCTGGATGTTAAGGATCCAATGGTAATGTTTGAAAAGGGAAGGGAGTTACTCCTAGGTTTGCTGGCCAACATTCCCCTACATTAAAACCGGTTACTCACTTTGTGGCTTTTTGTGGGAAATTGCCGCAAGAAATTGGCTGCCACGTTCACCAACAAGTATACACATCTACACAAAGCGCTTTGAGATTCTTCAACAACAAAATCAGGCGCCATATCAATGGATAGGATTATTATTCATTATTTATGTGATATTTTACTAAATAGGGAGAAGATCCTATTTTTTTTGGAGTGGGTGGAGATGGTGTGTGAGGGGTTGTGTAGTTTCATCTTTCCGATTGAAGTCAAATTATTGGAAGCAAAGTTGTTTTTCTGCAGCAGAAAGCAACAATAAAACTCTGGTTCCCTGCAGGGTGGCTTATATTTCTGGAAAATAATTTAAAAATTCTGTGTGTGAACACTCATTAAAACTGCGTTAAGTGGGTGTATGGGATGTATTTATGTATGTAGTGACCTCTCCCTTCCCCACCCCCCCACCCTCTCCATCTCCCCCGCTGTGCTCCCATTACCCCCCGATGGAAAATGTAGGAAATGGGTGGATCAGATAGAATTTTTTTAATTCCATAATATCCTCAATAACAATTCCCTTTTATTTCGCTAGATTTGCCCAGTCTCCATCGGACATATTTCCAGTCTCTGACAATGTCGGTGAGGTCGACTGCACTGAATCTTTAAGTCGCTTATGAAATGATCTGAAATGGAGTCCCAAGTGGGGTGGGGGGTGGGGTGGGGGGAACGTTCAAAGAACAATGCTGTGAAATAACTATTTCATAAGTCAGCTTAGGAAGTACCGATATAAACACCAGCGGACTTTGATGTGCGGTGGCTTAAATATACAACAACAACAAATTACATTAGTATACATGATCTGTGTGTGAATGTCAAATAATTTCTAACTCTTAGTATCTGTAGTAATATTGAGAGATTATTATCGGGTGTGTGGAGTAAGGAAACTTGCCCGAGGTGTCGCCCTGCCTGGAATCGAACCCAGGTCTCTCACTTGGAAGTGCTCTAACCACTGAGCTACAGGACTCAATGCGACTCCAATGTGTGTGTGAGAGAGGCCATTCGTGGAGGCACCGTCCCTACGGAGAGGCGATCGAGTCGCCTGACCTGCTCGGGTGGTCATGAAGGCAAGGTTTAGGTCCGCATTATCCTCCGCTAATTTGGAGCCGAGAAGAGGTTATGTTACTGGGGACGGGGGACAGATTGGGGCCTGAGCAGAATGTATTGGGTCTAATCTGGTTAATGGCGGTGACCAGGCTAAACCTCGTTCATCAATGAAAAAAAACCTTCCCATCTCTCTCTGTGCTGTCTCATACCTCTCACAGCAGCTATCTCTCCTCCCTCCCCCTTGCTCCCCAGCTCTCATCCTCGCACCCCACCTCCTCGTTTGCCTATTACCTCCATCGCTCTGGCCGTGTTAATAAGAAACATTTTCACGTGAGTAGTTGCCGTGCCGGGTTATTTGCAGCCTGGGATAATTGTGGGTACAGCCCTGACTGCAGGCAGGTGCCCTGGCAGCGTTTCTCACCACAGAGTCTTTGAAAACTTGAGATTAGTGGCTTAACAGCTCCATCGGATATATTTACAACTCGTAATGAAGACAAATGGCCTAAAATGAATTGCTTTGGGGACTTTTTATAGCAATGAACAGCCAGGAGGTCAAATTGCCTGAGTAAGGAGTGAATCCTCACCACTCCTGCCTGTTCCTGGCTCTCTTCCTAGCAGTGGGTCCTTGCTTTATAATGCTATTCACCTACCTCCACACCCCGGACAGATTCGAGTGGTCAGCCCATGGCACGCGGGCTGGAAGTGGCCCACGGGGGGGCAGTCCCTTCAAACATTCACACTAGTCTAGGTAATGTACGTCCATGTTAATAATAATATTAACAATCCTATCGCGCATTGTCACGTCTTCGAGACATTCTCAAAGTACTTCACTGAATAAATAAGAATAATCCTTGCATTTGATATAGTGCCTGATCACGTCTTCCAGATGTCTCAAAGTGCTTCGCAGAATATACTGTAAAGTATATATGTGACTGTATATTTTGTAGGTGAAACATGGCAGCCATTACCCACAGCAGTGTTAAGTCACAGAAAATTGTTGTGGATTGAGTGATTTTTTTATGTACCTGGCTACTACTGAATACAGAATTGTATTGCAGAATATACTGCAAAGTGTAGTGGTTGTATATTTTGTGGACAAAACGTCAATCTATAATATATTTCCCGTTATTTCTCGATGGAATATTTCTTGATTTGTGGCAGAATTCAGGATATTTAAATAGGTTCCTTATATTGCAGGAATCAATCAACATCGAAACTGTGTGCAGTAAGCTGGGACCATTGTATGTAAACACTACGTTTTCTATAAAGGAACATGGAAAATACTGAAAATACTGGTGGGCAATTCAGGGTAAGTCCAAACTCCCATTCGTGACCATCTGCCTGCAGCCAGGAAACAGCTGTCATTCCATTTCCACTGTTTGATCCCTTTATAAATAGTTTTCAATCTAGCAGATGGCAGATCATTCATCGAAGAGAAATAGCATTTGAGCACACATTCCACCAAATCTAGTATCACAGTCACAATTATTTTGGTCTGAAATGAACGCATGTTATCATTGTACCTTATCGCCGAGATTGGCAAATGTATCTGCTCTCTGGTTAACATGGGTCTATTCCAAATCCCAGTCTATTCTGTGTTGTGCTAAACAACGACAAATCTGTCCTTATTTACGTGAGAGGTTTTCTTCCCCCTTATTTTTGGAGAACTGTCCAGGAAGATTTTTTTTACAGGATGTAAATATGGGGCCATTAATGTCCATGTGCAACTGCAATGAGCAAGACTACACACAGCATGACAACTGTGTCCTGTTAGTGCGGCTGGATCAAGCTATGTTGATGATAGGATTTGTTGATGATAGGATCATCAGTCGGTAAAGTCAGCTCAACAAACAAAACAATGCTACGCGTGGAGCCCTTACTTTCAATCAGCATTGTACACTTAGCCTTTTTACATTTTCACCTATTCGCGGCTAAGCATCGGGCTTATGAACAGCAGCAACCTGTGGCAGAGGTCACGTCAGCAACAGATTCCCAAACATCCCACGGCTTCCAGCACCAAGAACGGTCCACAGGATTCACGCGAAATACGGGGAGAAAAACACAAACCACAAGAGATTGCATTGGTGTAGTGCATTTCACGGCATTACAGCACGGACGCAGGCCATTTGGCCCACAGCTGTGCCCCGTTAGCGATGGTGACTATAGTCCACCTTTCGCCTCCATCACACTTTTAATCACCTCTCCCGTACCTCTCTTTTCCCTGATAGGTGCTTTGAGTTTTACTGATGGCTGTTGGGAATATTGCAACACCTGAGTTCTTATTGGTGGGCAGTACTGCAACTGGTTCTACACTTTGTTACTTCCGTTGTTACATCAGGACCATCCACATCACATCCTCCACAAAATGTTCCTATGGCCTTGACCTATTCATAAATCACAGTCTAGTTTTTAATGCAATTTTGAATTGCTTCCAATAGCTTAACTACCTCGCTTAGTACCAGCGTCATGTTTCATTGATAATTCCCAAGTGTGTCCTATTAATAAGAATTAGTTCCATGTTATTTATGCTATCTTCCTTCCAACTCTATGTCTTAACTTATTGTCTGTTGGACTATGAGGTGTTTCCAACGCTCTCATATTTTAATGATACATACTAACGGTATATTTTTCATTCTGTGCTCTCGCTCCCAGATGCTCAAGTCAACTCGATTTCCCCCTTTATTTTAATATTCAACTTTATGGTATTAGTAATTAAATTGAAGCTGTAAATTCATGTTTCAACATAGGCCAGACTCAAAGCCGGATCTGAAAGGTGAAAGGACAGTTCGCTTTGCACCAAGAATACGTACAGTATATTGTGAGTGTGGCCTTGCGTTGCCGAAACGCATCTTTATAGAAATTAAGGAGTTTAGTCACAGTGTAAAAGATCTCTGTTGGTCAATCAGTTGTGATCTACAGGTGTTTGACTCAACCACAACACAGCTAGCTAGCTGCGTTTCAGAATGAATCAGGTCATTAGCTTAAAAACGTGAAGATTACCAGCTAAAAAGACTGCCGATATGTGTGAAAAATTAAAATGTCGTCACAAGGAAATCAACCTTTTGTGTGGGTTCCATGTGGTACATTGTTGAATTGAATAAAAAGACTATTATTTTTAAAATAGGGCTTAGAGTTGTTCATTTGCTTTGACAAACCTATCATTCACTCAGCACCTCGTATTTCTTTCTCTATGCGTTGGTTGATGTAAAGGTCGTTGACGTGCAACACAATGTTTTTTTTATTAGTTTATACCAAAGAGATCAAAAGAGCAAAGCAGAACAAAGCAGGCCTGACACAGCAGTATTCTACTCCTCACTTCCCTTGAATTCTCACCCGCTCTTTTAAATACCACCCTTTCATTTTAGCCCCTTCAACCCTTACCGCTGCAGCAACAATGCCAACTTCCATATGCAACAGCGGTTAGAGCCTTACAAGCGTGAGACCAGTGTTCGAATCCAGGCAGGTCAGGGCGAAACCTTGGGCAAGTTTCCTTACTCCATACACACACATGCCTAATAATAATCCCTCCAAAAACACAATAATAAAATTGGTCATTTCAATCCACGACTGTTTGTGGGACACTGCTGTGTGCAATTGGCTACCGTGTTTCGCCCACAAATATACAGTCAATTCACTTTATAGTCTATTCTGTGAAGCGCTTTGAGAACATCGATAAGATGTGAAAAGCGCTATATCAAATGCAAGGATTATTATTATTATTATATAACACCCTCCATGCAGAATAGCATCTCCGAGCACTTACTATAATCAACTAACCTAAGCTCCAGAGTTAGCATAACAAAGTACAGTGACTGGAACTTTAATCTGATATGGTAATCACATCTCATATAAATTTTGTAGCCGGAGAATTTCATAAGAAATGAAAGATGCACATTATTGGTTTGGACGAATCAAGAACAGATACAATTTGTTGTTGCAGTTGTTGGCTGGGCTATCGGGGAAGGCACAAGTATAGAGGCCACTTGGCAATCAGTTGGGCGGGGGAGGGAGTTAGAAGAACAATTATCTGATTTATTTTCACACACTCGCTTCAGGACTCTGTAAGGAGCGGTATTGTCAAAGGTCCCAAATGCCAGGCATTTTCCCATCATTAACTAGTGTCAGTAGTATTGGCTCTTCAATAAGAACATGTCAATGATAAGTGCTGATAAAGGACTAATCCTCAACGCAGATCACTTCTCTCTCCCTCTCTCTGTTTTTCAGTCAGTCACATTGCTTCCCTGAACTGTTGTTCCCAGCCATTTCTATTGTCTGCCAATGATCTACAGTCGAGTGATGTCAACTTTCCACTGAATGTTGTCAGCCTGACTCAGTTGTTAGCACTCTCGTTTCTGCTTTCGAAGCTTGTGAGCTGAAGTAGCCCAACAGAACTCTGGCTAGCATTCTATAACGATAACAATCCTTGCATTTGATGAAGCGCCTTTTCATGCCTTCAAGACGTCTCAAAGTGCTTTACAGAATATACTGTAAAGTGAATTGACCGTATATTTGTTGGGCAAAATTCTAGTTCAATGCTGGCAAAATCGCTGCATTATAGGAGGTAACATCGTTCGATTGTGATGCTAATTTGAGGTCCCTTGTGGAAGAAGGTAATGATCCGATGGTCCTATTTGAAATGGAACATTTTCCTCTGGTATCAAGGATAAATTGCTCATTCATTCTATGACGTTTCTGCTTGTAAATTGGCTACTGAGTTGCCCACAAATGAACAGTATGGTGGCAATTCTCTATCAATTGTTTTTGACTTTAAAGACCCTTTATCAAATGGCAAGAATTACTATTTCTATTTATTATTGCGGTGAAACGCTGGTAACTCACAGCAGGATAAGTCATCAATCCCACATAAACCAGGCACTTACTCAATTTATAATAATAATAATAATTTGACAGCTAGTCAAGTACTTTGCGCTTTCGA
This sequence comes from Hydrolagus colliei, assembly GCA_035084275.1. Lineage (NCBI taxonomy): Eukaryota > Metazoa > Chordata > Chondrichthyes > Chimaeriformes > Chimaeridae > Hydrolagus > Hydrolagus colliei. The sequence continues at coordinate 15,722,969 of CM068754.1, forward strand.
GATACTGTACTTTGGATAACTAGTCAACTCTGATTAGTAGTCATTCGAGCTATTTAGCTTGGGGAGACGAGTTATAAGAGTTTCACTCTGTAAGTTGCATTCCGTCTAGTCGAAAATGAGGCTGAAACTCAATTTACCCAAAGCAAACAGAACCAGGGGAATGTAATGCACTCACAAGACACAGCTCTGGTTGATAAAAGTAAAATTACAGAGGAATGCATTCTTGTGAAAGTAAGGTGGGTTGTACGTTTTAAAAAAACACCGTACTCTAACATTTCCTTTAACTTAAAAACTGTGTTAACACACCTTCGTTTCCCACTGACTGCTCACCGTTCCACTGCTCAACCTGTTTACATGTATAGTCAGTATTTATACAGTTGTGGATGTGAGTGCTGATAGATTGATGGGGATATTGTGCGCTGTTTTCTATGGCACATACTCATATGGGTTTCAGGATACAATAAAAATCCTGAATTCTCAATGGAAGTAGGATTGGGTGGGACTGTTTTTCATTTGCTTCAGTTAGTTGCCAAAGTGAACTCTCCCTGCCCCCCCCCCCTCAACACCCCCCCCCCACTAACCCCCCCCCCCCACACGCCCCACACCCACTGTACGTCCTATCATTAGTCATCTGAATTGCTGCATAGTAATTATTAAATACTTAGAATGTCGGCTTACCCAGCTCCTGGCCTGGTCCTGATTAACCCTTTCCTATAGAGGCTGCGTTGATAACAGTTTGCTGGCCAGTGTAACCACACTGAGGATCAAAGCACAATGTAAATCCCAGCCCTGCGTTTTCTCAGGCAAGTGAAGAAAGTAAGAAAATTCTCCAACAGTCTCCATTGTGAGAGCAATTTCCATTCATTGGACACACAATAACAAAAAGGTCACAGTATTTTGGGCCATTTTTGGAACACTTGAATTTCTGTGCACTGACAGCAATGAGCAGGTGGAATAATAATAATACTGTAGTAATCCTTGCATTTGATATAGCGCTTTTCATGTCGTATCGATGTATCAAAGCACGTAACAGAATATACCGTAAAGTGAATTGACTGTGGGCGAATTTGTGGGCGAAACATGGCAGCCAATTGGGTTACCAGGAAGGGTGGCTAGAGACAAAAGATTTGTTTATAAGAAATAGCTATAATGAGAAAGCTGCATGGTGGATGGTAGCAGCAGGGGGGGAGAGTATTTCTGGAAAGATTTCAAATAGGCCAAAGAGGCTTGTTTATTCAAACCTCTATTTTGATCCTGTGAGCTGGACATGGTCCATTGAATTCTCCGTCCGAACGTGTAAGACCAAAAAGAAAATCCGATCGCCTTTGCCTTTGTAATTGCATTCCCAAATTATTTAGCTCTTTGTTTGCGAGTTATTTTCGTACGTGTGAAAGGTCATTCGCACTGCGTGGATGGGTAAATAATATCCAGCAAACTCTGTGTCCCAGTATCAGGGATAGAGCAACCTTGAACGTTTACTGGAAGTAGATCGCTACAGATTGTCTCTGCTTCCCTGAGCCCTTTCCTTATACCCCATTCAAACACTGCAGAACGCTACCATGTGTGAAGGGTGCGATATAAATCCAAGTTGTTTCTGTTGTATGCAATAAGCTCTTCAAACCAACGAGTGATTTGGAGCACTTTAATGTCAATAGATATACTCCGCTACAGCAAAGACCAAAGGCTGGTATTATTTCATGACAGTCCAATAATTGGTCATGTTTTACATCTTTAGTTACTTTAAGAAGGTGTTGGCTTCAAGCCGCCATGTGCACTATTTCCTCGCGTGTAAGCAATGAATTACCTTATCAAGTGAACCGGTTGCCAACAAAGGAGGTGCCCCTCACATTAGAGGGCAAAATGGTGTTTAAAAATAATTCTAGGTACAACCCAAATTTGTTTACTACGGGGGTGAAATTCGTGGCATTTCCTGAGCCGCTGCTTGTGGAAGTTTTCACAAGAGAACGAGCGCAGTATGAAACGCAGCCCTTTTCACCATTTCACTTCTTCCAATGTTCAATATCTCCAGATTTTGACTGACTGACTGACTGACCGACTCTCGCATTAAACGTTCCTTGTTCTGATCTCCTGCTGTTTGGCAGCAAGCAAAACAGCATAATTATAAAATGTGTCTGGAAGTTACAGCAGTGGTATATTTCTGAGGGATTCTGTTCCCACAAAGGCAGAGGCAGTGATGGAATCACTTACTGGATAAGCAAATAAATCTGGATAAATGGTTTCTGAGGCAGGGCATTTACTGAGGAATAAACCATCAAATTACATCAGTACATGGAACAGTCATGCGGGTTATGCCACATTTTTCACCAAGTTATTGCAATTGTCTCTTTTTCATACAGTAGCTCATCTGAATGCTACAAGCTGACTGGTTGGAAAATGTACTCGATTCTTGACAGACACATGCGGTGTCATTTGCACTGATTTAATTCTTTATCGATCACATCTCAGCATTTACCTGTATTTTACCCCATCATCCCAAAGAGGGATGGGAAACAAATCTATTCTTGATCAGTGGGCTGGACGCCTGAATAACATTGGAAAATAAACCTTTTTTCCTCAGCCATTCATTGCTGTTCCACGTGTCTGACACATGCGGAAACCCATCACCGTGCTTAAGAGCGTCCACATCAAACTGAGAATTCCATGCATCCCAACTACACACGTAAATCTCACTCATAGATTGTTGGAATGAAATGCTCTCACTCTCTCCCCAGAGGCTTCGCATTCTGTTAACATAATTCCGGGAATATATTAGGCGCAGGTTGGCAAAAGCCAAGGCTTGGGGACCCCAGGTTGTGTGTTGGGGGCAACTGCGTGGAGTCTAACCAATGAAAGGCTTGTATAAACTTGCTCAAAACAATGGAGTGAAAATTTCTTTTTTTTAAAATTACTGTCAAATATTAAACCAAGATCTTGTCTTTCTCTGCTGGAGGATTGAAAGTTGCATGGAAAGAACTGATTCTATCAGTCCAGATCTTTTGCTCAGCAGCCCTTTAGAGTGCTGGCTGTAGATCATTGCAACTGAAACTGTCAGATTTGAGATATAGACAGTCTTGAAACATGTACTCTACGACCCAGGGATCGTAAAACCCGAGCTTTCCTTGCGATGCTTGACGTCATTTTCTTGGGAGGAGATTGTTTCTGCCCTCGACTCCAAAAGCTTATTACGAACCAAATTCCTACAATAATAAATGACCGAAGAATGTCTCATTCATGTTGGCTGAAAACCCTGTGAAATCTGTTTAGAATAATAAGAAGAAGAATCTTTGCCTTTGATGTAGTGGCTTTCGTGTCTCAAAGTGCTTCACAGGACTCACTGTTAATTGACTGTGTCTTGTAGATGCACAACGCAGTCAATTTTGTGGCAATGTTCTTTTCACTCCACAATCAGCTGTGAGTGACCAATTTTTTTTGGTGGTGGTGGTGGTGGGGGAATTGTTGGCAGGAATATAGGGAGAAACTCCTCTTTTCGAATAGCGCAATGGGATCTTTAATTCTCAAACTGAGACGACAAATCTATCCAGTTAGATGCTAACAATAATAATCCTTGCATTTGCCCCAAAACTGTCGTGGATTGCAATGACCAATTTTATTATTGTGGTTTTGTTTTTGGAGGGATTATTATTTGGCGTGTGGAATAAGGAAACTTGCCCAAGGTTTTTCCCTGACCTGCCTGGATTCGAACACAGATCTCACGCTTGTGAGGCGATTGCTCTAACCACTGAGCTACAGGAGTTCTCAATGAGAAAGAGAGAAGTCCGGGGATGGGAGCAGGAACCAATGTCCTATCTATAAAGATTGTATATTCTGATGGTGCCATTGATGGTGCCAAAGAGTGGTGATCCAATGTATCTCAACACACGTGTAGGATAACATCTATTTTGACATTAGTTTCTGCACAATAGGACCTCATCAACTCTTTGCCTTTGTCGCAAACTGTAAGTGTTACGCAGCCCAGAAGGGTTCGTGAACAAAAAAAACCACTGAGATTATATCAGCTGCATTATTTTCCTCTCTGTGACGTACTACTTCCATCGGTGGCGGGGCTTTCGGCCTCACTGCCCAAACTCTTTGGAGCTCCATCCCACAATCCCTTCGCCTCTCTCCCTCCGTTGCCTCCTTCAAGGCGTGACTCAAGACCCTCCTTTTTGACCGTGGCTTCAGCCGCACTCTCCTACCTCTCTGCCCTCCCTTATCCCAACCCTGCCCCCACCTCGACCCCTCCATGTGGGCTACTGACCCCTGACTGTTCAGCGCCTCGGGACGTCCTCTCAACGTGAATGGCGCTCTATAAATGCAGTGTTGCTGTTGTTGTTGAAGCGACTGTGTGGATTTGACCAGGGAACTAGCAGACTGGGCCTTTCGCTCTGTTCAGAAAAGCTAACATAGTATTTGTGCCGTTGTAGATGGCTGCAAAACAACCTTTCATCGGCCAACTATGCTCACGGCTCCACAAATAACTCAGGACTTATCAGTATGAGGAGGCAGTGATTAGAGCCCATAATAATAGCAGCTGCCGACATTGATGAATGGGCCGTTTCAGAGTATCCACCCGTACCCCATGCGGTTCCTGTTCCTGTTCGAAAAACATTTTCTTTTTGTACATTGACGTTCGCTGCGTTTTCACCACGGCTATAGCTGACACCATGGTGTGCAATTGATGCTCTGGGTAAGAAAGAGGAAAAGCCTTCAGTTGCGAAAACAACTGAGTGGGAGGCCTCTGCTTAGTGGAATTCCTACGGCTGTGCTGTTGCTTTTTGTGCTACGTTACAAGTTGCTGTCCTGCACTCGAGCAGTGTAGAGACATGCCTTTCATCTCAGCACTCAGCTCTACATCTTTTACACTGGCCTCTCTTTTATTTTTTCGTGTGTGGAACGGGACGGTTCACACTCTGTTTCAATTAGGTTACCTTAAGCAAATTTTGAAACGCTTTAGTGAAAAGTGGATGTGACTTAATGCAAAACGTAAGTACACATGTGGAACTCTCTCAGGAGTTTGGCTAGGAGACTCTCTCAGGCGGGGCAAATGGTTTCCGCATGTGTCAGACACCCAGCTGACACCATTCCCCCCCACCCCCCCAAAAAATGATGATTTGTAAACAACGGATCATTTCAATAAATTTGATTGAACCTGCACTGTAACAGGCTTTCACGCAAATTGGCAAGATGCAGTTTTTGGTTTGACTAAAAAGTTTAAACAGCAACAACAAAATTACATTTATCGAGCGCCTTTCACGTCGGGAGGACGGCCCAAGGCGCTGAACTGTCAGGTCGGGACCCGAGCAAGGGAGAGGGGCAGGATAGGGGGGAGGGGAGGGAGAGAGTTAGGAGGGGAGGGAGAGAGTTGGGAGGGCAGCAGAAGACTCGATTGAAGAGGAGGGTTCTTGAGACCGGCCTTGAAGGAGGCAAGGGAGGAAGCGAGGCGAAGGGACTGTGGGATGGAGTTCCAGAGTGTGGGGGCAGAGCTACAAACAAGATATGCACCCAGCAAACACATGATGCATGAGACCGTACGTAGAGAAATAGAATGGCTGAATATTGTAAAATCAACTTTTGCTTGTACAATTTGCCATCAAATATAATATTGCCCAGATTAAAGTTAACATTCAAGTTAACACCATCGAAAGTACATTGAGCTACATAGTTTTGATCCAATGGTATGTTACAATAACTGATTACTATTCAGTTCTTCCCCGCTGAGGATGGGATGGGACTTTGATCTCACGCCCCACGGTGGTTTCACAGTCTGCTGACGCTCTTGGTCAAAACCTCCCTCATAAACGCTCATGGGTGGGTGTCTATGGAATTGGATCCTTCGCAAGCAATGGGACTTCCACGGAGAGGAGAAAATAAGGAGACAAAATAATAAGTAAGAAGCGTTTTTATATTGACTGGCCTGATGTTAACATTACTTAACGAATACATCAGTCTTGATGACCTTGAGTAGTGAAGTCTGATCAAAATACTTCTCACTCTACTTCTTCCAAAGCAAAAGGTGAAATAACAGGACATCTCCATGATTAACATGTTAGACCCAAACAGATCGCAAACTCTATTACTCACGGAACAATTATTTCATGTAGACTTTTTTTTAATAACGTGTACTCAAGTGAAAGTGCACGAGAGTTTTATTCAGGAACAGCCTCGCTCGAAAGTGCTTTAGAGCCAAGCCAACTAACTTAACGATAGTTAGCTCTCAGGAGTTCTGCATCAGACTCATTCCAAACACTTCTCTTCACTTGAAACCATCAGACCGGCCTTTTGAAACTTTTAAAGAGTTCGTAATGTTTTTGTGAGCACAGCCTTTACAAAGTCTGTGAGCGCTAACAGTCGAAATCCTAGCCCGCCCCCTCCCACCCAACATCTTTCCTATTATATTCTCTAGTGTTGACTTGCTCTCGCTCAGTGGTTTTAGAGCACTCGCCTTACAAGCGTGAGACCTGTGACCAGGTCAGGGCAAAACCTTGGGCAAGTTTCCTTACTCCACACACACGCCTAATAATAATCCCTCAAAAAAAAATCCACAATAATAAAATTGGTCATTTCAAGCCACGTCTGTTTGTGGGACACTGCTGTGCGCAATTGGCTGCCGCGTTTCGCCCACAAATATGCAGTCAATTCACTTTACAGTACATTCTGTGAAGCGCTTTGAGATATCTAGAAGATGTAAAAAGCGCTATGTCAAATTCAATGATTAATATTAGTATTATTAAGCGAGGGTTCGACCCAGGACAGGCAGATTGCAAGAGAACTACTTTTGGATGTTCTTCTGCTTTCATCTTCTTTAACGGGTGTTTGCTTTGGATAACTTCGGGCCATTTTCATTTTTTCCTCGGTTAGAATTGGCCAATTCTAATTGATTCGAGTGGCTTTGTCCATTTGTTAACTTGAAGCCAAAAGAGTGAGAGCAAGTCATAACAAAAGCCTCAAGCTGCTGTCTCCACCGCAGAGAGAGAGAAGTCCGTTGCTCGAACAATTGAAATGATTGTACAGAGTGTCCACAAAGTCTTCTTAATCCCGTCACAAAACAGTGCCACGAGACAAACGGAGGAGCTGAAAAGAGATGAGTTTCGCCTCCTCATTCCATCTTACAAATAATGTTGAACTGTCATGGCGATGGATCATTATCTGCCATGAAAATGATGACACTCATTCACTCACACAGATCATCCTCTGGCTGCCTAAATACAGTAAAAATACTTGTACTGAATACAATTACGTATCATTATCTTCAACCCTCTACATGTTTCAGTTGTTGGTCAGAGCACTTGTAAAAGAAAAACATGGTGTAACAGGACACTGTGTAGATTGTTCTTTTAAAAAGGGCTTCATTGTAAAGAAAATATAACCGAACATTTGAGGAACTGTGACTATCCAGCAGCTTGGGACGTGCTTCTGACGTGAAAGGCGCTATACAAGTATAATTTGGTTGTTGTTGTCTAATTAACTGTGCCATTATAATTTAAAAATAAACTAAACTGAGTATGTTTAAAAATCTTTAAACCCTTTAAAAACGGGTGCAAAACATTACCCAATATGGGCCTATCAACATTCTTCACAATCCATAAAAGCATTGAGTTAAAGTATTGCAACTGTTATTTATAAGTGATTTCAATCCTGGCATGTGATATACAGTAGCGCCATCCCTCCCGACGTCAGGATGCGGAGTCAGATTGGCGAACGTGGTCAGTGAAAGCGAGGGGCAAACGGGGTGACAATTTGCAACGAGCAAACTTCCCAGACCGGCCAGGATACTGCTGTTAACATTGTGTTAATGGAACATTCTCCAGGAATAAATAAACATTGCCTGCGAGAGCACTTTCCCAATGATTGAGCTGACTGGTACTCTTTGCTATCAGTAATGTTCTCTGTGAGCTATCATTTTCATAACCTAGCCAGAGTGCACTACATTGGATTGGATCTCAAAATAATGTATAGTCAACTCCTGAGCACGTCCCAAGATTGGACATGTGCAAGGATTAAAATAATAATGGGATACTGTATATGAGCAATTGCATAAAAATTCCTAACATTTTGAGGCAGGAAATATGATAGTAATACCACTCATAATATCCTTGCATTTGGTACCGCGCTTTTCACGTCTTCTAGACGTCTTAAAGCACTTCGCAGAATATACTATAAAGTGAATTGACCAATTGCGCACAGCAGTGTCCCACAAACAGTCGTGGATTGAAATGACCAATTTACTATTGTTTTTTTGAGGGATTATTATGAGGGAGTGTAGAGGAAGCAAAACTTGCCCAAGGTTTCACCCTGCCTGGACTTGCAAGTCTTTTGCTTGTAAGGCGAGTCCTCTAAGCATTGAGCTACGGGATTCTACGACTCTACAAAATGCAAGTTGTTGTTTTTGTAAAGTAATCCAAAAGACAAGAGGTTTTTTTCTCCTGGTGTCACGACCTTGGAATATTTAATTTGACAGAGCTCAAGGATATCGTTATATTATTGAGGCGCTTCAAAACGCTTCACAGAATAAATTGTAAATTGAATTGACTGTGGAAGAATTTTTACTGGGTGAGAGGTCATTCTGATGGTCCCAATCAGAAGACATCTCTTCTGTGCCTGCCTTTCCCCTGTAGTTTGTAGCTCCTGCTTCTTACTGACTCCCAACAAATAACAAGAATTGGGGAGGAAGGTGCCAAGCTCCAAAGGTTAAAAACTCACTTAGGATTTACCGTAGTTTTTTTTTAGTTTTGCATGAGAAATAAACACAACCAGATGAAAATTGTTTGGGAATAATAATAGTTCCTCAATTCACGACTGTTTGTGGGATACCGCTGTGTGCAATTGGCTGCTGTGTTTCGCCCACAAAATATACAGTCGATTCACTGACCCCTGCCCTCCAATCTCCCCAATCCCTAGAGCTTGGGTCCGAAATACTATCTGACCGGCGACTTGGGACGTCCTCCCAAAGTGAAGGGCGCTTGACAAATGTCATTTTATTGTAGTATTTGTTTTTTGTTTAAGGGATTATTGGCACCTGAACAGGGATCCACCAATTGACTAACAACTTAGTAAGTGGAGGCATGTGGAGTAAGGACACTTGCTCTGTCCCAGTGCTCTAACCACTACACTACAGGACTCCAGTTTTAGTCCTTGATGCCTGCTGCAAGAAGATGTACATATTGTCATTGCTGAAAGAGCTCTTTCTTGACTCAGATTGCTGGTAAAATAGCTTTTTAACACTGTCAAAAACTGTTAAACAATTCCCCCCAACAAGGCAGAACACTAATCACATCATGTCACAAGACACGAGAGCTCCCTTTGGTCATGAATATTTAATTGTCCTGCTCTGTTTTCACTGAGATCCTGTTTAATCAGGAAATTGACACTGAAAATACACAGCCCCAGCCCCAGAGATAAACAGCAACGTGTGAAAAATCAGAGCAATTGAAATGGATCCATCCCTTCAACTAAGGCATGATAATTTGGGTTTGGAAATTGCAACACTTGCAAACATAGCACAGATTCCCACACTGTGTGTGTGTAAGTGTGTGTGTGTGATGAGGTTTCATGTCTCACCACAAGTTGCTTGAATTTTATTTGTTTTTTGTTTTATTAGTTATTTCTGTGGCCTCTCTATCTGCAAAAACTTGACTTGTACTGTATAAGAAAAGAGAGAGAGAAATAATGACAACATGAATTTTCGTGGGGGAATTCATTCCTCTCTGGAAAGTCTGGTGGTGATGGTGGGGTGGGGTGCACTGGAGTAGTAAATCAAGTGTAAGAGTTCCTCAGCATTAAAGGGTTACAGTGGAAGTGAGGCACTGGTAGATGAGGATGACCTTATTTAGTCAGTGAGGAGGAACAGCCCCAGATCAGAATAGGACTCAGTCCCAGCTCAGTAGAGAAAGAGAGAGAGAGAGAAAACCATGTAACTCACATTTCCAGATCAAACAGTGTACAGTCAGATCACTATCAGGGGGATTAATGCAGAACACAAAAGCCAAATACTGTACCCAAATCATTTCTCCTGTTGGAAATGGAAAACAAGAGTTGAGAACATGCACAGTGAAGGATCAAGTCAATATCATGACTCCTCAGCAGAACAGTTGTCAGAGGCAACAAAAAGCAGAAGGTGGAACCCGACCATCTAAAAGACCAGTGGCAGAAAAGGTTGGTTTGAAAAGATACTTGCCAACCACGGAGGTAATTTGATTTTGTTTCAACAGATCATATTAACGTTGTGGCAAACATATTTCACTGTGCGGTTTTTAGAAGCGACTTTGCTCCAGGTTCATTTAATTTGCACGTTAACTGTATGCACTGTAGTAACATTAAACCCATGTCAGTGGCTGCAATAAACATGCTCGGAACCTAGGGCTGTTTTACTCTCAGCAATTTGAATTGCACTGTTGTTTTCAGTTCCACCCCACTCCACCCAAAAAAAAACTTTTTAACAAGAGGCTGTTTGTTTGTACCAGGCACATCAAGTGGTAAAAGGGCTAAAAGTGCAGGGTTTTAGTCTTAATATGAATTATTAGCTATTAATGATTGATTGATAATTTATATTGCCCTCCCTCCTCATTCATCAACAACTCCAATTAACCATGTGAACACTGAGTAGTGAGTACATGTTATTGTTCTCTCGAACAGAGTAGTTCATCTGTTGTATTTTATTTTATATTATTATTTGTGCATCAGTTTTTTTGTGGGGGGGGGGAGGAGGGATGGAAAACAGTCATCACAGTCATCTGTTTTTCATTGATTCTTAAAAAAAAATTTGAACTCAATGAATTTGGTGACTTTGCAGAGGGATGGTTTTGGGCATCTCAGTTCACCTCCCTCCCTCCTTTCCACCACCAGCAGAGAGAAGCTCCTGTCCCAGTAATTAAAAGTGTCGAAGTTCATTAAGTATGAATTGAACCAGTCCAGCTCTTTATTTAGATACCAGCAAGGGCTGTTCCCCATGGGCAAAAAGGGATTTTCCTGCAATCTCTTTAATTTGCGCTGATCTCTAGATAGGCGATGACAAGGCGGGCGGGAGGTTTGTGGGAAGGTTAATACTGCAACATGGTCTCTGCTTCAAGTAGAAATTATGTCATTTGGTGGAATCCACCACAATGTTGGTCGCAATTTAACCCATTCAATGCTGCGCCCGCCCGCTTTGCATTTTCTCTGAGTATCTTCACCATTGCCATAGTAATAATGATAATAATAATCCTTGTTCTTGACGCAGCGCCTTACCGTGTCGTTGAGAAGTCTCAGAGCACTTCACAGAACACAGTGCACTGCAAAGTGTTATTGACTTTTGTATTTTGCGGGTGAAATGCGACAGCCAATTGCGCACAGGAGTGTCTCACAACCAGTCGTGGATTATTATTATTATTGTTTCAGAATTCTGCACTGATTCTCAAATCTGTGATAAGTGAATAAGATTTTTTTTTGCAACAAAGCAACTCCCCACCGATGAGACACAGTGCTATATCTATTTTCAAAATCACAATGCTTGGTCTCATCTGACGTGAATGAACCTTAATTTTATTGCTGCAGTTGACATGCTCAGACCACAAATTACACCAAAAAGGATGTCAGTTGTTCTTACACATGTATTGATGTGTTTTTCTGCAAGCATTCAAATGATTTAGAATTTCTGTGGATCAGTGGTTAAAGCACCTGCCTCGCAAGCGAAAAACCTGGGTCCGATTCCCGTCAGGGCAAAACCTTGGGCAAGTTTCATTACTCCACAAGCCTGATAATAATTCTTCAAGAAAAAAAACAATAGTCTATGAACGACATTTGGTGGGACATTGCTGTGCGTGATCGGCTGCCAAATTTCGCCCATAAATATACAGCCAATAGACATACACTTTACAGTGTATTCTGTGAAGCGCTTGGAGACATCTAGGAGACGCGAGAAATGCTATATCAAATGCAAGGGTTATTATTTTATTATTGTTTATTCATTATAAATGAATTAGAATTCAATAATAATGAATATTAACAACGCACCATTCAACAAGGTTTTGTTGGTCAATATGTCACAGGTTGCCTTACAGACATTTCAATGATAATAATAATAATCCTTGCATTTGATTTAGTGCTTTTCACGTCTTCTAGACATCTCAAGAAGCTTAAAGTCTTTATTTAGAGTTTTCGGGTCTCCCCTCACACCCAGTTCCTCCAGTAATAAATTCAATGGTACAATGCAGAATAACAGCACCTTTCCGCCACCTGTTTAAAGTATTTTCTGACAAATAACAAGCATAATGGGGGGGTGGTGGGAGGAGAGAAGGGCAGGAATTCCACTTGGGTCTGGAGTTACTCTGTAGATGTAACATTTTACGCGGTGCAAGATTTGGCAAGCTGTTCGATTAATTTTAACTTTGAAGTTGTGTCTCCTTAGTTCTTAAAAGAAACCTTCAGAAAAGCGAGACTTCAAAACCTAAACAATTCACAGAATTTGCACAATCCTGGAAGCTCCGAAATATAAAGTCAATAGAGTAACTCTAGACCCAGGTGAAATTTTCTTCCCAGGGGTTGGTTACCTTAGCTGGTCTCCATTAATAAGTGTCCTTTTGAATTTTCCCTGTGTTACTGAACGCGAACATCTTCGCTTGATGGAGTATCGCCCCATGTTGCGCAAAGTTGCTCTCGAAGGGTTAATGTTTGCAGAGGTTGCAAGTGGGTTGGGGTGGGTGGTGGGGGTGTGGGAGGTTAAGGCTACATTTCTGAGATGTCTGAAACTGACATTGTGGTTTGTTATGTGAAAATAGTTCGCCTTGAATCTAATGTGAATGGCTCATTCCATTGGCTGCTATTTATTTTGTAGCTCAGCAGTTACTTTCGTCCAGCGCCTTGGGACGATGTGAAAGGCGCTACACAAATGTCATTTGTTTTTGTTGAATTCCAAGTTCTTTGGCTGCATATTACTTGACCTCCAGGAGGTACAGTGGGCTTCAACAGTTCACCGCTAAAGGCAAACTTTGGTACGATCTTCTTTGCCACTGCAAACAGGGACTTGGAAAAAGATGGTTATACAGAACTGGTACATATTACCCCTTGCCGTAGGCAGGTGATGCTGCCATGGGCAGCTGATGATGAGGGAGTTAGAAAAATAAAGGATCAGTAAGGGAAAATGTGTAACCGTTAAGATTTCACTGAGTTGATTAGTTCGACCTTTTGTTTCCGAAAAAGTCCATCCCAAAAAACTTGAGTTCAAATCAGATCTTATCGACTCATTGCTTGCTAATCTTTTTTATGCCATAAGCTGGGGGTGGGTGGGGGAGAGAGAAAAAGAGAGAGAGAGGGGGAGAAGTACTGTAGTTCCATTGTTTGAATTCTGAGCGAAATTGTAAGGCACAGCTGGGATGGAATATGCTATTTAAAAAGGGTTTATTTTTCTTCAAAGGACTTGGCATCACTGGCTTGAGCTGGTGCACTGTTAAGTCACCAGGTTAAAGTCAGCCAGGCCACTGAAAGATGACCGGGAAGCCCTCTCAATGCTGTTTATAACACGACTGAATGCAAACTTTTGTATTGCACACAGCGACATACCTGGCTTATAGGAATGAAGGGACATAGGATCAGTTGTAGTCCATTCAGCCCCTTGAGCCTGTTCCACCATCAACTATTAATTCATAGAATGGCAGAACAGGCTTGAGGGTGGCTGAAATAGCTTAATTGTGTTCCTGTGAGGTGTGTGTGTGTAAAATAATTTTTTAAAATCCTCTAGTTTAACAAGTTTACTGAAAGCAGAACATATTCCTGCCCAACAAATTATGTCAGAAAAGTTTGTGGTGCAGCAAACAGCATATCAGCTCCTGTGGTAACTTTCTCAGTAAAACAAAGTGGGTGCATGGTGGGGGGAGGAATCTGAAACTAACGGCTGTCCCTGATTGTGTTCCCAACTGTTCTAGGAAGTCCACCCGCCCGCTAACTCCCCGAGCACCTCTTATGTGTTTTGCCCACAAAATGTACAGTCAATTCAATTTACAGTATGTCCTGTGAAGCACTTTGAGACGTCCTCAAAGACTTGAGGGTAACGAGTGCCCTCGCTGAGACGCTGTATCAAGTGCAAGGATGATTATGATTATTATTATTTTATTGATGGCCACACATGCTTCTCTCCGTTTGTTCTGTGTTAAGTGGGCTGAGAGCCAGAGGTGGCCCCAGCACGATCCCATGTGTGGGCCTGAAAAGGCAATTTCATTTCTGCCTCTGCTCTGACCAATGTAAAAATGTATTGCTAGCATTCGCTGCAGAATGCGAGCAATGTTGCCCAGCGCCCAGACATCGGCTTGCTCCATGTCGACTTGAACCCTTCCACACTACAAGATGTGCCTTTGATAATTCTCCCACTCTCACCCCCCCTTTGACTCCACCCTTCTGGATTCTCACCCCCCAACTCGGATACAAACCCTTGACTGTCCAGCACTTTGGGATGTCAGTATTCTAAATTATATATATATAATTATATAAAAGCATTTAATACATAAAATATACAGTCAATTCACTTTACAGTATATTCAATGACGCGCTTTGAGATCTCTCAACGACGTGATAAGGCGCTATATCAAATGCAAGGATTATTATTAGTATTATCTATTGTTGCTACATTGGAATGGATATTTATGCAAAATAACGGGTACCTCAAAGTGTTCTTTTTTATCTTGGTTTATCTTTAGCTCAGTTGATTTTTAACGTACCACTTGACAAAAGGTGTTCTTGCTATAAACCCAATGCCATAGACAGTTTCTGTGGGAGGACCTCAGTGATTCTGTGATGGATGTTCTCACATTTCCAAACATAAGATCCATTAAGTGTGGTCAAACTCTGAAAACTACAGTCAAATATTTATCTTTGCTCCTTGCAAATCATTGCTCAAGATACCGATAAATGAACTCTGAACTGATATTATTTGCGTTGTGGTAAGTTTGTGATAATGCAGAGACTTTCATTTACAAGACTGGTCTCTGTATGTTAGTTCCTTATTCTTATTATTCTTCTTATTATTATTATATAATTATTATTATTGTGATGTTAGTTCCTTATTCTGTGATGTTAGTTAAGTACTATTGAGTACTGACAGTCAGTTGACAATTTTGACTAAATTTTCATCGGCTTGTATCTGCTTTGCGGCTAAGCTGTAAAATCAGTTTCATTCGCAAAATGGCACAAATCGTAGATGCGAAACTCCCCGCGTTGTTCCTTAACGGATTTAATTTGCCATTTGGAACCCGCTGAATCTGTCAAGCAAAAAACATTGCAACTTAAAAATCTCTCACAATGCAGGTGAAAACTGGTGTCAACAATCCCCCACTCAACCTCAGAACCATAGCTGGGCCTGCAGCTGGTTCGAAGGGTTGTCTTTGATGAGTTTTCAGGCTTGCTCATGGTTTACCTGCTGAGTGTCAGCCTGGCTCAGCTGGTAGTACTTACATCATTGGGTCAGTTGGCTGTCATTTCAAGACTCACTTCTGCGGAGACATTGAACTCGCAGTCTAGGATGAAGTACTTGCATTATGAGAGGTGTATCATTTGGATGCAACGTTAAATCAATGTCCCATCTACCTGTTCATGGCATTGTTCATGTGGATATTAATGATCCTATGACTCTACTCAAGAAGAAAGGGCAGTCCTCATTAACATCCCCCCGCAGATAAATTGGTCATTCACTTCATAGGTGTTTGGGGGGGAGTTTGCCTTGTGAATAATAATATTAATAATAATCTTTGCATTTGATATAGTGCCTTATCACGTCTTATAGATGTCACAAATAGCTTCACAGAATATATTGCAAAATGAATTTTACAGTATATATGTATATATGTGGGCGAAACGCGGAAGCCAATTGCACACAGCAGAGTCGCACAAACAGTCGTGGACATTGAATCCTGCATTTGCTATCCCAGAACACAGTCGATCCATTTCACAGTACTATAGTCTGTGTTCCTGCACTAAAAAGTGCAGTAAAGTGGTTTATCTTTCATTACGGTCTTAGACAAGGGGGTTTGTCTCCTCCAAGCATATGGGAAGAATTGCCCCTTTCATGGTCGCTCAGTGTTTCACCAATAAGGTTAATACCTTTGCTTAACCAGAGATTAGCTTTGAGAATGAGTAACAGTAATACTCATCACACACATCCGTCAGGAATTTGATTTGTCTCCAAGAATCACACACAAGGGTTTTATCTGACTAGCTAAACAAATGTAGATACTACATGTTCCCAGGGCCACAGAGAACCACCCCTCCCCCACCCCCTCCCCAACACCTCCCCCATCCCACCCCATCCCCACCCCCCGTACAGGCAACAAACATTCAGTGGTGTCCAGAGGTCACTCATTACACACTCTAAATGTCAGCGCTGTAATAATAATAATCATGATTATAACATAAAATAATAATGATTTCTGAATAGTCTTTTGAACAGTCGTATAATAACAGTTAATATGTATGTCCGTAATCAATCTGTAGATCGATATATTTCTTGCTCTTCTCAAGTTCCTTATATTTTTACGATATAATCCCTTGGGATAGTGAAGTGTAGTGACTGCGTATTTGTGACGAACTTAATTTACAATGTCTCACAAGCAGACCTGAAGTAATTTTTTATTTGTATTTGCGGAGATTGATAGAAGGTTTAGCAGGAGAAACCCCCACTTCTCCTTTCAAATAGTGCCATGGGATCGTTAATGTTCACCTGGACAGACAGACAGACAGACAGACAGGATTTTGATTTAATGTCTCATCTAATTTGCAGTATTTCTTAATGGATTCCTTAACGTGCGAACTCTGGTTAGAATTCCCGTCTCACGTTTGGGAACTCCATTCTGGATGCAGAATCGCAAAATTCTTCCAAGCGTTTGACCAGCAAAACCCTGCCCCAGACAGGTAACCCAAGTTAGGAGTTTTGGGGTGAATGAGTGGGGACTGAAGCTGTGACATGATCGAAAACAGCACCTAACTATGTGACTGATTGACTAACAGCAGAACAGACTTACATCATCAAAGGGGCCTCTTCCCCCTCTGACAAGGAATGGCGATGATATGATCCCAGGATTGGTGCCAGGAACAGTCGTGAGGGTCTCTGGAGCAAGATTTGAGCTAAGGCACAATGGCAGGATGTGATCAGTGTGGTCCGAAGGAATGGAATCACTCACTTTCCAGAATTCCTGACACCGAAGGGAAGGAAAAAGAATGACACACAGGAGTGAGGAGCCACCGAGATTAGGGTACCTTCGGGAGTGCGCGATAAACTCGTCACAGAATCCATCGGCGTTGATTAGGCTTTATCGTCTAGCGACTCAGAGGAAGTTAACAAGCGAGACACTCACTGAGGTCATAGGAGGACCTCCGATGATACAGTCAACCATCAGGAATGATGACTCCAGGGCGCAACCCCGATGAGATAGTGGGTAAAACTGCAGTTTATGGACTGAGAGCTTTGTTGGTTCAAATCCCAATACAGGCTGAGTCTCAAATCAGGGCTACGTGGTGAGTTTCCTGGTGTGGCAGCTGGGTGAGGAGAAGTTAGGCTTGGCTGTAATTCACCCCCGCACCCAAACACACACACACACAGTTGAGTGACCTGCTGATGCTTATTGTCAAGGTTTACCGAGCAACAGTTGTGGGGGTATGTGAGGCCCCATCCCAGCACGAAGAGCTAGGAGAACACGAACAGAGGTGGGGAGATACTTCAAAAGGGGAGAAAATTAGAAAATTATCGAAGAACAATTACGTAGTTCAGGCTTTGATTTACTTGCGACGACCAGCATTGTTTATTTCCCTTTGCATTTTTGTTTATCTGTAAGTTGCCTCCTTTTTCTCCCCCCAAAAATGCCCCCTAAGTACAGGCCTTCCTGCTGCTGAGCTATCTCTTAGCATCTAACAGCAATTGCATTCCTTTCCTTTGGGTTTGAGGCCAGCAGAAGTCGTCCAAAAGTTTATCTTGCAGCGCATCTAAGCTGTTCCAAGGGTTCAAAGCAACATAAGGACATGCAGATGGACGTTCTGGGTAAGCGTCCAGCAAGCACTTTGGCTGCGACTTCATTACAATGTCAGTATGTCTTCTGTGGCTGGTAAAGTGTAAAGCTAAGAGAGAATTGCACAAAAGACGCAGAGAGTGTTATCGAGCAATCGCTCCACAGTTTTAAAAACCTGACGCGGTCTCACTTACACTTACACTACTTACACACTGAAATGTTTTCGGAATCGGCTATTTCAGACGAGAGAACATCTTTCTTCCTTCTGCGTTTGGTTCGGTGAAACCCCCAACTCCCACTCCCCATTGCCGTTGACATTGGTAACCTCTACTCCCAAGTGGCGTTTGGCTTTCCCAAATGAAGCCAGAATTTACTGCAGCATTAAGAGTTGTGTCTCGCTGTGTTTCATTTGTTCTTCACTCTGGCCCCAGCGCCTGATTCTTGCTCCCACCCACGCTCATTATTAACATCACACGTTGAGCATCTCAGACACGTTCCTCTCTCTAGGTCCAGACAAGCCCAGTCCAATAATCATTATTCATATGGTGAGCTCTTGGGTCGCTCAATGGAAACTTCTATCCCTGTTTTGATGCTGCCAGTTCCGTTAGTGCTGTGTTTATGTACACTGTGTTTAGAACAGTCCATTCTGTTTCTATGGTTATCTTTGAAAACAAAATCCCTCTGAAACAAACAGCTGAAACAAACTACAATTAATTACGCCCTAAAATAGAAATGTGAGAGGTGCATTTCCATTTGGAAATAATAAGCAGGACACAACGACATGGCAATAGGAGAAATTTTTCTATATGCACGTGGAGTCTCCTGTAGCTTAGTGGTTATGGAGCTCTCGCCTCGCAAGCGAGAAGACTTGGGTTCAAGTCCTTGGGCAGGATGAAACGTTGGGCAAGTTTCCTTACTCCGCAGGCCTCTGTTCACCCAGCAGTAAGTAGAAATCTGGTTGTGAGTCGATTGGCAGATTGGTTTTCTGGGGGCTAAGAATCCGCTTTAAAAAAAGATAATAATTTGGTCACTCAATCCATGACTGGGCACAATTGGCTGCCAGTTTGATCCACAGCACATAAAGTCAATTCACTTTACAGTATATTTTGTGAAGCGCTTTGAGACGCCTCGAAGATGCGATGTGCGCTGTATCAAACAAACACTCCCAAGATGATGTCTGGCATGAAGTTGCTCTATATACAGTAAATGCAAATTGTTGTTATCTTTCTCAGCTTAGTCTGGGTTGAGAGGTTGGAGCACAGATTGTGACAGAAGGAAACATCTTAAATCCTAAAGCACATTCAGTGAGGCAAAGGGAAGCTCATTCTGAAGATACTAAGGATAAGACCAAGAACAATATCTTGCACTTACATAGCTTGGTCGAAGAGGAAGGTTTTCAGGCATGACTTGAAAAAGGGGAGAGGGGACAAAGAGGAGGGATTGACAGTGAGTGTTCCAGAGTTTTGGGGCGCAGTGGCTGAAAGCGCGACCCCCGATGGTGGTAGCGGAGGGTACAAAGGACGAGCGAGAGTGCCAGTGAAGAGGAGGCGACCAGATGATAGATTGGGGAGTGAAGAGGTCGGAGAGTTAGTGGGGTACCAGAGAGTGAAGGGATTGGAACACAAGTGTGAGGACCTTGAAGTCGATCTGTTCAGTGATAGGATAACCTTCTTCATTTGATACAAAGGCTTTTACCTCGGGAGGACCTCTCGAAGGTCTTCACAGGATTTACTGTAAGGTGTAAATGATTGTGTATTTGTGCGTGAATATGAACAATGATGGATGGTTCTTTTAGGTGCATGAAAGCTGTAGACAAATTTCTCCTGAATCTAGATTTACTCTGTTTACAGATCATTTCAAAGTATTCAGGATTTGGCAGGTTCTTACATTTTGACGCTTACAGTTTTCTGTAAGGTTCTTTCAAGAACTTGAGAAAACTGACATCAAAGTTAAGACTGAATTCGTCAATTTGCCAAATAATCCTGAACGCTCTGTAATGATCTCTAAACAGAGTAAATCTCGACTCGATGGAATTTCTCGCCCAAGAGTGCACCTCGCAAGAATTGCCAAGGTTTGTCTGCTAAAAATACCCGGTCACCACACTATGCTTTCTTACACAGTAAAACATCCTTGTTGGGGGCAGCAAATTTGATAGTTCAATCCTTGGAACTTTTCTAAATTTAAAACTGCGAGCTAGAAATGCACAGGAACACACTTGAAATAAGATTTACCAAAGGCAAAATGACAAGGAGCTCCTCTTCTGTTCCCAGTATGGTAGAACCCATTGGCGTCGGCCATTTTCCTCACTCGGTTGCAACACGGAACCGAAGAGATTGGAGCTAAGTTGCCCCCTCGCCCGCCACGCCCCAGAAAACAATAACACTGATGTGTAGTTTGACGTTCAGTTCAATCCATTCAATTCCATATGTAAAGTGAAATGCCAATCCCGTTATATCCTCGGAGCATCGCGGTTGACTCACAACTGATCCGCGTTAGACCCCGCGGATTTCGAAACTCTTTCCCGAAGCGAGATCAGAAAGTCACACATGGCAGATGCCGGAAAAGTCTGGCAGCAATGTGAATACTGGCAGATTTTTTTAACAAAAAAAATACAGTTTTGAAGTGCCCATTCTCTTTCCAAGATAGTTTTGCTGGTAAACGCTACCAAGTGCCACTTGACTGATCTACTTACTCCTGAATGTGCGCCGGTGGTGGGTGGTGGTGGGGGTATTTCAGATTACAAAGACAAGCTGCTCATGACCCACAAATATTCCCGCACTGATTTCCATTGTTTTTTTTTGATCATTCACAAAAGCCTCTGCTAAGCTCTCAAGGGCAAGCTTTCAAACATCTGTTCCTTCCTCCTCAAAATGCCATGCATGTTTCAGAACCTCTTGAACCCTCCAGTATTTTTTGAGTCTCCAGTTTCCTATCTTATGTCAGCATTCCTTTTAGATGTTTTATTTATGTAATTTCAAAACAGACACACATAGATTGACCCCTGTTACTAGGGTATTACTCAGTTCCCCCATCTGCACTTGGGAGCTGCCATATTTTTGCAGTGGCCTTTTATACTCCTTGAAAGGTTCAATCTTTCGCAAACTTATCTTGGCCAAAATTGGTTTGAATACCTCAGGTGATGAGAGGGCTTGAACTTGCGACCTTCGCGTCGGTGACAAACAGAACCACATTTTCATCCCTTTCAGCTCAAAGGTCAAAGGCAGTGATTTGGGATGGGATTACTTCATTAAGGAATTTGCGTGGGAATTGTTGACTGTGATACTGGCAGGAACTTCCTTCTCATTGTTTCAGGGCTGTTTGGGGATCTTTTAACGTCCGGGTGGACAGGCAGACGGGACTTGAGTTTCATATAGCATCCAAAAGGCAGCACCTGCAACAACGCAGCCCCTTCGCTGGAGTCTGATCTCATGTCCCAATGGGAGACTTGGCTCACAGCCTTCTGTCCCATATGCGAGAGTGAGACCGACTGAGCCACGACAGTGTGATAAATAGAAACAAAATGTATTTTGGGGTCAAAGCTTATGAAGCTTATGTAAAAAGTGACCCAATTGGGGTACCCATTACAACAATAACAACAACAACTTGGATTTATTATAGCGCCCTCCACGCCAGACAGCGTCTGAGCGCTTCACGATAGCGGAGCCCGAGGCCGAGCCAGGGGGAGTTAGGGGGATAAAGGTGACTGTATTACAGACCTTATGCTCGTGCCATTACTCTAAGGTGCTTTGGGATTGTAAATGTTTCAAGTATCAACTCGCAAAACTGCTTGAGATTGAAGAGAGATATTGCAAACGATTCAGTCAGGGGCATTTGGCTTTGAGACTGATGTGTTTGGCTTGGACAGCATTCCGACACAATAGCTAAACGCTATCAAAATGAAGATGCTATAGGTTGTGGCAGATAAATCCCCGTCCTCCAGCTCGCTGATGGACTTTTTGTTTAACAAGACTGAAGAATTATGACACTGACGTGACGGATATGAGGCACAAAGAAGAACTAATGGAGCACGTTTAATGCACACCAGATGCAGAAAGGGGCCGTGCCTTGTAACAACTGTATGCTCTGTGCCAGCAGAAATAAAACATTATTGAGACTCCCTTGCTCTGATTTGGCCAGCATCCTAGTGTAAAGAACCAGGAGAGGGAGGAAAAGAAGGGAATTTTTCCAACCAGGGGCTCCAAGACTCCACTGATGGTAGAATTCCTTGTGGGAAAACATTCCAAGATTTAAGTGCAAATTGGGGTGATTTCTGGAAGGGTTTGTGGAAACTATTTGCTAGTGCGTCAACGTTCTATGGACAGAAAGAGACATTTAGCTAATTGAAGCGTTGCCTCAATAATAATTCCATGACAAACGTAACTAGGTTGTTAAAGTAGAGGTGGCATGAAACACAGGCACATTGGATCCAGTATTGATCTCAGGTCACTGCTAAATGTTGATGCGAAATGGTTAAAAGCTTTCTTGTTGAAAGCACGATGTGGAGCCTTTTAAGACTTATGAACTACAAAAGTAACGGGTGGATGTTGAATTGGGATGGTCACCCGATTGCACCTCTGTTGTACCTCTCAATCAACGCTGCTTTTTTTCAGTGCCGTGTTAAGATTTTCATACATTGATGCCTTTTACTCTTACTACAGCTTCTGGCAGTGGAGATCCACATTCTCACCCTTCAAAACGTTTGACTTGAACTCGCTATTAGATCTACTGCGGGCTATTTAATATTTAAGCCCTGCAATGATTTATGATGATTGTAATGACTTGTGAAACCTTCATTAATCTCTGTGAAATATTTACCGCCTGTTGGCATGGGCACTTCATGTTGTAGATGAGTTCTGCCATAAATATTTAATGTTACATCCACCTTTTGTGAAACACAGTTTGAAAAGAAAGGCTTGTTTCTTCTCATTATTAAGAACTTCCGTCTAGTCTCTTTAGTGATATTCATGATTGGCATCTAATTTACTCTTGCTTATGTGTGTAACAAATGATCCTCATGGCTTCAAAAATATTGGGGCAGCTCAGAACATCCAAGGGCTGACACCACTTCCTATAAGATGCTTTGGAAGAAAATGTTAGGTTAGCTTACAGACATCCGCCAAAATGTGCAAATTCCCGACATGACCACTTAAATTAGCGTATATGCTGCATTGTTTTGGGTTGTTGAGTTTGGCTTGGGATGGGCAGAACCTCTGGGAATTGGCTTGGTGAAGGCGAGCTAGAGACATCAATCCTTTTCCATTGGAATTGGTTGAAGACTTTCCATTATTCATGTGGACAATGGTTTTAAGTATGGTTGTTTACAGTGTATAAAGGTTGTTGTGGAGCTGATATTACGATGAGTGAGGGATTGACATTTGACTTGAACCCACTGCCCGGTGTATTGGAATATTTCCATGTTCCTACTCCAAGGACTGCAATGGTTGTGAGGTGGTTACAGAATTGGAATAAATGCCCATCCATTCCCCTGATGTTTTATATGTATTCTTACTGCCTTAAAAGACTTTAAAGGGCTTTGTGTTATATTTGGGGGGGTTGTTAATGGATGGTAAACATGGATAGCAATGTGCGTTGTGATATTTAATGCTGATCTTTCTGTAGATTTCTGTGAAAGGAAGCCAAAGCTACCTATATTGTCAACTGTTGTCGTGATTGTTGAACTGGAATGGATTGTCAACACAAACTAGCCAGCTCATGGCTCACTGATTTACTCAGTGCCATTCAACTTGTCATACATTTTTTTAGTTGTCGTTAATTGGTGACTGATACTGAGATAGTGGTGAAATTTGGAGTTTCACAATATGTATCGACTTGCTGTGCAAACATTAGATTCTCAATGTGTCGCTTTGTTCTGAATAAGGAACCCAACACAATCACAGCAGGGCTGTCAAATGAACAGATGACAACTTTGCTGACATTCTTCCTCAAGAAATTTCCCGATCCTCTCCTTTCCTGCTGATGACATTAACTCCTTGTTGAGGTGTGGTTCTAAAAGTGTGGAGTTCCAGTTAACTCTGCTAAATACTGAGAACAACAACAACATCATTGAATGCATTCAGCAAATCAGTGTGCAAATTGTCTTCCACTTTTGCCTTCAAATTCTCAGTTGCGATACCCGACAGTAAATGCTATGAATCGCTTTGAGACGTTCCGCTGACATGAAAGGCGCTATATTAAACACAAAGATTATCAAGTTATTCTACCCATATTGCCATATCCCAAATTCCAACAGTTAAAGGTTTGCGTCTTCACGAGATGAGTTTCTGCAAAGTATTTTTCCTTTGGGTGTGATGCAAATGGCACAAATTATGTAGATTGTATTGATCAGCCATGATCAAAGTATAGTTCAGCCAAGATCTAATAGAATGGTGGAACCATCTCGAAGGGTTGAATGGCCTACTCCTGCTCCTATGTTCCTAGGTCATGCTGACATAAAAAAGATTCCAGGCCCTCAGCCTTCTCCATCTGAGATCTCGGAGGTTTTGACAAACACTGCGTCATGAAGGCGAAGCTCCTGGAAAATTAGGCAACAAACCAGTTGGTCTCTGGCACCTTCATGTAAACACAACTAATGTACTGTTTGTTTACTGGGTTCTTTTTACACAAGTTTTAATAAGGCTTCCCACTTCAAATTGATTGTTTGTTTCTCTGGCAAATAATATTGGATCGTAAGAGAGTTCCACCACACAAAATTGTTGCTTAGTTGCTCCAGAACCTAAAAGTGTAGCAGCTCCTAATACTAGTCAATTAACGAGGCAAAGAAGATACCTATTGTACATCTTGATTATTGCCTTGTTTTTACATCACGTATATGAATATGTTATCAAGACTCAGCAAATAGGAACCTAGACCAGATCCAAGCTCTGAAGAATCTGCAGGCACAGATGGTGAAGTAACCACAGATGCAGAACCATTCTGTGGAGTCCTGTAATTCAGTGGGTAGAGCACTTGCCTTGCAAACGTGAGACCTGTGTTCGAATCTAGGCAGGTCAGGGCGAAACCTTGGGCAAGTTTCCTTACTCCACACGCCTAATAATAATCCATCCCCAAAAAAACCTGCAATAATAAAATTGGCCATTTCAATCCACGACTGTTTGTGGGACACTGCTATGTGCAATTGGCTGCCCACAAATATACAGTCAATTCACTTTATAGTATATTCTGTGAAGCGCTTTGAGACGTCTAGAAGATGTGAAAAGCATTATATCAAATGCAAGGATTATTATTATTATTATTATCTCCATACTATCTCGCAGCTCAAATCTTTCTTAATCAAACAGTGCCATTTGGACCACTGGACTAGCCAGTGTGAGGTGGTTGTTAAGTGATTATAGTCCATCCCACTTCAGTAATGTAAACACAGAAGATGTTTTTATCAGGGACTTGATGCACAAATATTACATCCGGCACATCTCCCATGTGATTTCTGTTTGCGGGGCGCAGATAGCATGAAAAAGAAATGGAGATCTTTGTGTAGGAGGAAAAAGTGTGTACAATAGTGGCACTGTGCAGTTGCCAAAGGAATGCTTGTTTAGTGAGCTATCTTCTGTGGGGTTTCAGAACCAGCTGCTCTCAGGTTAAAGATCCATAGTGTCCTAGAACACCCACATAAGGAACTGGGGCATTTCAGAGGAAATCACTGCTGGTGGACAGAGCAATGGGACTTGTGGTAGGAATTCCATTTAAGTAACGTACGCATATACATACATTATGTGCACTGGAGTTGTTTCAGCCACATTTTCTCTCCATTACTTCAGGCAAGCCTTTACTTTAAAAGTCTTACCACTTTTCAAAGCAATATTAAGGCTTTGTATCGGTTAACTAGCTGAGGAGAAGACATGCTTCTTAATCTACCATCAAAACTATTTTATCATCATCAATGTAAGGGAGGCTAAATTGATATTAATAACTGAATGTTTGCACTGCAGGATACTTGTACGTGTGTTTTTATCAGAAGTGTATAGCTCAGATCATAAATTATTGCAAATTCTTTATACTTTAGGGGGGAATGTAATGTATCAACACCAGCATCTGGTGTACAACATTCATAAAAGAATCATAATTTGGATAGTCAGACTTATATGAAGTAGCAGTTGTAATTTAATGCTGTGTGTAATTTACTGGACATACTTGAAAGCAGTTAATAGAATATTTCATGCACCTTTCGCCACTGTAACTGTTGTGAATAGCGCTCCTAAACTTATGAAGTGGAGACCCTTAAGCCAGCCAGCCGTCGATTTGCTCTTTATGTCTTTGAATCGGTGTCAACTCACACTATGGGGGCAAGGTCTAGACTAAACTAAAACGTTACGGAGAACTGCTGAGGCCATTGTCCCGTTGTTAGCACCGACTGAACGGTTTGTACGGAACGAACCTCTGCGATAATTCTGGTTCCTTGTGCAAGGCGTAGGTCATAAAGATCACCACCAGAGAAACACGAGCGCACACCTGCAAAACACTCATAAATAACAGCCACTGGCAGTGGTCAATTTAAAAATGGGAGTTAGCCGCTTGGTAAATAACATTCCTGTTACAGTGTGAAGCATTTCTACTATATACAGAGATAATGTGCAATGGCGGTCGTAAATTTATTTTATGATCGCCCTGAAAACGTAGGTATATTTGGACTGGAAAATAGAAGTATTCCTAGAAATGTTCGTGAGCGGCAGTTTGCCAGTAGCGTTAAGTTGGGAGTGGGATTGAGCTCAGCCACTCGCTGCTGCGAGCTCAAGTCAGAAAAGTCAAAGTTTTAAGAGGCGACGATGAGAAAACTAAACGCGTGTTCTTATCTCACACAGAGGATGAAGCCTGCGATACAGAGGAGACGTTCAGCACCTACAATGGCCATTAGCAAAGCTCTGAGCAAAACAAGAAGCCAATCGAGGTGAGTGCTTTTGTTCTTTAAAAGGCGATTGGATTCCGGAAACCTGGAGCTCTCTCTCATCCCCCAAAAAGGCTGTGGACGCCGGATTTCACCCACAAAAACCGTACAGTCAATTCACTTTACGGTATATTCTGTGAAACGCTTTGAGACATCTAGACGATGTGAAAAGCGCTATATCAAAGGCAAGGATTATTATTATCTTCAGGACCCAGGCAGATAGCTATTTGTTAGGTCGCGGTATTCAGGGACAGTGGCATGAACTCATCGGACGCAATGCTCTGTTTCTGTACCACATCAATACGTAGCACCACCTCGCATTGATAAAGATCCCTTCCACACAGGACAATGTCTTGAATGAGGATGCTTTGTCATTCGATGTCCAGCTTTTTTTTAGATAGCCTTGTTGATCATGAGCAGATGGAAGACATTTCAAAGCTTTGTAGCATTTTCATTACACAGTACTTTCAAAGCAATCGAAAAAATAAATGTTTAGTTTCTCAATCAAACCTACAACAATATTTGTTTGGGGTCAGCGATCGCAATCACTGCTGGTTGGACAGAACAATGTAGCAGTGTAGACTGAAGCATTTGGGGAAAAAAAAATTCCTCGAATGTACATTTTGCTCTTAATTGTGGCTTGAAGGGTCGATTCCATATTTCTTAATCTACTTAGGATAGTTGGCAGTGTCAATCGTAAAAATGCTTCCCAAGAAGCTTGAATGGCTTGGATTCCGTCCCAACGCAATTTCCTGGTTAAAAACCATATCTCAAAAATAGAACTTAACGTACAATTTGTACATGGCTCATTATGGGGTTTATACTGTGTAAGATACTTGTTGTCTTTCCAGCGTTTCAAATTTAGCTCCTTTCCTTTTCCCGCTTATGGCTGCGTCAATGCTTATGTGTGTGTCAATGACCCGCATTTGGTACATTTTATAGTCAATTTGCTTTGCAGTACAGGTAGAACCCGTTTAACATGGTCTCGGTTAACTTTTTTTTCGTTATTACGTTGCTGATACTTTGGGAACATATGTTCATTTAACGTTGCGATGTTCGCTATTAGGTCGTTCGCCAGCGGGTGGAAAGGGGGCACGATGGCGCTAGGACCTGGGAGTGAGCCAGGCCGGCAGCGAGAGACAGAGAGATAGTCGGCAGCGAGTGAGTGAGTTGGGCAGGCAGTCAGGGAGCGAGTTTTATGTTTTTTTTAAAGAAAATTTTGACGAAAAATGTACCAAAGAACCTAACTCCAGTTTTTACATTAATTCTTGCGGGAAAAACATATTTGCGTAACGTCGATTCACTTAAAGTCACACTTTTCAAGAACCAAACTACGTCGTTAAGTGGGGTCTACCTGTATATCCTTTACGTTTGATGTCGCGCTTTTAAGGTGGGGGAGAGCACTGCAAAGCGCTTCACGGGATTTACTGTGAAGTGCAGTGACCGTGTATTCTGGAGACAAACCTCAGCAATCAATACGCATAACAGCCAAAAGTCCCACAAACGTCCACGACGCGAATGAGAAGTTTTGCCGGTTTGGGAGAAACTCGTCTGCAGACATTCAAAGTCTCGTCCAAAAGGACGTTGCACTTCGGAGAGGTAGTTTACTCTCTGACTTTATCCCCCAAACCCTTCACTGTGACTTCACTGAAGGCAGAGATTAAGAGCTTCTCCTGCGGAGATCACAGGAATAAACCTACTGTGCTGCGCACAAGGCATGTGAGGGTAGGTTTGTGTGTCTGACTGCAAACAAAAGCATGGTTTAGAATGCTGACAATCTCCCTTGCACAAGGATTTGGCAGTGATTAAGAATTGGCCTGACTTAACACTAAGGTCAATAGAGTAATGCTGGAAAGGATTTTTCTTCACATAAATCCACGAGACTTCGAAGGTTTGGAAGTCAAACCTTCCACCATAAAACATAAAAATCATGCTGTTTCTACAAGATAAAATAAAAGTCCACGGAGGTATTAAAAGAGACGGGTGACATTTTTATTAAATACTAAATTTGCCAATTTAAACTTATTAAATTTCAACACTGTTAATGGCAGAGCATTGCATGGCAGAATGGCCTTCTCATTGTCGAGTCCTTGACCACTCTGAATCCTTATCCTCTGCTCATGAAATATTAATATTAGTAGCTATAGAGAATGCCCACATTGCCACCACCAACATGGAGAAACGTGGGAGAAAGTATTAGGAGACATGTTGTTCTTATGCATTCTGCCCAGTATAAAACTCTCACGCAGTTATTACATTAGTGCGCAAACAAATTATTCTGCCAGAGGTTTTAAGCCACTATGATACCAATAGAAGTACAATGTTACTGGATGGATCTGAATCTCCGTCCGTTTCAAGATACCCAACGGATCCTTGTGAGAGCCTGGCAATTTCTGTCTTGGCATTCACTCTCTTGTACACATTGACACTGGGTTCAAGGGCTCCAATCTCTCTCCACACATTTCAACAAAAAACTAAAGTACCCAATTCTGTTGGCTTCATGCGATCGGAGGGTTGGTCCGTTCTAACGTCCTCAACTCAAGTGAAGGAGAAGCATTAATCAGACTTCCTTATCTAGTTATTAATGATAATAATCCTTGCATTCATTTTAAGCAGCTTTCACGCCGAGAGGACGTCTCAAAGCACTTCACAGGATTTACACTGAAGTGAAGTGACTGTGTATTTTTTTAATTGACTGCTGAAAGGTCCCTGCAAATCACCCATCTACTTAACCATATATGTGTAAAGGTGCATTTCTAAACGTGTGTCTGCCTGCTTGCCTTCTTGTAGGCTGTACATCAATGATAATGCGTGTGGATGTATGTATATGTGTACGTATGCATTTGTAATATAATTGATAGCTGAAATGCATTGACGTATCCTGCTCCGAATGATGGTTGGGGGTTTACATTAACCTGACCTCTGTCCGTGAAATGAATTAATCCCAGGATTCACATCCCCTGGAATGGCCTGCACATACTCAGTACCACTCTGGTGTCCCTTGCTGATGAAACTCAGAGAAAACTTTGGGTCCTGAACATTTTCTCAAAGAATTCTTGACTTTATTTGGCAAGTGGCTGCACTGAAATGTCTCCGTTGTGGAAACTGGGACTGAAAAGTCTAAACAGCTGCTTGTGATTTACAACCACATAATGAGCCGTTGTCAGTTTGGCTTAGGCTATGAGAGCGTTAGTGGAATTTTCGTACTCCTGGTCTGTTTACAGAAGCCAGAATTTATCCAAACCTAAAACGCAGGTTCAACGTTTCACTGTCAAAGATTCTCTGCTGGGTTGACGCACGGGCAAACTGCACGAGCCATGATTGGTAATAATTCACTTTTACAACGCCTGGCACCATCGCCAAGTATGTTAAATTTTAAAAAAAAGTAGTTCAACATAGTACATAAACTCAAACTGCAATACCAAAATATAGCAGCTCGCCAGGCCGATAAACGAACAGAGATTCGGCTAACTTCAAAACTTCAATGGCTTTACCTTGTTATTAA
Source organism: Hydrolagus colliei (assembly GCA_035084275.1). Classification (NCBI taxonomy): domain Eukaryota; kingdom Metazoa; phylum Chordata; class Chondrichthyes; order Chimaeriformes; family Chimaeridae; genus Hydrolagus; species Hydrolagus colliei. The sequence continues at coordinate 15,753,333 of CM068754.1, forward strand.
TCCATTCAGTCATTGGATTTCCCAGCTTTCATCTGCTACTTTATTTGTTGGAAGTAATACATGGTCTCGAGTCTTTTGGGAACTCAGTGAAAAAAAAAGATTTTTTTTTTTTTTTGCGTCTCTTCATGCCTTCAGAAGTTCAGAGAGTTGGCGGTTTGAATGTGGATCAGTCTTGCACCAGGTGGAATTTAGTGTCAGCTTGACTCAGCTGGTAACATTCTCGCCTTTGAGGCAGTGGATTGCGGCTGCAAGCCTCCACGTCAGGACATTGTACTCACACTTTGGGCTGACATTCTCAATCCATTGCTGGGGAGGTTGGGAGTGGGGGAGAGGTGGGGGGGGGAGGTGATTTGATACGTTGTCGGAGATGCCATCCTTTGGATAAGACAGCATCGAGGCCAACGAGTTTAATTGTGATGTTTTTAAGACTGGGGGGTTTACATTGGAGCACTTTATAAACAAAATTCAATGACTGTCTCTCTTCCTGCACAGAGATGGACCTCTTTCGCCAGTATCTCCCGACAGCAACTCACTTGTCCGTGCCTTCAGCAGCTCAACATCAACCTTTATAATGGACGAACATGTTCAGCTCACAACGGGACTGCAGACACAGGAGAGACACCTCTTCCTCTTCAGTGATCTGTTGGTGATCGCCAAATTAAAGTGAGTGTTTGGTATTACGCACTGTTCAGTCAGTTCCAAGTGACTTCCATTAAGATTCTGTGTTATGATCAAATAAGTCAGCGAGTCAGCAGATATATAATGCTTCAAACTGGTTGAATCAGGCACTGTGGTTCCTCATTTAGTTCAGATTGGGTGACACTTTACGGGATTACAAAATAATAATTTGGTCACTCAATCCATGACTATGAGAGTGAGTGAATGGCTGTCCCGTTTTGCGCCCAAAAGGCACAGTCAATTCACTTTGCAGTATATTCTGCTATGAACTTTGAGATGTCTCAATGATGTCATTATAATAATAATAATTATAAGGCATAATATTAAATGCAAGGATTATTATATTACTCGGGGTTACGGGTTAACTGCAGATCCTTGTGACAATTCTTATCCATTAATTCGCCCACAAGTATACAGTCAATTCATTTTACGGTATATTTTGTGAAGTGCTTTGAGACGTCCAGAAGATGTGAAAAGCACTATATCAAATGCAAGGATTATTATTATTATTGTTTTCTAAAATAATTCTGAAAAATGTCCCTGAAAGAACAAAAAAGGGAAAACACCAGCTGGATCTGTTCATTGTACACGATTTCCTTTATAACGAAGTGCGAATGAGACCAATTTATAGAACACTGTTGTAGCCAAAGACAATATCACGTGTTAGATTTAGGTAACGCTTTAACAATAATAATCCTTGCATTTGATAAAGGGTACATGTAGTACATGGACTATAGACTGGAGCTGGGAGGGTAGCTTTTAAATAACACCAAGGTTGTGTGCTATATACATGTATGTATGTACTGTATATATTTAGAGAGAGAGAGGTGGGCTTTCCTGACATTGAATATGCGTAAATAAACTCAGGCAAATGGCCAGTACAGGCATGATTTCCTGCTCAATGCAGTGCTGGGAATACTAACTGAGATTTTAACTAGCACACATAGTTAAATACCAATAGCGACTGAAGCTTTCTGTTGGTCTTTTATTACTACTAATCGTCATTGATCCTAAGTAAGAATAAGAATAATCCTTGCATTTGATATAGAGCTTTTCACGTCTTCTAGACATCTTAAAGCTCTTCACAGAATATCCTGCAAAGTGAATTGACTTTATTTGTAGGCGAAACTTGGTGGCCAATAGCGCACAGCAGTGTCCCACAAACAGCTGTGGATTGAAATGACAAATTTATTATTATTTTTTCCGAGGGATTATTTATTATAAGGCGTGTGAGTAAGGAAACTCGCCCAAGGTTTTGGCTTGCCTGGAATCAAACCCAGGTCTCTCACTTGCAAGGCTAGTGCTCTAACCACTGAGCTACAGGAACTCCATTGTGAAATAATGAAGACCTTAAATAGCACGTAGCTTAAGATATCTTCGTTATTATACATTTACGTCGAGAGAAATTGTGGAGACAAAATTAGCATCACATGATAATATGTTTGTTCTAGTGATGATCAAAATGAACACAACAACAGTGCTGCAAGTTATTGTTGAAACTCTTTTACATTTCCCACCGTTGTTCCCCTTTCTCGATGCCACACAGATCTTCCACGAGCTTAAAGCCAAAGAACCAGGTCAGACTGTGTGAGATGTGGATTGCCTTCTGCATCGATGAAGTGTGTGAGAGGAAGACGACAGCCGAAAATTCCTTCGTCATTGGATGGCCCACAACTAACTGCGTGGTGACATTCAGGTGAGTGAAGTGAGGGAGTGAGCGGGCGGGACAGGCAGGCGGGCAAGTGGATGGTCGTAGATGTTTTGGATGTTTCCTTAGCATTCCTTGGAGGGTGCAGTACAAGTACTATAATAGGGCGTCCAAAGCAATGTTCCTTCTACTTATCAGATCTCAACTGCATCTCTTTCAGTTGTTCGGATGTGAGAGAGAAATGGCTTTCAGCTCTGCACTGGTAAGTGTTTTTATTCACATTTGAAGCGGTGGCACTCTCGTTGCCATCCCCACAAACAATGATGTTATAAACGAAACGCACCCAACAGAACTGGAGAATTGCAGTGGAATAGGTATTATTTCCTGTAGTTAAACTGCAAGTCGTCTTATCCGCTGCATTTCGCTTTACAAATCTGAAATAATACAGTGACAGTGTGGTCAGTTATGAAACACTAAATCAAATGTAAGGATATACAATTTTTTAAAGTGCTTAAGATTACCCACAAGTTCCAAGTAGATCACTGATACCTAGGTCGACATGCAGTTTGTAGTGGAGACACCAAGACATGAAAAGCGTCATATCAAATGCAAGAATTATTATTATTATTAAAATTCCTGGTGTTCGGTCTCTTTACAGGCAAATCAAAGAAATGAAAATGGATGAACTTCGAAAGAAAACATTTATGAAAGTTACGGTCATGCCAGTCAGGAGTTGCACCTGTGTAAGTATTATCATTTAATTGCTCCATTTTATAGATACAAAGAGCGACAGAAAGGACCTTTCATATTCCTTGCTTCCCTTCAGAATGTGCTAAGCACTTTGACTGAGTTTTATAATGATAAACAATGTTACAGTGATCTTCTAAAGATAGACGTTTGATCCCAGGATGTTGTCTTCTTACGTAAGCAAACTCTAGCGCGAAAGATAACTGAAATCTGCGATTTAGCTCCACAAGTTAAAGTGATCGTTCTCGCTGTGACCAGGTTATTCAAACCCGCAAACTTTACTGGGTAACTCAACAACGCTCGAATAAGCATAAGCATTTCGCCCCATTTAATTACTGAGCGCAGAACACCAAAAGGAATTTGTTACACTGAATTGATATCCTCCCTCGGTCCTCAAAGCCATGTCCTTGTCAGTAATTATTTTGCATTGGATTGATGTGAGTTGAGTGGTTTGTTTTTCATTTTCATTTTTGCTCTCAGACATTAACGCTTTCGGTAAGCAACACAGATACAGCAGACAACGTCATTAAAATGGCAACAAAGCAACTGGAAGCAAGAGTGAGTTACCATCAGATTCATACGCACTCACGAGAGGCGCTAACATTAACCCTGTTTGCTTTATAATAATAATAATAATCCTTGCATTTGATATAGTGCTCTCAAAGCACTTCACAGAACATACAATATACAATTACACCGCTTGAAGCATTCGAAGTGCGCAGAGACAGCTTGTGACGGATAATGCAAATTATAATGGAAAAACGCTGCGTTAAAATGGAATGGAAAACGTAGCCTTTTTCTTGCGATCACCGAGGTTTAGATCCTCCCGCGCGCACCTTGCGTCTTGTCTGTGCTTAGCTGCGGACAGACAACCTCGTCCTCCCTACAGCTGATACCTATCTTTCTTCCTTGAAGCACAAGCAGGGGAGTGCGGGTGACTACCAGCTTTGGGTGATTTCAGGAAAAGAGGATGCACCGTACCCACTCATTGGTAAGTCCTGCGAGTTTCCAGAGGTTTGTCACACAGAGAGGTGAGCCTAAAGAAGGCAGGAAATTTGACAATTATTATAATAATTATGATAATAATAATAATCCGTGCCTTTGATATAGCGCCATAGCACTTTTTCGAGATGTTTCAAAGCCCTTCAATAGCTCCCAACTTATAGAGAGGGAAGGATGTCTTTGGCATAATAGTCATTGAAATGCTGCAGCTCAAAGGTCCTCATCCAAATTGAAACACACAAGAGCCACTGGATTGAATGGGACTCACAGGTTCGCTCTTGAAAGAGCCGCCACTGACACAATCGATTGGATGGCCTCCTTCTGTGCTGTAGATCTCTCTGGTCCTGTGGAAGAAGAACACATTTCTCCGAAGGTCAACACATGGTCAGTTTTCCAAGGTTCCACTCCGATGCCTCACCAAATCAACTCGACTTCGTAGTCGCTTGTTGGTGACCAGGTCTTGACCTCGCCAGAGCTCGACTGTACTGTGTATTTATAGAACAGCAGATGGAGGACTTTCGAGTATGGGAAAGCACTCGTTGGATCGATGCCAAGAGAGGATCATTGACAAGACTGTGGGTGGGTGGTCACGGCATCGTTCTTGACATCACGAGCTAGTGCGGAGTCTTGACATTCCTCAGCTCCGGAAGACTGTCGTAACTGTCTTCAAATTCTAGCTCATGCGGAGAAGCGCCACCCGCTTCCAAATTAACCGTGAATTTTTTTTTGCCAATCTGTGTGATCTTAAATTTGAACGCAGAAATGGTCTCGTCAAAGTCTTAAGACTGGATGGAATTTTTGGTGCCTCGTCTCTCCATCCTGTGCCACCTCACCTAATAATTTTACGTTTGCTGCGCAGTGGTGAGTTTCAATTTCTAAATTTTCCTCATTCAAACAAACAAACAGCAGTACCTTTTTTCCTTCGTAACACCTTCGCCCCATAAAAAAATACACTCGTCAATTTCACTTCACAGCCCGTTTGGTGAAGCGCTTTGAGATGTCTCGAAGACGCTATGAGGCGCCACACACAAAAAAAACAAGGATTGTTATTGGCAGGACTAGGATTACAGTAATTATTTCAATGATTTATTGCCAGGAACAGTGAATGTCTCTTAAAACTGGGGAGCCATAACAAGCAAGAAAAATAACATGCCAACAAGCCGTGATTGGGTTTTGAGGTTGAGGTCGGTGTGACCAATTGCGAAAGATGAAGGGAACATGACGAGCGGCATGTTGTCCAAGCGAGGTCACGGGGCAGGACACAGATCCTTGGCCCTGACAAGCCAGGTGTCCTTGGCAATAGATATCCAAACCTCTGAGTTCACAGCGATATAAAAAGCCAAAGTTGGCCACAGCACGTCTAAATACTTTAAAACCGGATTAGTGGTGTGGCTAGACTTACACCACAAATAGACTGGTATGTCACTCCCCCCCGGCAGGAAAGCTAATGGCAATCTCTGCCGTTTAATAGAAAGTCTATTTGTGTCTTAGGCTGTATTCATTACAGGCAACATTTCTGAACGTGTAAAGGTTCCTTCTATTATTTCATACTAGTTTAGGGGAATTCTTACTTAAGGTTGACTGTTGTGTTGTGTTATTTTTCGGTCTTTATTCAGACAACCAAAAGTTTTGGACTTTCACATTTATCATTGGCTATTCACGGAATATGAACCTGAAGAATGTGTCTCCGTCGCAAAGATATGTCCCCATTAAAGAGACTCGGGGACGAACTGATAGTATTGTACAGTGACAGAAACAGCATTAAAGTCATACAAAGTACTGTAGATCAGTGGTTAGAGCATTCGCCTTACAAGTGTGACACCTGTGTTGGAATCCAGGCAGGTCAGGGCGAAACCTTGGCCAAGTTTCCTTACTCCACACTCCTATAATAATCCCATAAAAAATAATAATAAAATTGGTCATTTCAATCCATGACTGTTTGTGGGACAATGCTGTGCTCAATTGGCTGCCATATTTCACCCACAAGTATGCAGCCAATTCACTTTACAGTATATTCTGTGAAGTGCTTTGAAACATCTAGAAGACATGAAAAACGCTATATCAAGCCCTATATAAATGCAAGGATTATTATTATTATATTGTGACTTCATATTGTGTTCAAGTTACTTTTTGAAATGAATCCAATGTCTCGGCTTCAACCACCCTTTCTGGCAACCGGTTTCAGTTGTTAATTAACCTCTGGATAAAGGAAATCTGCCTTGTTCCGTCTGTCCGTAGATTGCCCTTTGAAATTCAAAACAATTATCCTGCCTGGTGCATTTCTCTCTCTCTCTCCCACCACCTCACCCCCTCCTCACCAAAAAAAAATACATTTGAGAAGTAAATAAAAATGAGAAGCTCAATTCCTGGCACCATCCTCCCCGACTGTGGCTATTGCTTTGTCTCTGATGTCCCCTTTACACAAAGAATAGTGGAAATCTGGAACTTGTAGCCTCAAAAGTACTGGAGCCCATTGTAATTTTCGATGGGAGTTGAGGTACAGATCAGACGTGTTCTAGTAGTATGGCGGAGCGGGCTCGAGTTGCCTGAAATGACTTACTCCTGAACTTCTGTTCCCGAATTAATGACCGATCAATGAACTGCTCTTCGTTTCAGGGCACGAGTACCCGTTCAGCATCATAACAAACTGCCTGAGAGATGTGGCCGCCCGGGTGGAGAGATCTAACAGCAACGTGCAATCACAGGACAGCCACCAAGACGACCTCTTTGAGCAGCTGCCAAAACGCAAGCAATGTCAGTTCATCTTGAAGCCAAGACCCCAGGCTGATGTGCATGTGACCAGAGGTGAGCGCAGACTGAAGGAATCCAAACTATTCACTGAGTGGGAAGTGTTTGCATTCAACGGTTTCAATAGCCCAGCACAGCGGGAAGCACTCTTCACATTTTTAGGCCCATGAATAATTCGTCCACAATTCGGTGGAGGTTTCTTTTTTCCTGCGGTCAATGATGCAAGTGTGACAAACGATGTCTTGTGGGATAATTTAGTTCTACCACACCCTTGCGCTAACACGCAATGGTTTGTTCATGATCAGGGCTGTTCCACTTCACCGCTCTACAAGCCTTTGCCCGCGTCAACCCGCGCCTAATACTCTCCGGAATTAGATAAGCGGGATGCGTCCCTCCAGGGAGAAGGAGAGTGCGCTGTCTATCCATTTTCTTGTGTAGGTGAGATGCATGGAATTCCCTGTTTGGTTTGGCTGCCTTTAAGCGCGGTGATGGACTTCCTTCCGTATGTGTCAAACAACCAGCTGACACCCAAAATAATTACTGCCACTAGTTCGTTAGAAATTTATAGAAAATGACAGCACAGAAGAGGACCCTTTGGCCCATTGTTTGTGAGCTGGTTCTTTGCAAGAGCAATCTTACTTAGTTTGCTGAGCTCCGTTACCCCATCCGTAGGCCGGTAAATTACTCATTTCGTTCGATATCTACAGTGTCCAGTTCCCTCTTGTGCTTCAACTAACAACACCAACAACAACTTGCATTTATATAGAAGTCCCATTGGGGTATAATTAAGAAGGTCCTTTGGGACAAATTTGCTTTGTTGTTACTGGGAGAGAAGATACGTTATTGCATTAGGAGGGTTATTATTTCCTGTTGCTCTAGTTAATTGCCACACTAATTGAGATGCACTGGTGTTGTTCCTTCACCGAGGTCAGGCTATTTATGGCATAATTGCACGCAGACTGTTCCTGTTTTCGAGTCTCTGTGGAAAATGTGATAGGGATCTGTTTTTACACACACAGATGACATTTTGAAGATTAGTTTCTCTATTCAACAACCAGCAGCAAGTTGCCGGCTATTATTGGCTGTGCGTACGCACATTGTTGGTGGCAAACTCGAGTTGCGTAACGTCTCTCACCCATCAAATGTAATGTGTTATTGTTGCTGTTGTTGTTATTCTTCTTATACCTGCCTTGGCATTACAATTACCTAATCCCTACACTTTACAGAAACTTTACAAAGTAGAGGATTGTTGATACAGTACTTTTAAATGCTTGGCACATTATACCTTAGCCGTAGTCTGATTTTCTTTTGTTTCTTTCTTTCTACATTTCCAGTAACGCTTCCGAGGCCGCTGAAAAAGAAGAAGTCATTGATTGACTGGGCGTTCCGCCGAGGCCCTCACATTAACGCAGACAACGACTCTCAGTCGGGGTCTCCGATAATCCCGAGGAAGCTTTTTGGCCTCTCGCTGCCCTCCATCTGCAAGAACGGGACCCTCCCCAAGCCCATCAGGGTAAGCGACCCCTTTAGGAAGCTGTACGATCCTCAGTTTGGTGGCCAAGAGAAAGAGATGGCTTCTTCACCCCAAACCTGCCTTGTGATAAATTGGTCGTTTTAATCCACGACTGTTTGTGGGACATGGAAAGTGCTAAATCAGATGCAAGGATTATTATTATTATTAGTGCTTACTGTAACCCAACCCAGCTTTCAGCATCACTTCCTCGCTTGCCCCCAGAGTGGGCCAGCAATTTCGCTTCTCTAGAGTTTCCGTGTAAGGGAGACGCAGAAATTAAAAAAAGAATCTGGCTGGCTGTGGAATCTGTGACACATTCTGACCCGCGACGCCTTTGGTTTCCTCCAGGACATGCTACTGCTTCTATATCACGAAGGTCCCACCACCAAAGGCATCTTCAGGCGCTCGGCCAATGCCAAGACCTGCAAGGAGCTGAAGGAGAAGCTGAATTCTGGAAATGAAGTGCACATGGAAATAGAATCTGTCTTTGTGGCGGCTGCTGTCATTACGGTATTATATTCTGTTCGACAGTCTTTGTACAGTAAAACCTCGAGTATCCGGTACCCAACCAAACGGCATACTCAACCAACCGGTATCTCCCAATACAATTCACCATTTCAGCAACTCAGGTCTCATACCGTAGCCGTCTGGGACACTCGCGAGTATGCTCACTTTGCGCATGCGTGCAATGCCTATGCAAATGCGCACTTATTAAACCCACCGAACACCGGAATGATTTTTTAACGATTATTTTACCGAGTGTGCCGGAATGCTTTATTGGTAAGTATCCCTACAATATTCTGTTATTATTCAATCTATTATTAATATGGTATGTTTTAAAATAAGTGCATTTTGGGGGTTGGATTTTCGGCAACTTGCCACTCCGGCGTGTTTGATTAATCGGCTCTGGGCAAGTCCCGAGGGTGCCTGATAACAAAGGTTTTACTGTACATATGTTTTTGGTGGTGGGAGGAGGGTGGTCTGGAAATTTTTCGTGGGCCTGCAAATATTTTCTGACAGGAGGTTACTTTCCCTGCGCAGGATTTTCTCCGCAATATCCCCGGCAGCGTTCTGTCGTCGGAGCTGTACGACAGGTGGATGGAAGGAACAGGGAACGAGAACGAAGAGGAAAGGATACAAGCCTTGAAAAAGTGAGGAGAAAGCCTCTTTTGAGGATGTGATTGCGTGGCTGCCCGTGCATCGGTCCGACCGAGACTGACTGTATCGACGTGTGTGCGTGAGGTGGACAGTGGTGTTGACGGGTGTGTGATTCCGAGCAGAGAAACGCTGCGAGCTTAAGAGATCTCTCTGTTTCCCGGGTGTGCGCTGGATGCCGGGAATAATAACGCGTTCCCGATGTTTTTGCAGACTCGTGGAGGAGCTTCCCGAAGCGAATCTTCTCCTCCTTCGTCACTTGTTCACCATTCTCCGCCGCATCGAGATGAGGTCGGAAGAAAACCAGATGACGGCTTTTAACCTGGCTCTTTGCATAGCCCCCAACATGTTGTGGCCGCCCGGGCCTGTGGGCCCCGAGGAAGAGAGTAAATCCACAAGAAAGGTAACGTACTTTCTCTTTCCCTGAATTCTACAGGGTGTCCGCAAAGTACTGTTACCGTGTTTCTTTTCAACAACAACAACAACAAAATGACATTGGTAACAGTGCCTTTCATGTTGGCAGGACCTTCCCGAAGCGCTGGACAGTTTGTCTCGTAGTCAAGTCAGTAGTTTGACCAACAACGGAAACACTTGGAAGAACAATGATAGTTGTATTCAGCAGTATTTAATTGTATTCAGTACCTGTGTGTAACTGTGATTAGAAGTCCAGAGGATAGGGGTAATAGCTCTCAATCCCACACTCTCGGTAACACCTTCCAGCCCCTGTCGGCCCAATGCTCAGAGAATCCTTGACAGTCTCTTCGCAAAACATCAACACGGGGAGAACTTTGGTGACTTTAACTCAGCGGAAAAGCTTGGCCTCCGAGTGTGTTTATGTGGGCAATTAGACTAACAATCATAAGTGTGTGTAATTGCCACAGCTCGGGAGGATCCACATAGATCCATGTACATGATAATGCGGTTGTGATTCAGCTAACAGTACAGTTTGAGCCGTAGCTGTTCGGCGTAGTAAGTAGTGTGATCGTGTCCGCGCTATTGCTTCAAACAAAGTAATGATCTAAAATGTATTCTGCCGTGATAAGGCACTACATCAACTGCAAGGATTGTTATTAACAGAAACGTCCCCCCACCCCCACACAGAACTCCCTCCCCCACTCCCCCCCCCCCCCCCCCCCCCCCCGCCAGCCCATAGTCAGGCCGTTGTTAAGCGCTCTGAGGCGCTACCTGGTGCGGAGGGCGCTGTTTAAGTGCAAAGTTGTTGTTTGTTGTGGTTGTTTCTGAGTTTGGGATTTCTTGGCTTTTTTCAGGTGGCTTTGCTGGTGCAGTACCTGATAGAAAACTCTCCCAGGATCTTCGGCGATGAAGTTCTTTTACTCTTCGCGGGTTCCGCCGACGTTCAGCAGGAGAATCTGGAAGATTCACTGGGTCAGTGCAATCTCCTCAGCGCTGCTACTTTGTTGTTTTAGCAAAAAAAAATCTTATTATCCATTTAACGCATCAAGCGTGCTTTTTAAATGAGTCCAGTGTCCTGACCTTAACCACCCTTCCTGGCGACTTGTTCCAGGTGTTGATTACAGACACGGCGAAACCTTGGGCCAATTTCCTTGCTCCGCATGCCTGATAATAATACCCCCCAAAAATAATAAGAAGAAATTGGTCATTTCAATCCACAACTGTTTGTGGGGACACCGCTGTGTGCAATTGGCTGCCGCGTTTCAGCCACATATGTACAGTCAATTCACTTTACAGTATATTCTGTGAAGCGCTTTGAGACGTCTTGAAAACGTGAAAAACGCTATATCAAATGCAAGGATTATTATTATATCCTCAAGGATTGATTTTGCTTTCCTGTTTACGTTCTTACAATCTAAAGATCTTGTCCTTGCCTGGTGTTCTCTGTCCGTGTGGTCCTAATCCTTCTCTCGGTTTCACTTGATGTTGCAGATGTTGATTTGCTGAAGCAGCACTATTCCTCCGATGACATGGATTCCCCGCTCTCCAATCAGGAGAGGAGAAGGGTCGACAAGGGGCAGGAGAGCGACGATCTCTTTAGCGGCTTGAACGACCCCTTGCTGGACCCCGACGAGGAGGCAAAGGATACGTGGAGTGGGCAGGGCTTCTTTGACGATGATTTGTGCAAAAACGTTCTTCTGGAGAACAACGACGGTACCGATCTTTCCGAGCAGCTGGAAAGCGAGTCTCTGTACTCCTCGGTCTCTTCTCTCGTCGGGATCCAGAGCATTGGATCCGCTCGAGATCGGTGCTCGTCAGAGCCCAGTGTGTGCCTGGCCCACCGTGTGGCCTTGTCTCACGAGCCCGTGGCCCGTCAGTTCAGCTGTGACGCTGCCGTGACTCACGGCCACATCGATTACTTGCAGCAGCTGAAGAGACTGCAGATCGAGAGCCAGAGGCTGCTGGACGATGGGAGAGGACCTGGCTCTAATAAGAACAGATATGTTTATTGGAGATCGCCGCAGATCAATCCCAGGCTGATACAGCCTAGTTCGTACAAAATGAACCTATCCACCAGATCAAGCCTCTCCAGCCTATCTTCTCCCACCACGTCGCCATCGGAGTCCTCACTCAGCTCGGTGGACAGCGCCTTTTCCTGCTCCGACTCGTCCGTGTTTGGCCGGAGCGAGACCGTGTTCGGGAACTCCGGCAAAGGGCAGGTGTCCTCACCTTGTTCCCCCAATAAAATTCCCGTCAAGCTGCACGGAGCTCCCTCCGCCTCGATGGCCCGTTGCCTCGAGGACGTTGATTGGTACGACGAAGAGGCGGAGAAGGACGCGGACTTGGAGGCGGAGCAGGCTCGGGAACCGCGGAGCCCAGCGTCTTGCCCGGAAGGTCAAGGGCTCGACATGGACGTCAAAGGCCAAGGGGAGGACGGGAAAAGTTACACCAGCGTGGCTTACATCAGAAAGGGCCAAACAGGGACTTTGTTTGCCCAGAACGACAGGGAGGAAGCGGACAGAGGGAGCTGCGGGGAGGCGGAGAACGAGACGTCTCGTCCCAAAGCGTCCCAGACCTTCCCGGCCTCACCCGACACACAGCAGACACCCTGCAGCGAGAACATGAAGCGCACAAAGATAACCTTGTACATGGCGCCAGGGAAGGCGCTACCCCTTCAGCGCGGGGGAGATCCGGGCGGGCAGGAGCTGGGCAGCGGCGGGGACTGTGAGGCCTCAACGGCCCAGGAGAAAGACGGAGTAGGTCGACTGGTGCAGACACTGAAAGTCCACATCCCGCAGACTGTCTTTTACGGCCAGAACGCGCCGTTGGTCCTCCAGTCCGCTGCACGCAGATTACACATCACGCCCGGCGACGCTTTGCTCAAAGGCTCGTCCGCGGATTCCGCGTCCCGGGGCAGCGAACAGTCGCCGGACTGTTCCGTCCAGTCCGCCTGCCCCCACGGTTATTACCGGGACAAAAGCGCGAACAGCAAACGGCACAGAATCCGCATCATCTTACCTCCGCCCGTCCAAAACACGGTCCATCAATACTTCCTTCACAGCGAGGCCCAGAACTGCGTGAGGGAGGCCGCAGCGGTGGAGAGCGAGTTAATAAGGAGCAGGCAAGAGTGGCGCCACCGCCGCTGCACTGACCCCCAATTAGAAGACTTTGAACAATTAATTTTCACAGAGGAATCGTACGTCTGAGAAGTGTAAAATCCCGCACATCCTTCAATGTGTTTTTAATTAAGTTATGTGCATTGCGAATTTCAGCCACACACTTTTAAAACCAGGTGTTGTGGTGTTATGGCTCACTACTGCTACTGCCCCAGCGGGAATGGTCACATGTAGGTTGTCAATGAGCACGAGGACTCGTAATACAGTAAAACCCGCCTGAGTCTTGCCTTTTTCAAATCGTATAGTGGACAAAGTCGTACGTGCTCTTAGGTCCGCCCTGAGTCCTATCAACACCACTTAGATTTCATTGCACGTTTCACATTGACCCACGAATACACAGCCAATTCGTTTTACAGTATATTCTGTGAAGCGCTTTGAGATGTCTGGAAGATGTGAAAAAACGCTATATCAAACGCAAGGATTTTTATTAGTAGTAATAATCATCCTCTAACTTCTAACACCGCTGCCCTTATTTTCCATTACCCCTGCACTACCGCCTGCTCACATACCAGCTATGCTGAATTACGCAGTTAGTTTATTGATTAAATCGGATTTTACACGATTTATACAGTTTACCTGTAACTCGGGACTTCAAGTAAGTCATGTTATTTGTCGCGTTCCCGACTGATACATGAGTTTTACTGTATTACCACAGGGCTTCCCACTCCAAACCTTCCTGACCTCAGCATGTGTTTCACATTGATCCTTATCCTACACATTCACACCCACCACAGATCATCATCTATGGCCAGGTGGCGTGGGGTGGGAATGCGGAGTGTGATATCATCACTGGTGATCATGTCACACTCTGTAGTGACGCGCTCCCTCTTCTCCACATCTGCCCCCCCACCACACCCCCCCCAGCCCTCCGTCTTGCAATCTGCCTTAAACCTATCTGTTTGATTCAAACGCCTGCCGTTGAGCCAATATGTTATTCCTTGAGCTGTTCATTTCTTTCTCATTTCTCTGCGGCTCGGCTGCCTCTGCTTCTCCAGAGGTTAACCCCCCCCCCCCACCACCCCACCCACCCCTTCACATTGTGACCTGTCGCTTTGGTACATTCCGTATTTTTGTGTAGAATGTTTGGATTTTGATATAAATGTATACCAAGGTACACGGTTTTTGGTCCTAGAAGATGTCTATACTTTTTTTTAAAAAGAAAAATTCTAAATATCGTTTCGTTCTGACATTGCATGAGCAACAGAGGCCCTTCCATTGAGCGATACTGATTCAACCTGTAAACTGTTTGCCAGTTGATTTTAATGCCAACTAATAATTACTTTGATCATACTGTATTACTCAATGCGAAGAATTCTGTAGGGCACCCACCCGCATATCTATTGATCACACCCGGCAGACACTAAAATTATTTGCGTGTTTTTTTTGTTGAAAAAGGAATAGGTCAAAGCTTTAAAGTGATGATTTAATGCAAGGTGCCATTACAGTGTAATGCTGGATAATAGTAACACGTCCGAACTGTGTTTCGTTATTTTTTTTCTTCTTGTAATTCAGATGTAATCGTTTGTACAGAGGACTTGGTGTCTGCATAAGCATTGTGAGCTTGTGTGCTAGCTAGAGAATTGTAGGGGGGACGGGACGATAACTGATTCACCCACAGAGAATCTCTCTGCTTGGTATCACCGTCAAGTCTTCGCACTTGCAGGGCGGGCGTGCGAAGGAAACGCAAACCGTCCAAACGTTGGGCACACGGTTGAAGCACGAGAGCCAATAATTTATACGGGATTATTCCTCCAGCTGTTTCCAGGAGTTGAAATCTGAAAAGAGCCAAAGCCAAAATAGAACTGTCAGTGCTAAACGAGGAGCAGGAAAACTCTTTTTTTTTATCATTGATTGACTGACAACAGCAACCCAAGGCAGGATCCATATTAGCTTTCAGTAGGGAACGAGTTAGATATCGGAAAGGAGTAATTGGCATGAGGAAAGGCGGATAAGTGGGACTGACTGGATTTATTTTCCAAAGAATCAGCAGGGACAATGATGGGCTGACTGGCCATTCTTCTGAGTTGTAAATTTCTGTGACTTTATAACTGACTTTGTTATCGTTCGACCCACAATATGTAGTTGCATCTCCGACAATATTTTTTTAAATATATCAATAGCACTCATTCACTGAAACGCTCTGCGAAAAAAACAAAAACAATATGCTTGAAACTCACGTACTTTTGTTACAAATTGCGGACGTGAGCCCCACATTCCCCGCACAATAAGATTAGAGAAAACAAGGTCACCAAATAGGCGCTGAGATTTTGGGCTGACTGTTTTAACTGGTGCCTGTTTTTATTGAGTTTGCAGTTGTACATCAGGTACTGTTTGAGGTTTAGTAGAAGAGACAGAGAAAGAGAGCATGGGGCTGGTACTGTGAGAGACGACAGAGAGAGAAAGACTTTCCACTGTGTGTGTGTGTGTGTGTGTGCGTTGGGGGGGGGTTGGAATGACACTCTGTATGAGGGGAGTTTGAAAGAGGGGAACTAGTATTTTGGGGTTCGATAGTCCCATCCTATCTCCTAAAGGAAGACATTTCTAGTACATTCTATTTGGTTTAATGACCTGATATTTAATGCACTGTTTTTCCTTTCTATATGGGGCTGGTCCCAAGCAATGTAGTGATGGAGCTCTCTACTGTATAGCTGTCCCATTGCATTGTGTCAAACCCAAATAAAATTTGCAAGGGCCTTTTAGATGCCCTTCTAAATTGGAGTGAATTTTCTGGATTGAAATGTTTCATTTCTGTGCGAGTCCCAGATCAGCCGATGACTCCTGATATCACTTCACGTAGGAGAATCAATCTCAACTCTTTATTTAAGAACGAAGCTCATCTGAAGCGAGCAACTTCCGCAAGAATTCTTTGGTTGCCGATTCAACACATTATATTATGGGGGTGGTGGTGGGGGGGGGGCTAAGGAAAGTCTCAAGTCCCCAGTATCTGGGAACAGCACTGCGAGCTTGTGGTAGGAACTTACATTCGGAAGAAAAATTACATAAATTGTGGATTTTAAGCGCTAAACCACATTGTGCGCCCCGCTCGTTATCTGGTCATACGGTTAGTGAGAGTATATTCTGGTTTGTCGACTCCTGCTGAACCGCCAGTGGATGTGGGCCTGTCTCGTGCTGTAAGGAGCTATCACCTCCTCTTGTTTATGTACACAGAGCCACTCGTTGTTGGGCGGCTGTGGAACATCTTGCGTCCTTTTCTGTGCAACTGCGTGTGGTTGGTTACCAAGGAGGGCTTATACAATAAAAGATAGTCACGTTAAAACGTTCCCGCTCGTCTCATTTGATGCAGCAACATTCTTTCACACCACGGTGACTGTCCTGTTTCCCATCAGCGAGGCTGTTAACTGGAAGGACTGCGATGGTGCTGGTATGTTAAACATGTATCCCAGCGAGCGAGCGCACACGGCATTCAACAGGACGTACCTTGGGTTCAAACTTTTTCCATAGATGGTACAACTGCTGAAAAAAAAGGATCGCAGCTGGAAAGGAGTTCCACTCAACGGACTTCGTTCTATCCTTGAGAGTTCCAACAAGCGGAAATAAGAGTCCATTTCTTAAGCCCAAAGATTCCTGAGGGTGGAGGACTTAACCGATGGCTGTGGGTTTAAGGGAATTTTCTCATTTATTGACCGAATCCCAACAAGCTGGGATTTAATGTTCCCGATGTGCGGAAAGTAACCTTCTCGATGGTACCAGCTAAATAACCTTCTTCCCACATGTTGTCAGGGTGCAGCAGAGTGGGGCGTGCAGCTTATTGTGTGAAGGGTTTTAGGGCATTATAAAGGGCTGTATCTAATGCAAGTACTTTTACACATTAAAGAGAAGAGTTGATCCTTTGTCACTTGCAAAACAGTCCTTGCGTTTGATATCGCACTTTTCACATCTTCTAGAAGTCTCGAAGCGCTTCATAGAACATACTGTAAAGTGAATTGACTGTATATGTGGGCAAAATACAGCAGCCGATTGTGTACAGCAGCATCTCACAAACAGTCTTGGACTGAAATGATCAATTTATTATTGGGAGGTTTTCAGGCTTTTTGTCAGGTATGTGGAGTAAGGAAACTTGCCCAAGATTTCACCCTGCCTGGTATCGAACCCAGGTCACTCATTTGTAAGGCGAGCGCTCTAACCACTAGCTACAGGACTCCACAAACTTCACAGTTGTATTAATGTGACATTTCTGATTTGCACATTGACCCAAGTAAAATGAATAACTAATAATCCTTGCATTTGATATAGCGCCTTATCATCACATCTTCGAAGCGTCTCAAAGCGCTTCCCAGGATACACGCAAAATGAATTGCCTGTAGCAACTAGGCAGCAAATGATTTCCCCCAAAGCTTAGTAACTTGGTGAAGAGAATGCTGCGAGGAACTTTGCGACGTCCTCCTGATGTGACGGGCGCCAGCCAAGTCCAAAGTCACGATGAACGTCGTCAGGAAATGTTTTCCAATGAATTATTAATCACAAACCATAATAGACGAAGCAGTTAATTGCCATTTCACATATTTAATGAGAAAGAGAAAGAGGGAGAGAGAGAGAGAGAGAGAAAGAGAGTTTAATCTTCCACTTTTGTTTATCTACCAAAATGAGAGGTTGTAAAAGCATTCGCAGTGAACGCACAGGGTCATTCGCACAGACACGGAGAGAGAATGGTGACTGGTATTGTTTCATACTCCCACCTGCTGGCTGACTAGATAATGCACCACTGGTTTGCAGCACTGAAGATCCCCACTACAATCACAACAGCTCATGTTGCATGTGGTTCTGAACAGTACAGTACCCTGCTTACCAACTAAAGACGATCCATGTCAACGCTCACATAGTTATGCAGCTTGATCTGAACTGATGTCAAACTAGCGAGGCGAGAGGCTTAAAGAGAGGGAACAACAGCACACATGCTTTTTCGTTAACTCTTATGTGCGGCCGAACTGCAGAACCAATGTCAAATCATCACAGAGACAAGTTAACGAGCACCAACATCTGCATAGTGAATAACATCTAATGCCTTTGTTTCATCGAGACATCAGCAATCAGGGTCACTGACTAAACCAGCTCCGCACATTGTATAACAAACAATGATTTTGTCACAAATACAGAAGTTGCTGGGGCAACTCAGCAGGTCAGGCAGCATCCATGGAGAAAGGAAAAAGAGTCAACGTTTCGGGTCTACAACCCTTCGTCAGAACTGACGATTTTGTCACTACTAACCAAATATGAAGGCGGTGGGTTGGTGGTGAGTCTGGGAGCCAGTACAAGGGAGGGCTCTACTCTGTGTTGTAATAAGATATTCCAGCTAATACACTTCAGTGTAGTCGATCACTTGCACCGACTGCCTGACGTCACTGCCGTCTCTGTTGGCAGCGGCAGAAATGGGATCCAGCTCAGATCTGGCTACTTGAGTGCATTACAGTGTCGCTGACTTCGAGATTCTACAGAGGTGGGTAAACGGGCAAAGCTGAGGGGTATGTCTTCACAGGTGGTTGGCGAGGCCTCACTGCTTGTTTGCACCGACTGATTTCCTGATGTCAGCCATATCCTTTGGCACCTTCATGACCATCCCCTCCATAGACCTATTCAAGCAGATCTGGCAACCCAGGCGTGACCTGGAAAAAGGACGCATTGGTACTGTGAGGTGTGGGGCGGGTGGGTGGGGGGGTGAGGGGTGTTGTTAGACGAGTATTAGACAATTATTATAATAAAAACAATAATAATCCTTGCCATTTGATATTGTGCCTTATCATGTCGTTGAGAGGTCTCCAAGCGCTTCCCAGAATATACTCTAAAGTTGTTTCGAAAGTCACTGACCATTTATTGCCCACCAGATTAAATCGCCCCATTCTGTAAGTACGGCAACTGATCCCGGCAGACCGCATTCCCGGAAGTTTCTATCTTAAACGGAGGCTTGGTCCTCCTTGCGTTCTAGTTTACAGATTGTTCCTGTGGATTCGTGTCCCTGGGAGATTCCGCCTTTGTCATTTTTAATAATAATTATTATTGTAATAATTAACAATTGAGATAAAAATTGAAATGTATTCAAATAAAAATGAAGGATTGGACCCATTGAATTTGCTCTTCCATTGAACTATTGATCCCAAGCACGATTCCCTGCTCGGCCCCCTTCAAAGATAAATTGGTCGCTTCAATCCACGACTGTTTGTGAGACACTGCTGTGCCCAATTGGCTGCTTGCGCATTTCGCCCACAAAATGTAACAGTATATCCTGTGAAGTGCTTTGAAAACGTCTTGAAGACGTGGATAAACTGCTATATCAAGCACGAGGATTATTATTTTTAATAATATTACAGTATTAGCAAAGTAATACGTGTCTCACCCACATGCAAGATGTCTTGAAAAGCAATTAAAAAGTGCAACAAGAAACAAACGCATGTAAACCTTCTGTAAAATGTGTTACACATTTTATCACTCCCTACCGCCCACCCTCCTTCTTTCCCGGCTGCCTGTATTTTGCTCTGGCTGCCAACATTCCCCCTTTGAAATAACACTACACAGATAATTTCAAGGTCTCCCGCAGTATTTCAATTTTAGCTGTGTTTAAGAGATAAGGATGAACCTTGGTTACGAAATAGCTGCAGATATTTAATCCAAATTCCAATGGCTTCTGACTCCACTGCAATGATATGGTCCGTGCTCTTTAATCTCTTGTTCCCAAGCAATTTGACTCTTAATTGGGGTTGATTTGCTCTTAGTTGGGTTAAGTTCGCTGTTATCTCGGTTATTGAAAGAGGAATTGCAAGGGTTATTTATTAATAATAATAAAACTAATCCTTGCATTTGATACAGCGCTTTATCATGTCTTCAAGGCGCCTCCAAGGGCTTCACAGAATGTACCATAAAGTGAATTGACTGTATATTTTGCGGGTGAAAATTGATCTTGGTGAAATGGACGATGGAACGATGTTAGATGTTACAACAGCAACAAATTACACTTATAAAGAGTATATTTCACGTCGGGAGGACGTCCCAAGGCGTTACAGTGGGTTTTCATGCCACTAAGCCACCATTTTAACTCCGAAAAATACCCTGGTCACTTTCGTGCAATCACATTTTTCTAACGGGGGAATAAACTATGAATTTAATCCACACACCTGCTCTCCCTGCCTCCTCCCCATCCCTCTCCCCCAAACAGAAATTCCTGACATTTTCAGGATTTTCAATTGGAGAAGTAGCGGCTATTTCACGAAGCCAATTGGGGTTTTAATGTGGGGAAACAGGAAAACAAAAATCACTAACAAAGCTGTGATCATTTTAGCTCAAGCACAAAAAGCTCTATGATTCCCTCAGAGATCACATCTGGTCTGGGAGTGGTTTCAGAATCGTAGGCGATTAACTCTGGCAATAGGTACGTGAAACACGCCGGGGGCGTTTAAATGAATGTTGCAGATCAAAGGAGTGGCACTGGGAGTTTGCACACAACCTACATATGGTTCAGGAAACGGGCCTTTCATGACAAAAACATTGCTTACGTATCACTCAACCCATAGGCCAAATCCAGCATATCCAACTCCTCATCCATAATCTTGTCCAGATTTTCAAAGGTCTCCTTGTCAAAGATTAGATGGCAGGTCGAGCAGGATAGAGTTCCTTCACAGACACCTGTGGCAGAAAGACAACTCATAACTCATTCATAAGTGCAGTTGACAGTCGTATAAAATTTGAATCGAGTAATAATGAATTGCCCAGATCAGATAGCATATAAATACACGCTTTGAGATATCTCAATGACGTGATGAGGTTCCAATAATAATGATGATAAGATTATTATAATAATAATCATACAAAGGCAGGAATTATTAGGATAAATAATTATTACTGTTATTATATAGCACCTTTTCCATCATGGGGGAGGGTGGGGTGCCTTCTCAAAGTGCTTCACGCTGCCAATAATTTTTTTAAATAGTTTTTATTGAAAGCAGTAACAACATAAAACTTCAACAATCAAGAAGCCAGAACATCAATCAATAACCTCCAGTGCAGTGTCTACAAAGCACGAGTACTCGGACAACTTGCCATGTGTGTTTGTTTTAATGAAACACTTTGATCTCTACAACAATGTGTGGTTAATGAGCCATCGCTGTAGAATACTGCGCTGTGTCCGTTATGCTTTAAAGTGGCTCGGCAGTTTATCTGGAGCTTAAGTGACTAATTCAATCTTGCAGACATTCTCGGTTTGCTGGTTTGGTTTAAAACATCCTCTAAAAAGAAAACGCTACGTTCACGCGTGCCAAACTACAGACGCGTGCGTTCAAACACACTCACCGAACCCATCGATAGCCAAGTTGTTCTTCATCACGACGTCCAGCAGGCTTTCACCCTCCTTGCCCACTCCTGTAAGAGTTTCCCCATCCTGGTTGACGAAGTAAACTACCACTTTATCACCGAGTTGGCTGCCGTGTGGAAACGGGAAAGCAAACATTAAAAAAAAACAAAGAAGAATAACAACTGGAGGTTGCACCAGATGTAACCGCCACAATCAAAGGGGAACGGAAGAAAACACGGAGTCCGCAAGGTAATGGGTTGTTTGGTAATTGAGATAAAAGGCATGTTTATACTGAGAAGAGAGATTCCACAATCCCGGTTTATAGGTACAGTATTTAGTCAAATTCCAGATGACCATAATAATAAGAATAAGAATCCTTGCATTTGAGTATAGCGCTTTTCACATATTCTAGACGTCTCAAAGCGCTTCACTGAATATACTGTAAAGTGAACTGTTTATTTGTGGGCGAAACGTGGCAGCCAATTGCGCACAGCAGTGTCCCCACAAACAGTTGTGAATTGAAATGCCGAATCTTATTATTGTGGTTTTCTGTGTGGGAGGGATTATTATTAACCATAACCATGAAATCACCTCTTTAACTGCCCCAAATTTCGCCTGCAAAATGCACAGTCACTAGATTTTACAGTGAAGCACTTTAGGATACATAGTTTCTTTTCAAATGGTGGGTGAGTGGTTGCACGTCAGTGTTAAAACACCAGTAAACGTGCATTGGGCCATGGGAATGTTGGTAAATTTTACTTCTAAAACAGTGTGATCTCTTATTGCTTTAACCTTCTCAAGACGATTTGTTGAAAATTCCAAAGCGTGGAATGAAGACAAACCGTCTCCAAATTCCAAAATCAGCCCAGCCTCAACACCAGGACTTTGAATCTTTGAACATTTTAGCTTGCGATCTGCAAATTTGCTCCCCACCCCTCCCCACCACCCCCCACATCCCACCCACCCCCACCACCCACCCCACACACTGGTGTTAAGGTTAACACTATGAGTCATCTTGAGCCTCTGGTGTTTTGCTCGTGTTTGTGAAGATTGGCCTCAAGGTTGGCCTCAAGGTTGGCCTCGAGACCAGATCAAGGAACGTATCATTTGCAAGGATGCTTGCAAAACCAGCAAACCTGCATGTAAAGGAAATGTTCAATGGCTCTCATATCCTTTGTAGTTACGGACATTTATATCAATTTAGAAGCACGTCACAGGTCATAAATTTAAAATGCCGGGTTCATAACACAAAACAGAATCTTTCTGCGTATCAGTAGAAGCTTGCGGTTTCACTCAAGCTCAAACGAAAAAAAAAAATAGCCTCACTGTGATTGAAAACCCCCTACAATTATTTTTCCAGATGAACTAGTCCCTTGCCTCACGCAAACAAAAAAAAGTAACGAAAAGATACTTTCAGCCGGAGTGAATCTGCTTCTAGTTTGAAAAAGAAAGACACTGAATAATCTGTAATTACGCAGAACAGACGTTTGACAACAACAGCAACAATATTACATTTGTACAGAGGCTTTCACGCCGGGAGGACATCCCAAGGCGCTGAACAGTTGTGGGAGATAATTCAATGGGGGAAGTAATGAAGGGTCCACGTCATGTCATAAACCACACCAACTGATTTGCAGTTTGCACAAACCACACTCATTCGGTTTGCAAACTTCAGCTGAACTTGAAAACGTACATTTTCACTTGTATTTGAAATTCAATGTGTTTGTCTTTTTCCACATTGGTTCACTTATAAAGCGGATGTCGACAGCAAAATAATATTTTTTTAAATGACCTTTCGTCGGCAAATTGCAACTCTAAATAGAAAGTGCCATTTTGAAAAACTATTTACCGCAAAATTTATCTATTTATCTCTCGCAAAAAAACAACGAATCTGTTGAGCAAACAGAATGGTAAAACTAAATCTCACGTTTGCAAGCGCAATTCACACTGACCTATTTGAAATTCTCACTTGATGTATTGAGAGCTGGTACAAATACACAGTCACTCCATTTCACGTGTGAAGCACTTTGAGACGTCCTTTCCAACGCATCCCCTCCATCTCCCTACTACTTCCATCGGCTTTCCGAAAGGCTTTGAGATGTGGTATAAAAAAATACAACATAAATCCAAGTCGTTACCATGTAAACCACTCACCCATTTCACTCTCCCATTCACCAGGAACTTTATCTTTCACTAAGTCTGAAGCAACATTGAAAGGAGGCAATAATTGATTGTGGCAATCCCACAACCTGCCCAACACTCAAAATAAAATTGGTCTCTCACTCCACGTGCTGCTTGTGGGACATTGCTGTGCGCAATTGGCTGCCGAGTTTCGCCCACAAAATATACAATCAAAACCACTTTACTGTATATCCTGTGAAGCGCTTTGAGACGTCTGAACGACATAATAACGTGTCAAATGCAAGGATTATTATTATGATAACAACAGCACCTTGTGTCGCAGAGATCACACCTCGAGGAGAACTTCTGTTTCCACTTATTCTAGATAGAAAAACACACGCGTTTCGCCCGCAAATATACAGTCAATTCGCTTATATCCTGTGAAATGCTTTGAGACGCCTAGAAGACGTGAAAAGCGCTATTTCAAAGGCAAGGATTATTATTAAAGTTATTATTACGTTGCATACGCGTAAGCCTCACCTGCTGCCTGCCGCAGAGTCACTCCGGAGCTCGGACGATAGACTCAAAAGCCTTTTCGGCAGCTTTGCGGTGGGTTGGTCAAATGGAACTGGTTGCAGCGCAGAAGACCCAAAGCACCGTACTTGTTCGAAAACCAATCCACGCACCATTTGCAGCCTGGTCCAACGTAGAGACATCATCTTTGCAACCGCTGACAAGGAGCCTGGAGCTGTTTTGCCTGGACGAGATAGCGATTGTGTTTTTCTAGTTTACTCGTGACTCGCCCGAGAGTCGCAGATAGGCTCGGAAAGAAAGGTTGGCCGGCTGCCCAACGTGAGCTGTCCCAAGGTCACATAGTGTTGCAATCGCAGGGTTATTAGCCTTCCTCCCAATTTGTGGTCATTCTGTTGTGTTGCTGTAACTGACAGAAGTCAAATAAGTACATCCCAACTCTACAAACAAAGCTTTTCCCTCCCTCTCTCCCTTTTCAATCCACGACTGTTTGTAGACTCTGCTGTTTGCAAATTGGCTGCCACGTTTCGCCCACAAGTATACAAGTATACTTTACAATATATTCTGTGAAGTGCTTTGCGACATCGGGAAGACGTGAAAAGCGTTTTATCAAATTCAAGGATTATTGCTATTGCTGTATTATCAGTGCAGAGTTAAAGTTAAATCAGCCTATGTTAATGAACAGCTCAAAAACATTTTTTTGCTTCAAGTGCATCACTGATCAGTGTTCGGCAACAAATGAAGATATTCTGTGGCAATATTCCGTGGTTTCATCTTTTCATTATCCTTGGAGCTTTGATCATGTCTCAAAGATTTATCTCTCCACCGCCTCACACTCACACACCTTGGCTTCCTTATAGCTGTGTTTTACAAAGGGACGGCAACAACAACGACAACCTCAGCAACAGCTACGTATGTTTACGTAAGGATTGAGTCTCGGAGGGTTTGTACAGGCATTTTATGTCAGGGCTACACTCTGACCTGAGAAAGCTCCTGAGGAGCATATCCGCTAAACTGGATCAATAGGGAACCCTGCAGGTCCGAGAGCAGTAAAAGCATCAACGGATGTGGGGAAGAAGCTGGAAAGTGAGATTAATACTGTGATTCAAAAGGACAAAGTAAATGTTGCACAAGATAAAGAATCAATGGTACTGGGGTCCAACCAATGAATGTTGTCTGCGCCAAAATGGAGCTCCTGTGGTTAGAGCACTTGTCTTGCAAGCTGGGGAGACCACGCTGGGGAGACCTGTGTTCGAATCCAGGCAGGTCAGGATGAAACCTTGGGCAAGTTTCCTTACTCCACACGCCTGATAATAATCCCTCCAAAAAAACTCACAATAATGAAATTGGTCATTTCAATCCACGGCTGTTTGTGGGACACTGCTGTGCGCAATTGGCTACCCCTTACCTCTCTTGAGATTTTGAGCTGAATAAGTGGCTCCAATGACACCTTTGTCTTGCTCAGAAGGAAGTTTCTTTGTAAATCGTGTCCTGCTTTGGGCAGGAACCAACCAGCCCCAAAACAAGATTGATTTGTTTGTGGCATTCTGCTGATACCAGTGTGGAAGTATATGTGTCTTCACTGTCCAGCGAACCTGGATGAAACAGTCCCTGGGTGAGAGAACATTGAGTCCATAGTAGCGAGGGATAAATTGTGCCACTTTAAGAAGAACGATTACATACCACAAGATTTTGACAGGGGCTGGGATAAACCTGCCATCTCTTCAGCTCCTACCCACCGTACTGCTACAACCAATGTAAGTGTTTTGTGGAGTCTTGGCAGCTCAGTGGTTAGAGCACTCGCCTTGCAAGCGAGAGACCTGAGTTTGATTCCAGACAGGTTACGGCAAAACCTTCGGCAAGTTTCCTTACTCCGCACGCCTAATAATAGTCCCTCAAAAAAATATAATAAATTGGTCATTTCAATCCACGACCGTTTGTAGGGACACTGCTGTGCGCAAGTGGCTGCCGCGTTTCGCCCATAGAATAGACAGTCAATTCACTTTACACTATATTCTGTGAAGCGCTTTGAGAATGTCTAGAAGACGTGCTGTATCAAATACAAGGATTATTATTATTCTATTATTATTACACAGTGAATTGCAAGAATGAAAACAACTCATTCCCTGCCATTACTGTTTTAGCCACAGGGTGGGGACTTGAGGCAATGATTGCTTTCAAAAGCACAAACCTGGCTCCCATCAATTGGTGCACCAGTTCCACAGGAAGTGGGTTCACCCTCTGAGCCACACAGGATGGATGAGTGGTATACCTGCAGCTGAACGTTTGTGTCAAGGGTGAAAGGACACAGAGACCCAGTCTGCTCTGTGGGTGGGTTCACGAGTTGTTGAATGCAATGCAAGTTGTTGTTGACCTTCAAATCCCTCCACTCCTCTGCAGCCCTACCCCTACCTCTCTGACCTCCTCTCTCCTCACAACAGTACCCGTCGCCTTCACTCCACCGGGTCTGGCGTCCTCGTTGTCCCCTGAATCCTTCGCTCCACCCTCAGCGGCCGTGCCTTCAGCCCCGAGGCTCTGGAACTCACTTCCTCACTCCCTTCGCCTCGCTCCCCTCTCTTCCTACTTTCAGGTCTCGGCTAAAGACCTTTCTTTTCGACCGCGCTTTCGGGCACCTTCATTCCCCCCTCCTCCCCATGGCCCCAGGATCCATTATTGGGAAGCGCTCTGAGACGCCGTCCGATGTTGAGGGAGCAATATAAATCCAAATTGTTGTTGTTGTTGACCTCGGCCAGTCTGGCTTTGGGGATGGGAGGTGTAAGGGAAGGTGGGCGGGGGTGCGCGGGGTACAGGAAAATCAATCCAAGCTGCGCTCCATCGTCTTCTCTGCAAAGTGCAATTTTATTTTATTTCTACAAATATTATACATACATGGTGATTTTTATTCAGGGGTTGGGTGGTGAGGGGAAATATCCGAAGGTACTTGCCCTGTTTGTTGCCTTTTTCTTTAAGCTGTAAAGACCAAAACAAGGTCTGAGAGGATACCGGTGCTTTGCATTCTAAGAAAACACGTGTGGGAAAGCAACAGTAACACAGGTGGTAATGGATACTTCGGTCAATCCTCAAAGTGCACCCCCCCACCACCAATTGCCTTCAAATTGCCTTGTGACACGGTGAAAGGAAGAGCTAACTGGAGACTTTACTCAGCAGGCATTCAGCGTACCTACAGCGATTACTTAATTTAACGGTAATTAAGAGACCAAATTGCAGGCCGGCTCTAATCTGTGGTTTTTGGGTGTGGGGTATGGGTGGGGGGAGGGTGGTGGCGAACTTTTAATCAAACCCGTATGAATAAGAACGCAAGAGGTCTGGAATTCCACCCAACCTCCGCCTGCCTGCCTACCTGTTAAGGCCTCTTGGTCTTCAAATCGAACATTGTGGAAAATAGAACACAAAATTGCGGAAAATACTTCCAATTCAGCAACAGGAATCCTACAGGGTAATAGGGTATTCTAGAAGGATGAGATTAAGTAAGAGTTATCTCATCCATAGCACCCTGAATGTAATATAACATTAAACTTGGAACAAAGACTTCAATGGGAGCAAATAGCTGCATCATTTTTACACACTGAGAAAACAGCCACAAACCCTTACCGCAGTCAGATACATATATATGAGTTTGCACCAACAGCTCCAAAGAGAAGTCGCTTTACGTTTCAAGAACTGAAGAAAGTCGGTTTCCAAATCGGGCAGGAAGCTGAGGATTTTCCACAATGTGGCCAGGTCTGAAATTTCAAGGCAAAGTATCTTACCCCCACCGGCTGAGACTTGTTGGAATTCAGTCCCCGTGATTCACCAAGTTTCTAACCCGTTACAAATGCCCTCTTTGGAGCTGTAGGTGCAAACTCGTACAAATGACTGTGATAAGGGTTGTGGCTATCTCTCAGTGTGTAAAAATGATGCAGCTATTTGCTCCCATTGAAGTCTTTATTCCAAATCTAATATTGTGTTACGTTCAGGGCGCTATGAATGAGATAACTCTCATTTTAATCTCATCCTTCCAGAATACCCTATTACCCTGTAGGATTCCTACAGCTCAGTGGTTAGAGCACTTGCCTCGCAAGCGAGGGACCTGGGTTCCATTCCCGGCAGGGCGAAACCTTGGCCGAGTTTCCTTACTCCACAGGCCTGATAATCCCGAGAATAAAAAAAAAGCAATAATATATTGGTCATTCAATTCCTCGACTGTTTGTGGGACACTGCTATGTGCAATTGGCTGCTGCCTTTCACCCACAAAAATACAGTCAATTCACTTTGCAGTATATTCTGTGAAGCGCTTTGAGACGTCTAGAATACATAAAAAGTGTTATATTAAATAGCAAGGAATATTATTATTTGTTATATTAGACTTCCACCACAGATTCAAGCTTTATCTTGAATGAGTCCAACATCCTAATCCAGTTACCCTATAAATATCAACATCAAATTTAAACCAGCAGTTCTGCTGTAACTGATGCTAGAGAGAATCTCAGAATATCAGTCTTTGTCAACTAAGGATCGACAAAGGAGGAAAAGATCTGTCTCCAGGTTTCAGCAGTTGGTGAGCCAGAGATTGCAAAATCAAGGAGGTGTCTGAGGTTTTCCTGCACTTCAATCCTTATGTTATTCACTGGGCTGAGTTGAGAGAAATGTTGGACGAAGGCAAACCCCACTGCTAACCAAACTGTGGTTTTCCATCAGATCAAGTTGTCAATTTAATTACCGGGTGTACCTCATTCCAGCTACCGCAGAGAAGAAACAGTGTAAAAGTATCATCAGCATCCTCTCCCTTTGGAATAAACCATCCCAGAGATTGACTGGGTTTCACCACAGACACAGAATGTAAACTCCAGGTAATGTTAACTTCCCAGCCTGATGTTAAGTGAATGTGGGAGATTGAGAGGTGGGAGATCTCTGTTTCTGCAAAGTTAAATTTGCTGAAGAGCCACAGCAGACGCCTTAGGAAATGATCCAATTGTCTCCCTGTTTTGCCTTTCTCGCTAAATATAAGTTTGAATGGAAAAATCTGCTTTCGCTTTGTCCGAGTTGCTGGCAGCCCTCATGTCCCTGGGTCAGAAGGCTGTTGTGGCTTCTTCACAAGATCACAAGAGGGGTTTGGCTAAAGAAAGCCCTCAGACACATTTAATCTCATCCTTCCAGGATACCCACCCTTCTTCCCATCACAACATAAAGCTGTTCCTTAAGTCAGTGTCCTCAACTGAAACCCCCTCCCCGGTAACTTGTCCCAGTCTTTAATAATTCTGTGTAAAGAAATACTTCCTCGTGTCCATCCCCAAGTTGTTTAGAACCGTGAACCTGCACCATTGCATTCTACCATCAGTGTTTTTTAAGTTTATGATTAGACTTAAACTTCACTCAGGAATCGAGCTCATTTTGTAACTGACGTTCCACTATAATACTGTGGAAGAGTACTTGCGCTGTCAATGGTACACACTGACCTTCATTCCTTTAACCTGCGAACCTGCACCACTGCACTTTCTCCTAACTCCAGCTAAATATACTTGTTGTTTGTGACTAATCCTGTTTGATAACTCTAATTAAGAGTTTTCTATGAAATAAATGACAATTTTCCAAAATGGGTTCGAACTGTGACGCCTGGAGCCACACTGACACTTAAGCACTGAAACCTTGACTGAAAGCCTGGGAATTAGGTGGTCATTCAGGTTTGTGTAGATCAAATCTTTACATCCATTAAAAATCGATGTAGTCAACACCCACTATAGTCTGCTTCTTCTATTCCAGCTGCCTCCCTAACTCAAACTGAATGTCCTTAATGAAAACTCTTGAGAACATCTCTGGCACCCATGGCTGTAGCTGGAAGACTGAAATGATTGATTGATTGATTTTAATTAGATTTTCACCCACGCAATCATCTTAAAGACTGGACTTCACAGGGAAGCTCCACAATAATTTACAACGTCATGTTAGGACTAAAGGTCCAGTTCTGGGATTTATGGCGTGTAATTATAATAGATTCATACCTCGGTTTTCTGCACTCATGCCTTGCTATTGTTAAAATGGGGGGAACCTTTAAAACTCAGTTTACAGCATATTGGCAGGTGTCCCTAGTCGTACCTTTGCATTTCCATGCACAAGTAGTGAAACAATGATAGCGCCGTGATCTGTGTTTGATGACGGATTAACTGACCCGATCAATTTTGAGACAGTTCCAATCACTCTATACTGTAAACGACACTTACCGAAGAAAACGTCAGCTAATTTTTATCTACCTCGGGACGTCCTCCCGACGTGAAAGACACTCTGCAAATATAATTTTTTTTGTTGTTGTTCAGGGGGCGGGGATGATGTTACAAATGAGTTGGTGCTCAAATGGTGCTTCAGTCAAGAGTCTACAGGATGTCCATGGCAATGAATGGGCAATCTACCAACCTAGGTGAATTGATAGATTAACGTGCATTAGTAGGACAGAATGGAGAGGTTTACTCTCCCGCATCAAGCTGTGTCATACATCAAGTGAGCGCCTGTAATGGAAACAATTCCTCACCTTTAACAGGGACCGAATGTAATTTGGAAAACAGCTGGAACACACAAGACCATTTACACCAATGAAAGCTGAATTTTTGAACAAAAAAACACACAGCAATCGTGTAGCACACGAGCCAAAACAATTTTTTGATCACACATTGGGCCAAGAGGCCAAAATCAAGTGATTCGTTCTAAGACTCCGCAGGAATCAAGCGGAGAAAAGAGAACTGTGTGAGATTAAAACATTTTCCTTGGAAAAAACCCCCAGCCGTCAGTTAAAGAGTATAAATGTTGTATTTACTTATGGCCATGCTGAGATTCAATGGAACAAATCACACAGCAAAACAGAACTGAAAGGCTGGTCAACACATGGTGAACACCGATATACTGAGTAAACTCATCTCAACAAACCCAGCTGCCGAAGGAACCCAGGGCTGCAGAATAAATCACTTCCTTCAGGAGTGGAGAAAAATTGGGAGTGTTTAAGTGTGAGAGACCACCTGCTGAATTAATAGAATCATTCTGGTTTCCAACCCATGATTTGATTTATATATACTGTGTATATATATGTACATTATATACAATTACACACACACACCATTAGCTGATTTTCTACAAAGCTTGTTCCCCAAGTCCTTACAAAACAGGCAGCCCTCAGGATAATACTCAAAACGAGCTTCAATCCTCTACAGACCCAGCTGAACAGGAAGGCAGTGTAGTTTACAGGTTTGTGTTATTTCAAACAATTACTGGGTAAGTGCCCCGCTTTGTGTTCCAGATCATCCTTGGTCATCACTTGATTCCGGCTTCTGTGTTTGCCCAAAAATCACATTCACTTTAACTTCTATTCAAATTAAGATTTTTGTCAATGTTTATACTGTATTTACATGAAGGATTCTTCGTATTCACAAAGACAATACTTTCTCTCTTTCACCCCCCACCCCCACCTTTGTGTGACAATTCTAGTACTTTGTACTGCCTACTTGCTTCCTCTATTATCAATTCTCATCTCTTGCCCTATCTCTGGAATTGAGTCATTTTGATGGATTGGTAAACGACAAGTTAATTGAATTGTACCTAGATTCTTCCCATTCCACAAATACCATTCTCTTTCACGAGGGGTTTGACAAGCCACGGTAATGGTGATACAGCTGGTGACTGTTTCACAGTAGGTGGAATGGAACATGTAATTCCACGAGGCAGCCTACCTTAACATCAAAGGCAACACACACTCGCACACATGCATGCACGCAGACCCACGTGGAGATAAATAATCCACCCGCGACTCCAATTAAGAATGGCTAGTTTGCAACCCTGCGTCTCGAAAGAATTCAAGCCTTTCGCAAAAACGGCTGCAATAAACATAAGGTCGCGGGGGGGAAAGAGAAAACATTCGACTTTATGAAAATTTATTAGCACAAAAAAGGTGAAAGGAATACAAATCCAGAACAGCAAAATGTTGTATTACCGAGATCCCATTTGTAACTAGTTAAATAGCAAACAGATTTCACTAGCACGAAGAAATTTACACTGGCCAATTTCCTACTTAATTTACAACACAGAATATGAATAAGCAGCGAATGCTAACAAGCTCCACAGCCTTGCTAACTATATAAAGAATCGCTCGTTATACAGTGACATTGAAACCAGGAAGGTGAACTTTCTTTTTTAATACAAATCAACAGTTCTCTTAATATAATACTGCGAGTTCTTAAATCAATTCTCCTGCAAATTATAAGATGTCTTCACAAGCATCGATACTCTGTGAACAAACAGGTACGGAAAGAAAAAAAAATTCTAAATAAATTTGCTCTTCCTACTTTGCATAGATAAAGTTGTTTTGAAGTCCAAAGTAAATACATTGAGTATAATACTATAAGGAAAAGGAGAAACCAACTACATAAGGAGTAAACATGGTTACAAACATTAATACAGGTACGCATAACACTGTAAATATAATGGTTTTTGGCATTTTCATAGTTTTTTCCTAAAAAAAGTGACACACAACATGACAGCCCCCAACAGAGTTTCCAATTTAAATATGAAGCTCAGATGACAAAGTCCGCACTAACATTTTCGTCAAGTGTGCTCGTGGACTTTTAAAACTTAAAAAAATGATTGGAAGGATTTCAATGGAAATCCTGACCTATCCACACTTCGAAAGTCAAAGGATAGAGCTGTCCTTAAAAGAAAATGGCGGTGTTTTTAATACTACAGTCTTAGCCAAATCAACCCTCGTTGGTGGGTCAAAATCTGTAATGAGCCAGAGTTAAACCACCAAACTGCACTTAATGAGGTAGTAACTGCTCCCTCCCAGGCACTGCTCTCTCTCTCTGGATGATTTTGACTAGGTATGGGGCGGGGTGGGAAAAAAAATAATCACATCGACCTCTCCCTTGCAGATACACTTGAAATTCCAAAATAAATCCTTTATTAGCAGTACAATCAATATTTTCCACAGTTGAACTATATGCTGTTTTACAGAATACAAAAAAAAATTCTTCTTACTAAATTCTACGAGTGAGATGATGCTCTTAAGGCTATGTATGGTGTATATGCGTCAAGCAGAAATACTCGGGATCTTTAAATAGTTTCTATTATTTCCAGCCGTATAGTTAGTTTCACAAAAAAACATCTAAAGAGTTTGTCCCATTTGAGAATTTGAAAGAAAGTGTTAAATTCACAATGGCATGGCAGGCTGATGGAGCTTGGGATCTCAAGAAATTTGCTCATTTTCTTGGCACTTCGTTTATTTAGAATGATTCAAAAGACAAATTTGGAAGTCATTTATTCCCCCAACCACAGCTATCCTCTCGATTCAGCTTTGCCCCAACACCTGTTCTGCTTGAACCCATAGTGCAAAAGTGGATAACAAAACAAAGGACTAAATAACCGATAACCGAACAATTTAAGCGATCTCAAGCCTCTATTATTGTGGTAATCTAATTTAGCCAACAGCAATTTCAGTGTAATCATCTTTTTATAAAAAAATGTGGCCTCGAGAATAATGGGTTGGTTTTTTTTTAAGGGGGGAGGGGGAAGAGAAACAAAATATAAAAGTCAAAATATAAGTTAATGGAAATATTCAAGTTTGTTAATTTAAATCGTGAAGAGTTGATGTGTAAAAAACAATTGGCATTTAGATGGGTTCGGGGAGTTAGGGAAATGCGGTTCACATAAAGTTGTGAAGGGACAAGCTCTAAAGCAACCATAAGCCACCCCCCACCCCCCCAAAAAAAATGTGCAACTCTGCAAACAAGGACTACATTTTGTGCTAGACTAGACTTCAGAACGAACTCAGGAACAAATCGGATACAACTCTTGTTTTCCACCCCAGATTCTGCTGGACGCTGGCGTGCTGTAGAATGGGGATTCTCTGCAGCTTATGACAAAACCAAATTCACTCCTCTGTAGTGGCCGAAAGCACGGATCGGGACTTCACATGGATTCGAACTCATCGATACGTTGCTTTGTGTTGCCTTGCCGGATCTGCCTCAAGGTTTTGTATTTGTCGCGCCCGGCCTTCACGTTCTCTGCGTGCAAGATGTCGTTTTGGGTTTTCTTCGTCTCGTCTCGTGCCTGGGCCAGCTCCGAAGTCAATGTCTGAAAGGAGAGACGGAGGGGGAGAGAGAGAGAGAGAGAGAGAGAGAGAGAGAGAGGGGGGCGGTGGGGAGGAAGGAAGAAATAGCAATGTTTGGTCATCAATACAATTGGGTAGCGCTTTTAAAAACTCAGCCAATCCGCCCAACAAAACGACAGTAGAGTTCATTGAAATCGAAATACAATTCGACCTTCATTACTGCTAATTACTCCATTACTTCTAACGCACAAGTACTCGATGAGAGGGAACCCACGAGAAAGTCCCATTAACTGGGCGTACGATTGCCACAAAACACTGCTCGGTGCAATCAAAAGAAGATTCCTTTTCACGCGATGCCCTCCGGGTAAAAAAAACCCACACACACATAACGAAAAACACTTACCAGCAGCTGCCTCTGCACACGCACATTCTTCTCTGCCTCGGTCATGCGATCCTCCTCACTGCGGTCTTTAGTGGTTCCCTCAGAGGAGAGCTCGGCACTAGCCTCCGCGCTATTCTCATCGTGTTCGTCCCCGTGATCGTTCTCGGCTTGCAGGATGATCACCTGGGTGGGTGGGAGGGGGCACGTGGCTGATTTCAGCTCCTCTTTGGTCCTCTCCAGATCCTGCTGCACCACCTCAGCCTGTGGACAAACACAAATACTCCAAGGTTATTATGCGAACACTTCACATCACATTCGTTGCCTGATGAACGTAGTAGGCTAGTGGTTAACTCGCCCGTCTCGTAAGCGAGAGGTTCGATTCTCGGGCAAGGGCAAACCTTGGGCAAATTTCTTTAGTCCACACTCCTCTGTTTACCGAGCAGTAAGTAGGAACCTGGTTATTAGTCGATTGAAGGATCGCTTTCCAGGGGCAATAATCCCTCAAAAAAAAGTAATAATTTGATTACTCAACCCACCACTGTTTGTGGGACACTGCTGTGCGCAATTGACTGAGTTTCATCCAACAACAACAACTTGCATTTATATAGCGCCCTCCACGCCATACAGTACACTTTACAGTATATTGTGAAGCGGTTGAGACATCTCGAAGATGTGATAAGATACTATATTAAAGGCAACGATTACTACTATATTCCGTGAAGTGCTTTGAAACGTCTCGAAGACGCGATGAGACTTTACATCAAATGCAACGTGTATTATTATTATATCAACACGTGTTCCAGCTTTCTGCACTCTTTTGTGCCTTCACACATGTATGCAGCCCACACATCTACAATTTCAGCCTTGAAAATCGTTGGCATATTTGCGTAGAATTTTCAGTTGATGTCCAAATATTTTATAGAACACTTAACGTTAGCAATAGCCTTGTTGCAGTTAACTACAACCTGCATCTACAACTAAGTTTGGCAATTAATTAAAAAAATCAGTTGTGGTTTTGGTTAATTCCCCTTTCATATCAAGAGGCCGTCTTAAAAGCATTTCTTCAAGAGATTTATTCCTGCGTGATGTAGACAATTTGCACACTGCAACGTTTCCACAGAACAGCCTCGAGGTGAAATGAACAATTTTATCCGGGGATGGAAGGTGGGGGGGGGAAGATTATAATAGATTGACCAGGACACCGAGAGAAAGATCCTGAGGGCGTTCGATGGGGTGAACAGGGAAAAAACGTTTCCACTGGTGGGTGTGTCAGCGACTCACGAGGTCACAGATTTAAAATAAGTTTCTAAAAGAAGCCGAGGGGAGATGAGGAGAAATGTTTTCACTCAGCGAGTTGTTCCGAGTCTGGAAATGCATTGCCCGAAAAAGGTGGTGGAGGCCGATTCGATAGCAATCAATCGAAATTACATTTATATAGCGCCTTTCACGTTGGGAGGCCGTCCCAAGGCGATAAACAGTCAGGTAGGGGCCAGAGCAGGCGGGGGGTGGGGGGAGAAGGAGGGAAGGGGTCTGGGTAGGGGAGAGGAGAGCGGCTGAAAGCCTGGCTGCCGATGGTTGGGCGGTTAGGGCGGTGGACGCGGGACAGGCCTGAGTCTGCTGAACGGAGGGGACGGGCGGGCTGAGAGGGAGACAGTAGGTCAGAGAGACAGGCGGGGGCAAGGCCGTGAATGGCCACCCGGTTCAAGGCCCTTAAGAGCATGTAGACTAATGTCTTAAGATACGCACGTAACGTCAGGCTTTCCAAATAGAGGAACCGATTGTGCAACAAGAGGATCGGGGCGATCAGCAGTTACTGCCAAGGGAGTACATTAACCCATTCACCGCCGGAGGGCACCACACAACGCGGTCGGTCGGCGCCGAAGTGCCTCAGTCTGGTCAGATGTGCTCTCCACAACAACAGCAACAACAAAATGACACCTCGCACATCATGGGTGAGCAAAGGGGTTGCACTCCAATTCAGCTTAAACAAAAAGTGGCCTCAAATCAGAGAGTGCGAAAAAATTCAGGGGGGGGGGGGGGGGGGGGGAAAAATGCGTCGAATTGAGAATGGAAATGTGTGTGAACTCAGAGGACTTTTCCCGACGGCGATCCCGGGATTGGGAGAAACCATGTCCGGCCTCACCTTCTTCTGCCATTCAAAGGCTTCCTCTTCCTTCTTCTGCTTGGTCAGCTCCAGCTGGGCGATTTTGGAACTGAGGTTCGTGAGTTCAGAAGCCTACAGGAGAAGGAACTGCATGTTACATTTCCACTTCTTTCAAATGCTGCGTCACCATTCCTCCACTCACTTCCACCCCATAACCTACCCCCACCCCACCCCACCCCCTCTCTCTCTCTCTAGGGAACATGACTGTGTGGTCGGTAGGTCTATTCTAAAACTCGCTACTGAATTCAAATTAAGCTGCGGCATTACCGAGAGGTCTGAAAATAGATGACATCAGCCTACTCTCCGACCTCTTCACTTCCCCAATCCACCCCCTACATCTCCGCTCGATTGGCTCCGGTTTCTGGTTTGTCCCTTGCACCCTCCGCTCCGCTACTGGGAGGTCCTCATTCAGCCAGGGTGCCCCTAAACTCTGGAACCCTCTCGCTCGCTGAATCCCTCTGCCTTGGCCCCCCCCGTCCCCTTTTTGGAAAACCTTCTGATTCGACCGTGCTTGCGGTCACTACCCCCCTCACCCTTACCCGCCCCAACCACCGGCTCAGTGTTAGGATTAGCTGCTGTTAAGCGCTCTGAGACGCTGCCCTGTTTGGAGGCCGGTGAATAGGTGCCAAGTTGCTGTAGGCTTTTTACCAGTTCCTCCTGATTCTTCTGCTGGTTTGCAGACTGCTTAACCAAGGCATCCTTCTCGTCCTCTGCGGCCTTGCGGTCCTGTTCTATTCGCTCGGCCTCCGCCTGGGCACGTTTCCTCTCCTGCTCCAGCTCTTGTGCTCTGCGGGTCTGCTCTTCCAGTTCTAGGGAAAGCCAGACAAAGACAAGGTTATGTGTGCTCCTGGTTCCCGTGCAACTGCGTTCAAGTAGAAGTAAAAAGAGCTAAGCCCCTTCTTCACAAGTAGGGGGAAGAGGAGGGTGGGGGGAATAGAAGAAACAAACTGTCTGAAAATAAATCTGTTACCGAAGATTTACTTCAAAGGAGACTATTCCCACTTGCGAGTAGGTCGGTCACCTGAGGACACCGATATAAAACAGTTGTCAAAAAAAAGTGGGTGGGGAGAATTTTTTTTTCACGCAGCAAGTTGTTGGAATCTGGAATGCATTGCCTGAAAGGGCGGTGGAAGCTGGTTTGATAACAAGTTTTAAGAGAGAAGTAAATAGTTACTTGCGGGGCAACGGGCAGAGAGTAAGAGATTGGGATTGATTTGGACAACTGTTCCCAAAGAGCCGGCACAGATGGGCTGAATGGCAACAACGACGACTTTACCTTTTTGAGCTTTGAAAGTTTGTTCTTCAATTTGCTTCAGTTTTTCCATCAATTCATCCTTCTCTCGTTCGATCTTCTCCCTTTCTTTCTCTGCCTGCTCCCTCTTTTTCTTCTCAGTTTCCAGCTGTGCTCTGCAGAAAGCAGAACAGCACAAAAATTACACTTACATAGTCTAACTTAAAATGTTAGAAAGTCACTGTCAGGGCGCGAGACAGTGAAGGGTTTCCACCCGAGCTGGGGGTTGGAATCAAGAAGGTTGGAGGAGGGTAGATGGAGTGGGGGGGTGGGACCATGGCAGAAGGCTGATGGTCAAAAGAGGAAAGGCTTGAGATAGGCCTTGAGGAGGAGAGGGACGAGAGGCGAGAACAAGAAGCAATTGAGAAAGTTAGATGTACATGGGCTTTCTTAGTGCCAGAATCATATTACATTATAGGGGTGGGGAAGGGGAAATAATAATAGAGTATGTAATGAGAGGTGTCCAGGATTGATATGATCAGTGTCAAGACACTGCCACTGCCAAGGTCTCTGGGACGCTACCCTGCGCGAAGGGCGCGATATAAATGCACGTCGTCATTGTAGTAGTAGAAGAGATAATAGTGATACAAGAGGAACAGTTTCAGGTACGATATAACCAAATCGGCAAGAACGGCTCTACCTCAAGTTTGCTGAGAAGGCCAAGAGATGCAGAAGGGAAAAAAACAAGGGAGGATAAAATAAAGAGAGAAACAAAATCATGAGGGGAAAATCCGACCACAACAAAACGTGCAAAGCCATAACCCTGGCGTTCAACGGACAACTTTGCCGTTGAATCCTGTAAAGGATTCCTGACCTGTCAAGCTGTTTCTGGTGTTTCTCCTCTCTGGCCTGGGCCTTCATCTGCTGAACTTCAATAGTGTCCGGTTTACGCCTGCGCATGTACAGCTCATGGTTTCCCATGCACAGCGCTAGGATGCGTTTGTTGATGCGGAGACGAGGTGCATAGAAGACAAAATCCTGCGAACGCAAAAATGAGAAGATCAGTGGAACGGAAGCATCGAATGGGACTGCAGACTTGCGCACTGGGCGCCAGTGGCTTAACAACGCTGTCTGAAGACTGGCTTGAAAGTTTCTATCCCCCCCCCCCCCACCAACCACACTACATTAACTTCCTACACCACCTTCACTTTTGAGCGGGGAGTTGAACAAACACACACACACTAGAGATGCCACATAAGAGCGAACGATGACACGATTCATTCAATAGAATGCTACATGCCATTCATTCCTTGTGCCAGCGTCTTAAGACGTCCTCCCGACGTGAAAGGCTCTATCCAATTATGTGTTGTTTTATAATCTTTGTATTTGGTTATAGAGCTTTCTCACGTCTTCCGGACGCGTCAAAGCGCTTCACAGAATATACTGTAAAGTGAATCGACTGTATATTTGTTGCTGTTGATTGTTGGCCAAATGTCAGGCAAAATGAGGACTCTCACTCCCAACCAAGGAATTCAATTTGATAAGAGGCGACTGACGAAACTGGGAGTGGGGGGAGAAAGAGAGTGCAGAAGCAGGAAGGAAATAAGACAGCAGAGCCATTATTGTGTCTGCAGCAGAGCTGTAAAATCTCAGCATAAATGCCAGTGTGTTATCAGGTAGAACCAGGAATGGAATCTACACCCTTGAGCCAAATTCACACAGTTATCAGCTCATCTCTCTTTATTGGTTGTAATACCATAAACAAGGTGCATTTAGGAACTCCGACAGACACACACTGACACAATGCTGTGAAATGTACTCCTTTAATACAATCCTTCCCACCCATTGCAGAAATTCGTTCACTATCATTTGCCACCTCCAGTCCCGTGTACTTACTGGGGCTTTCTTGTCGATTGGCTTGATAACAAATTTCTTGTCGTTAAATGAAATGTTTCGAATTTCGCTCCACGGGAATCCGATCTTGGGAGTCAGCCTTGGTTTAAAATAAAAAGGAAAAAAAAAGAGGCGTGTGTGTGTATGTGAGAAATCAACCTGCTATAAACACACAGTTTCTCCCACTTCAAAGAAAGATAATCCGACAATCGTGGGATCTGCAAATAACGCAATTATTCTTCGCTAAACACAAACAGGTGAGAAAATCCATCCTACAATTTATTTGAAATAGTAGATTGATTTTCTGTCAAACAGCAATAGACTAGTTCCACGAATATTGGCGTGGAATTCAGAGGATATATAATCTGGGGAGGTTCAATATTAAACTCACCACAAGGGAGTGTTGGGGAGGTGGGGGTTTATTAAAATGATGCTACTCAAAAAGTTACTCCAGCCTGGCAAGTGATAAAGACATTTAAACTGATAAAAATTGAAGGGGAAGGCAAATCATTTAAAGACAAATTGTGCAGCCCGTTACAATTCCTTGTCCTCTTTCATCAATAAAACATGACTGTTACCATTTCCGAGTGTAAGTCTTTCTCTCTGTCGGTGGGATGATCAAAATCCCCCCTTGGATGGAATAGCTACAGCTGGGACTTTCGAAGCACTGTGGTCAAACACACTCTGGGATGGCGCAGACGAGGGAGCGGAGTGAAAAGATCTTGATTCTGTGCTGCTAGTTTTGAGGGTGGCGCGGGTTAGCCAACTCGCAGTAAAGGGATGCCTTGTACTGACGGAGACTGAACTGGGACCCTATTGAGTGTGTGTAGTCACGAGGAACCCACAACACAGGAGCTATTAAA
Source organism: Hydrolagus colliei (assembly GCA_035084275.1). Taxonomy (NCBI): domain Eukaryota; kingdom Metazoa; phylum Chordata; class Chondrichthyes; order Chimaeriformes; family Chimaeridae; genus Hydrolagus; species Hydrolagus colliei. The sequence goes on from CM068754.1 coordinate 15,793,979, forward strand.
TAGGTTTCTTCCATCCATCCATTCAGAACAACTTGCATTTTTGTCACTCAACGCCCCAAAGCAAGAAACGTTTCATAAGTTTTTTTTTAATATAAAAGCATTACAATCGCAGACCTTTTCAACCCGATTCAAGCTGAATTGTCGGCAGTCAGCGTATTCACCGCCATTTACGACGACCGGAAGGGTATGCAGTGTCCTCCGTGTAGAACTGTACCCGCGTGCGTTCAGAGTGTCATAAGTTACCTGTCATCGTGCTCGTAGATATTGAGTCCCAGAGCATCCACTCCCAGCCACAGCTCCGAGCCCTTTTTGTTCTTGATGTCGAAATAGTTAACGCCGTACATCTCCAGGTCCTGGGCGATCTTCAGATACTCCATCATGGCGTCCTCCCTGTCAATCAAATAGCAGTGTTAAAACTGGAACTGTGCAGATCTAACAGAGCGGGAGGAGGAAAAGGGAGGGGATTGGTGTGGTGGTGGAGGCGGGGTTTGGTGGGGGGAAAAAAAAACACACACACAAGATTAATCTTTGCCCCCTGTTCTACACGAGCAAGATTAAAAGTTTGCTGGTTCTCAACAGGACAGCTCGAAGGGGTGACATTCCTCCGGTCAAAGGTAATCAGCAAAAGCGGAGGGTTCGTTGAGTTCTGGGAAGGTTCTTCTTAATTAATTGAACTGCCGTGATCGGCAAGGCGAAAAGAGTTTTAAAAATCGCCAACTGCGGCATTACCTGAGCATTCCTCGGTGTTCCTCGTGCCAGGTCTGGATCCGATCCTCCCACTGCTCTTTGTTCAGCTTGTGCTGCTCTAGAACGCTGAGGAACACAGTAAAACAGTGACACAGAACGTTACTCTCGAACAAAACAGGTCCCCCAATCCGGCCTGCATTTTATTGGAATTAACATAACCATTGGATATGGCAGCCACATTTACAATAAGTACACCATCAACCTTATTCAGATCAGCAGGATCGAGACTTAAAGCCTGTGGCTTTTGAATCTCTAATCTGAATTGAATTACATGCTGTGCAAAAGTATCAAGACTTGTTATATTAGACAGGAAATAATTTGGTGGTGAGGCGACTGTTTCGAGAAATACCCAAGGATCGTTGACCTGCCCACCACCCTGGTGTTCCGCTGGTTAAGAGAACTGAAGAGCTGGGAAGAAAATTACCCTCACATTTTGATGCAGCACTTATCATGTCAGCAAGATGTCTCAAAGTGCTTTACAGGAATTTTACTGTTAAGTGTAATGACTGTTTTGTAGGCCAACATGGCAGCCAATTTGAATCCAGCACTAAAAACATTCTTGTGCATGCTCAAGTCAGAGAATGATATTGGAAACTGAAGAAGCATTTCAAAATGGTACATAATAATAATCATAATATTTTAAAAACAACATTTAACATACTGCATCCATGTCCACTTACAAAATCCGCAAATAAGCTTCGGAAGGAATGTGGAAAATGTTAACTCACTCATTGTGTTAAGAGTCTAAATTTGTTTAGAACTTACAGAGTAGTTTCTAACAATTACGCGCGATAATTAGGAACTGGAAGCTGTTTATTGTTGCTCAGACCTAACAGGGAGGGACCTGGATTACGTCCAGGCAACTGGGCACATCGCCACAAAATGGCAGAGAACATTCACGGGCACAATTTCTCAGTCTCGCAGATTTGTCTGCATTAACACAGAGACAGGAATTCTGCACAGAAAAGCTCAAACTCAGCCCACCCCCCCCCCCCCCCCCCCCACCTCCAAAAAAGGGCAATTGAGCCATGTGTAGCCAGGACGTGTTAGTCCATAAAACATAAATGCTGTTTTTATTACAACAACAAAAATAAAAGTGATCTTGAACGTTCTCAGTTCATGGTTCCCATTGCTAACTAACCGCGATTAATTGACCCATGTTGTGAACTCAATTAAGAGTCGAAATAGGAATGTTCAGGATGGGAAGAGATTAATTAAGTTCCAATCCTCAACGTCTAATTTGCCTTCTCTTCACCCCATTTTGCCCATAGTCAATTCACTCTACAGTAAATTCTGTGAAGTGCTTCACAAAGACGTTACAAGGTGATATATCAAATGCAAGAATTATTATCCAACTCTGGATTGAATTTGTTGGCATTGGGCAACAAGAACAAACAAAATACCACAACATTTTATAGAGCGCCTTTTACGTCAGGAAGAAGTCCCGAGGCGCTGAACAGGTCGGGATACTGAGCAAGGGAGAGGGGCAGGGTAGGGGGAGGGGAGGGAGAGAGTTAGGAGGGTAGGAGAGAATTGGGAGCGCAGCAGAAGGCACGATCGAAGAGGAGGGTCTTGAGATTGGCCTTGAAGGAGACCAGGGAGGAAGCGAGGCGAAGGGACTGTGGGATGAGTTCCAGAGTGTGGGGGGGCAGAGAGGCCGAAACGCAATCGGACTCCACTACGATGTCCGACCACTGTCCAACCGCCTGATGGAACCAGAGAAAATGAGGAGCCAGAACTTACCGCTGGGGGAGCAGACGATCGCTTGACAGGTAACCCGCTTTGTGTGCCTCTTTGTTGAAGTCTCCGTGTTTGACCTGCACAGCGTAAGAGGCCAGCAGCACTGCAGTCTCTGGGGGGCAGTAGATGTCGTCATTCAGAATCCCTTCCTTCACTTGCAGGAAAAAGAGGCGCTGGGTGATCTCCTGAATCAGTTCCTCAGACACGTCCTCGGGGAAGAACTTGGCTCTGAACTTGAAGAGCAGCGGACTTTCCTTCCGCACGTCTTGCTGAGTTACCTGAGGATAAGGATCAATAATAACATAATAATAATAACAATCCTTGCCTTTGATATAGCGCTTTTCACGTCTTATCGACGTCTCAAAGCGCTTCACAGAATGTGAGTGAATTGACTGTATATTTGTGGGGGCGAAACGTGGCAGCCAATTGCACACTAAGAAACAAATGATTGAAATAAACAGCTTACAACCTTGATGTTCCACATTTATTCATGACGAGAAACGGTCACGGCGTTACCTCAGCTGCAACCTTGTCCTTTGTCGAGACGCATCTTGTAAATGAACCCCCTTAATACACATCACGGCAGCGCGGGTTGATCAATACAGAGCAAACAAAGAGTACCAATGAGGTTACAAACCTTCTTGTTAAGTTTGAGCCAAGTGGAGAAGCCCTTTGTATCTTGGTACTGGAGCCCGAAGAACCAGACCTCGCGCAGACCGACCGTCTTCACAACCTGGTGTAGAGATAAACCAGAAGTAAGAGGTGAAAATGGGACAATATACAGCTCATAATGGCAAAATATCACACGCGAAAAAAGAAGCTCAACTTCATAGCATAGGATTCGGGTGTACAGCAAGAGAAGCTTTTAAAAAAAAACTGATCATTGATTCAGGTAAACTAACCAGACTGAAAATAGTTACAAAGCATGTTTCATATTAACAACCACAAAATTATGTATGACGCCTTTCATGTCAGGAGGATGTCCCAAGGTGCTGACAGTCACTGTGTCAGACCCGAGCTGGGGATAGGTGGGGTTAAGAGTCATCGATGGGGGCATCGAAGAGGATAGTCTTGAAGGGGGACTTATAAGAAGCCAGAGAGGTGGTTGAGGCAGAGGGACTGCGAGATGGACTTACAGAGGTTGCGGGCAGAGTGACTAAAGGCTCGCCCGCCAATGGTGGAACCTGAGCTGGAGAGGACGTGGAGAGAGAGAGAGAGAAAATTGTCTGAAAGCCCATTCAAAAAGACATGCCTCCAGGATATTCTAATGTGTGTAGAGGCAGCAAATGCCCTATGTTGGTCTTATTGCTCCTGGGCTAACACCTGTTCGTCAAGTGTGAATTTCCAACAGGAACCAGAGCAGTTGGTGGGGGAGATATAAGGAATGAAAATGCCTCAAGAAAAACTGGCAGCACTTAAAAACAAAAACCTTCAAATGCCATCACCACTGCTACAGTGCACCTATTTTTGCCACCCATCATAATTGATCCTAATTAACAATAGCATTTGATATAGCGCTTTTCACGTCTTCTAGACGTCTCTAAGCACTTCAGGATATACTGTAAAGCGAAACGAGGCAGCCAATTTGCACACAAACAGTCATGAATGAAAAGGACCAATTTATTATTACTTATTTTTGAGGGATTTATTATCAGGTGTGTGGAGTGAGGAATCTCACCCAAGGTTTCATCCTGCCGGGAATCAAACCCAGGTGTTTCGCTTGCAAGGCGTGTGCTCTCCGACCACTGAACTACAGGACTCCACGGTTGTGGATAAAGACTTACGACTTAATACTAGGTTAATAGACCCCATTCTGCCAACCGTACCCTCTTACTCATCTTATGGCACAAAATACAGAGAGAGAAAGAGAGAGACACACACACACAGCTTTTGCAGTGTTTGTCCACCCTTCCTGGTAAGTAGAAGATGATGTTCCTTTACCCGAGCACTGCAGGGACGAAGGTTACCTTGTGGTTCTGGGTCCACACATAGAACAAGTCACAGCAAAGAGTCTCTCAAAGCCGATGTCAGTGTACAGTGGTGGGATGCGTGCGGGGGGAGGAATTTATATCCACGCTTTTGATCTCGTTAGCAAGCTAGTGGTGTAGTTTGGCAACAGCAGGGAAGGGGAAGAGATAAAAACTAAGGAAGTAGTGTTCGGAGTTCCTTGGCTGAGTAATAATAATAATTATCTCAAAAAGATTATCTTTAATCAGTGTCACCTTCACACTGAACTCACTACAGTCCAAATCCAAATAACTTCAATTCGTTCTCATCCCCGATATCCAGTCATATTTTCTTGAAGGCGATGTGGATTTTTTTTTCAAATTAAAAAAAAATCTAGAGGAACTTGTCAAAGCTATTGCAACTGGTCGAATGGACCAGCGAAGGGGTTAAGAGGCGGAACCCTTGTCTATTGAAGCAGTTCACTGTGTGCTCTCGTTCCACTTTCACAGCAGTTTAATTAACTCTAAAGTGCAATGACCTATACAAACGCATCACATTCAGACATAACACAAGCGACTGGAATGTCTGGTCAATTTGGCAGCTTATTGCTAATATTCTTGGCTGAAGCAATCAGCAAAAGTACCAGGCCTTATTTGGCCACAGGCAGATCTGCGAGCTTGAGGGACACTCCTAATGGAGGCAGGAAATGGTTCGCTACTGTGTGCAAAGAGGTATTTCTTTCACAATGAGACATTAGTCAACAGAGTGAAAAAGGGTTCGTTACAGTAACCTTGGCGCTTTCACCATGTCCCAAAAATAGTCAATCAGCTAAGAGTCACTCAAACGCTCCACCCTCCCAGATACCGAAGCTAAGTTTGTTTTTTATTACATTTTTAATTTTGCTGGTTGGCATTTGAACTTGTTTCGAAGGCAGACCATTAGTGTCAGCAAATAGGCAGCAATATCTTTTTTGACGAGCTTTGCAGACGCAAGTGTATGTAGCAATTTAGAGGTACTTCCCAGTTTGCGAACTCGACGATAGCCACAGGGAGGCATGTAGCTCAGTGGTTAGAGCGCTCGCCTTACAAGCGTGAGACCCGTGTTCAAATCCAGGCAGGTCAGGGCGAAACCTAGGGCAAGTTTCCTTACTCCACACACACGTGCCTTATAATAATCCGTCCCAAAAAAAACAAACGATAATAAAATTGGTCATTTCAATCTACGACTGTTTGTGGGGACGCTGCTGTGCGCAATTGGCTGTCGCCTTTCGCCCACAAATATACAGTCGATTCACTTTACAGTATATTCCGTGAAGCGCTTTGGACTGAGCTATAAGATGTGAAAAGCGCTATATCAAATGCAAGGATTATTATTATTATATTAAAGAAAAATCTGAACTGAAAGTGTTGGGAGTGAGGCAGGTCAGACAGGGTAATATCTTCAGTTATTATCTTGTTTTATGCAGCTTGTTTTATGATAATAAACACAGTAGCATTTTATACAGCGCCTTATCACGTCGTTGAGACGACTCAAAGTGCTACCGAATATATTGAAAAGTGTATATTTTTGGGGTGAAATTATTCTCTTTTACAATTTGATTTACTCAATTATGTAAACCTTACATACATATGACTTTTAATAGCGTAGAAAACTCGCTAATTATACATGGGGAATTTTTCAAACAAAACATATTTAAATATGTTTTACTTTTAAGTTTTTGCACTGAAGCTCAGATAGTATTCTAAATCAGGAAGAGAGTGGTTAGGAAGTATTGCTCCTGTCATTATGGGTTTGAGTTCGTAGGTTTAATCCAGACTGTAAGGTAAAACTAACATCCCATGAAATCTATAATAATAATCTTTGCATTTGACATAGTGCTTTTCATATCTTACCGACGTCTCAAAGCGCTTCACAGAATATACTGTAAAGTGAATTGACTATATTTATGGGTGAAACGCGGCAGCCAATTGCGCACAGCAGCCTCCCCACAAACGGTCGTGGATTGAAAATGACCAATTTTATTATTGTGGGGGTTTTTTGCGCGGAAATATTATTAGGCATGTGTGTGGGGTAAGGAAACTTGCCCAAGATATCGTCCTGATCTGCCTGGATTCGAACACAGGTCTCACGCTTGTAAGGCGAGTGCTCTAACCACTGAGCCACAGGAGCTTCCCTAGCTTTACAAGTGAACGCATAGAAACAACGACAGCAAAATTACACTTGTACAGCGCCTTTCACGCATAGAAAGACACTGGCTATTAGTTTAAAAAAAACTTGTAGTGAGTGCAATAAAAAATCAGAAATCAGCTGGTAAAGCTGAGTCAGAAGGCTGTGGGTGGAAATATCACATCAGGATTTTGAGCTCACAGTCTAGGCTGATGTTCCCAACGGAATGCTGAAGGACAACCCACATTGTCAGAGGTGCTGCCCTTTGAATGAAACAAACCGAATGCAGCAGTTATTCCACAGCCTCCAGGTCCCGTCTGCCTATTCGCATTGTTGTCAAAAGTTTCCTACAGCATCAATGAAAGGGGACTTTTTTTTTTCCTGTTTGATTCATCCAACAAAAAGCTCCCCCAACCTCACCCACCCATCCACACCTCACTCATACACCCATCCGCCCACCCCCACCTCACCCACCCATCCACACCTCACTCATACACCCATCCGCCCACCCCCACCTCACCCACCCACCGATTAAAACAAAAATGACGTACTTTATTATTGCTTCTGGGACTTTGGCAATGTCTAAATTCGTCTCCATGTTCATTTGGAATTGCAGTGATTGGACTTCACACACAAGTCTGTGAAGTTATTCAAGGCGTTGAGGTGACGAGGCAATTTATAAAATTGATTATTATCTGGAACTATTTTTTTTTAAACGTTCCTCGGTTTACTGATTTTATAGACTTTCCAGCACCTTCGCTCTGTAGCGTAATACATGTCTTAGATTTTTAAAAATCTGGGAGCCAGTGCTTGGATGGCCAGAAAACCCATCACGTAAGTGGCTCTCATTAACACAGTTAGTAATTTAGTTACCAAATGGATTTGTCTCTGCGTCCAATGGACATATCTACTTGTCCCCCCCAAAATAGAAGAGAGGAAGGTGTGGAAAGAAACTAGCAATTTCTCATCGCACTGTATAGGAAGGAATTTCAGTGCTTCCCATCAGTATGTGATGGCTGGAAGGTGAGATTTCTCACCCGAGGAGGAGTGGAATGTTGTGCAAGCGCAATTTGCTTTTGACGATTGTGATGACACACTTTGCGATATTTACCCCACATGAAAGTCGACGTGTGCGTTAAAAAGTTGTGCAGAGTTTCACATTACCTCAATTTTGCCGTCAGCTGAATGCACTCAGCCAACCTGAAGCAAAATAGCACGTAGCAAAATTCATTATGAACAATTCTGTACTTGCTCCACATCGCTCCTCTGTACTGTATGATCGTTGGAATTCACACTGAATCACTCCCCCCCCCCCCCCCCCCCCCACTCCATGAATGTGACTGTATTCACATTCATTTCAAGTGCGCGCTTGCCCACAACAAAGTCTGCTAAGTTAGAAAGTTTGTCAGCTCAGCATCATTTACGGCTCTTCGCAGTACGACAGGAAACGGCCGTTAAAAGTATTCTTTCAGAGATAAGGCAACTCTCATTGAAGTAATCGACACAAATCTTTACGGTTTCAAAAACGGACGTACTGACACGGTTCATATGAAACTCGAGGGGGTAAGGCTACATCGGAATCACAGCCCTTCGCATGAGAGGTTAAACTGAGATCCTATCTGCCTATTCATGTGGACGTTAAAGATACCATGTCACCAAAAGAAGGGAGTTTACCCATCAAAGATCTATCCTGTACTTTAGGAAACCACAAAAAGTCAATTAGCTAACATCTTATCCTTTGGTTTCCATGCTCGCATGGTTCCAATACACCCAATGTCTTTACAAACGATAGTCATTACTCCTCCCCGGATTGTCCCACACGCTCCACGAATCCTCACCACGTTAAAGAAATTAAATCCCACTACAAAGTCTTCCAGGTTTTTCCCCGAACCTCGAGACAATGAAGCTTCTTAAGTTTCTCTCTCCCTCGTACGATCTGCACCAGACTTGGCACAGTCTTGACAAACTTTTGACTGAATTTTCCTGCTGCAATTAGAATGAATGCGGTTCCCCCCACCCCCCCTGAAGCAACGCTAACAAAGCAGCCCAAAAGGGGGCCGTTGTTGAGTTGGAAAACCCCCAGCTCCCAGCCCCGGCACCACCCACGTTCACCACTCATTTCTCCGTTGGGAAAAAACTGTTTCCGATAAGGGAAAGAGGGAAACGGGAGAATTTGTTTGAAAAGGAACCATTCGAACTTCGGGGGGGGGGGGGGGGAGAAAGTGGGTCATAAAAAGCCTCACAGGATCCCTCCCCCATTCACACCGGGGGTCATTTGATTTTCTGGCCAGCGATGGGAGTGCAGTGGAAACTTAAAAAGAGAAAAGCAAAAGAGGTGGATAAGGGAAAGGTCACAGTCAGATATATTCAGCGCTGCTCAATAAGCATTCTTCCTGTGTGAGTTGCAATAAAGTGGAAGTCCCAGCAGTCTGCAATAAACTCTCTACTCTGAAGATGTGAACTCAGATATTGGATGGGGAGGGGGGGTAGAAAGAAGAAAGAGGAAACACTTAAATCCTGTACCGAGCTAACCTAGGAACACATACAGCAGAATTAGACCACAGCCTCCCAACTAAGCTTGAGAGTTCAAAGTCCTGATGTGGAGCTTTAATCCACAAGCTATAATAATAATCCTTGCATTTTGATTTGGTGCTTTTCACATTTTATCGATGTCTCAAAGCGTTTCACATATATACTGTAAAGTGAATTGACTGTATATTTGTGGGCAAAAGCTACAGACTCCGAGGTGAGAGTGACGGCGAGCTTGACAATTCTGCTACTCAAGGAAAATGCGAATAATGATATATGAAGATTGCAGCTTCCCTGAATACTAAGCCTCTCTGGCAACAGGTACAGGCACGAACAGGAATCAATCATTCCTCAGGCGGTGTCCCGTGGCGTAGTAATTAGCTCGCTCGCCTCGCAAGTGAGAGAGAGGACAAGGGTTCAATTCCCGGGTGTGATGAAACCTTAGGCAAGTTTCCTCACTCCGCACGCCCCTGGCAGTAAGAAGGAACCTGGTTATTAAGTCGTTCGGCGGATCACTTTCTACGGGTAAAAATCACAGTATATTCTGTGAAGCTGATGTCAAATCATGAGCGGGAAGAGAAGCTGGTGAAGGGTTAAACTTGGAAGTTTTTTTTAAAAAAAATTTAAAGCTTTTTTCCCCCCTCTGGCACAAATCACTGCCAATGTGTAAAACTATTCGAGGCAATCTTTAGAATACTTTTAAGTATGGGACCTTGGTTTCAATTAGGGCTGCGCTTTGGGTAGAACAGGTCACCCAATTTAAATAAGCTTCAGGCGACCGAAATTAAAACTAAATGTTGATTAAAAAAACAAATTTGCTTCTACCTTTACACTGCCCGAAAAGGTCACAATAAATGTTTCAGAGCGCGGGAAATGGCAAGGTTCTGGGGACAGGTCTGCCAATGAAGGCAATTCCGGATCCTAACCTCATCCAACTCACTTAATTGATACCATGTGTGGAAATGTGTTTCATTGATACATACACGCAAGAGGGTCAGGGTGCGTGGGTCAAGGTACATGTTGTTACTGTAAGCTGTAGACAAACCCTCAACTATTTTTTTACCCCCAGATGCACACTTGACAGTACATTCTGTGAAGCGCTTTGAGACGTCCCGAAGATGTGAAAAGGTGCTATATCAAATGCAAAGATTCTTCTTCTTATTATTAATAATAAAAAACAATCACAGTAGGGTCTACGCATCACACTCCATTATTCATCTGTTAGGAATAGCTAGGCGCACAGCTGCAAAAACATCAGTCGATGCTTCTCAGAAAACAAATCCTCAAAAGTTGCCTCCTGCCCAGTCCAGTCCAAATTGTAAAAAAAAGAGTAACCGACTTCAACGATCTCTAGATCTTCGCAGGCCAAATGCAGAAGGGACAGCTGAACGATCGAGAGGAAAGCTAGGACTTCCTCAATTGACAACTCTGATGACATTCCCACAGAGGGAAGCAAAGGTTATTATCACGGTTACATCAGTGGTTCAGGTGAAAATCTCTGCAACAATGCTTCAGACATAAAAAATCACCTGAACTTCACAAAGTGTACAAGGTGGGGTATTATCTGGTTGGGAGGGAGGGGGTGGGCTGAAGAGGAAAATGCTAAGATTCGAACCTACTACAGTACTACTGCAGTAAATGTTTTTTACGAGTGGTTGAAAAACGGGGGGTTGGACTGCGGGAATCCTAAAAAGGTGTGGGTAATTCAGGACAGGCGTACAATCTGGTGCTTTCAAAGTTCCAACGTACCTGATCAAACAGCTGTTTGCCAGTGGTGTTTGGCTGGATGGCAAACTCCAACTCTGCGTCCATAGTGGTAACTCTCACATTGATCTGTTAACAAGGAGAGGAAGAGAGAGAGACTTGCGTTAATTTATTTTAAGACTAAATATAGTATAATTGTTACATTCCCTCTTCCTGGCACCCCACCCCACAAACATATACCCACTTTGTCCATTAGCATGCTGCATTTCTTCAGGCATCAGCGTAGATATAGTGGTATAGCCACATTCACTGCATACAAAACATTTGAACACCATTTCTGAGGTGGGTTTTAAGGCTGTTGAAAAAATGGGAGAGAGCAGCCACTATGGGGATTCCTGGTCCATAAGAACCAGATATAAGTAGAAACAAAGAAAATCACTGTGGCTGATGTGTTACATAGTCTCTGTAAAGTACTTTGAACTGTATTGCCATCCAACTTAATACTAGAACAATCCTTGCATTTGTCATAGTGCTTTTCATGTCTTCTGGACGTCTCAAAAGCGCTTCACAGATTATACTGTATATTTGCGGGCGAAATGTGGCAGTCAATTGCGCACAGCGGTTAACTTAACTCCACTGGCAACTGTACATTCACTATTCACAACATCGTTACTCAGTGTGTAACAGTGCAACACAAGCGTAAACTGCACTGCAACAAGTAGGGACCGGTTCAAAAATTCATTAACAGGCGTAAAATTATTACCTGATAAGCGGGCACAGCCTAAGTGGCATTCAAAGGGAGGTTTCAGATTGTTAGCAATAGTAGCACAAGTTTAAAAGCAGATTTTGGCTACTTGTTATATAAACATATTAATTTTTTTATTAAAAAAGTACAACTAAGTTTTTTTTCCAAAAAATTGTGGGCTCAAAGGATTTAATTGTTAAATCCTTGGATGGGATGACTTTTATATCAAACTAGATTAAACTGACGGTGCCCAGTACCAAAATACAGTCAGTTAAAATTTTCATCTCGACCGACCACTTAAAATGGCTAGGTGTGCTTTATTTAGCCAGTGTACTGCGGGAATTGCTTCTTTTTTTTGGAAAAAAAAATCAGCCCAAAAATATGAAATTAAAATCAACTGATAAATGTGAAAATTTCAATTAACAAAAACTTTTAATAAAGTTTGCTGGGGATTACCTGGTATAAATGTAGGTACAGCCAAGTGTGAAGAATTATAAAATACAAATTTTACACATTAGCAACTTTTAATACATTTCAGGATTATGGCCTCAAGCGGCTTGCGCGCAGTCGGTCGATTACACAAAAATTTGCGACGCATCAAGAATCAACCTTTCCCAGCTTGTTGTTTTTACCCCCACATTAGACTATCATTTTATTATACCATTCATCAGAATAAAAGTCAATCTGAAGCAGCAAGACTTGATGAAGGTTCACATTAGTATTTATTATTATTAATAACCAGGGGAGAGACTAGCCTTTTGGCTAGTGGTCAGTTGCTCAGCCAGAAGTCATCGAAAGATCATATCACGCTGTGTGGATTTCAAGAAATCTACTTGAGTATGCACCAAAATCAACTGGCCAATCCTCTAGATATCACTCTTTTTTAAAAAAAAACAGTCTCAACTGATCAGCAGAGATCCACAGAGGTCAATTTGCTGCTTTATGTCAGAGGGCAGAGACTAAAATGAGTATCTTTCTTTCTGTACCCTAGCCAACAATTGCCCAAATAAAGCTGGTCACTCGCTTCATGGCTTGAACCCACAACGTTCTACCCCGGAACTAATAATAATCCATCCCCCAAAAAACCATAATAATAAAATTGGTCATTTAAATCCACGACTGTTTGTGGGACGTTGCTGTGTGCGATTGGCTGCCGCAGTCAATTCACTTTACACCGTATTCTGCGAAGCGCTTTGAGATGTCTAGAAGATGTGAAAAGCGCTGTAACAAAATGCGATGATGATGATGATGATTATTATTAATATTAAGAGTGCTACCAACTGTGAGCCAAGTGGGACACTGAAGCAACTCCCAATTTACTTGGACGGAGTTAATAGAGAAAGGTTTGCATGTACAGAAGTCAGAAATAATGGGTTCCTTGTTGGTGCTCTCAAATCAAAGCTGCAGCTGCTGAACGCGGAACAGCAGCGAGTAAAACACATCTGGACCATCATACTCTTGGCTAACACCCAAAATGGCAGAACCAGAATGAAAAACTATTGTGTGAAGAAAAATATTTTAACATGTAGCAAAAAATATCAACCCCCCCACCAACCCCATTACATGACTAGATATGGCTGATGACTGTGTAACAGAACCGCTCAGGTTTCCTTAAGTGGACAAGCGCAGACACGCAACCGATGTTAACAGTCGCTGGACTGCTCGGTAAAGTACTTCCAACTCACAGAGGACCTGCAGCAACACGCGTTGCATCAACTGAACAGAGCTGCTTAAGTCAACAAGGGCGACACATAAAGGCACCGCATCTCAATTCTAAGGAAGTACAGTAACTAGTTCTCCATTGGAAACATGCCGACATCAACCAACAGACAACAGGCTGACAAGAGGATTCTTTTTTTCCATTTGATTAGAATCTCAAGTCTAGACTGGTAATCCAGAGCAGTGTTGGGTGAGTGCAAAGAGAGAGAGAGAGAAATAGCTGTATTGTTGGTGGCATCATTTTTTAGATGAGAGTTAAACAAAGATGCAGTTTGTGCCTGCTCAGGTGAACCCTAAAGATACTGTGGGTGGGTGAAGGGGGGGGGGGAGATGGCAAAAGATATCAATTGATTTAGCTTCACAAGACAGTCACTTCATACAGATGTCTGGTTGAAAACAGGAAACGAAAAGCAAAGCTATTTTTATTTTTTTAACATCTCTTCAGCTGGTGTCCCGAGGTGGGAGGGCGGCAATGCAAGGTAGGTGAGAAACTAATACACATGCACATAATGAAAGGCTGCACCACCCCCACAATCACTCTTTACGTATCAGCGTTCACATAGTATGTCTTGGGAATGCTTTGCATTGACAGGGATCCAAGACATCCTACTTGAGTATGAGTTCGGGGACAGAGAGGAAATCTACAGAACTTTGGCATAGTTGTCAACAGAATAAGGCATACAACAGATGCCGTGATGTCCTCCCGACGTGAAAGGCGCTCTCTAAATATAATTGTGTTGTGGTTGTTGCTGCTGCACTGTGACACCTTTAACTGAAGCACCTTTAAACAAAAGATGAAGATTTTCATCATAGTAATAATTCTGGCATTTGATATAGCCGCCGCATTAGCTTCAGATCATTCTGCTCAGAACAAAAAACGTCTACAGAAGCTAGGCCAACGCCATAAACCTTGGACACCTTCCATTGCTCAACTGCAGTTCCTTCTTCAAGCCACGTCAAAACAGATTTCCAAATACAGCTGAGCAAGGAGTGAGAAAGGGGAATGGTCCATTTGCTTACTGCTGGAAAATTAAATGAGAGACTGGGCCAACTGATTAAACCCCAACATTGTATAGGCTTTGAATGATTAACCCAAACTATGTTCCAAGTCTTACACAACCAACTTCATTGGTGAAGTTGATTGAGCGCATAGCAGTCAAATGTTAAGAAGACCAAGGCCCTCCCGTTTGGCTCGCGCCAACACCTTCACACATCAGGCGCTGGCAGCATCAACCTCCATGGTTGCACACTCCAGCTCACCAAGCCAGTCAGGAGCCTAGGTGTCCTGTTCTATCCTCGACTGTCTTTCCTCCCCCTACATCCGAGCCATGACCAAGCCTCTTCTATGATGGTCCCATTGGTCACCCCAAATCCCCTCCTTTACCCTGCACTCTCCCCAATCCTGACCCCAGTTCGGGTCTGAAACATTGACTGTCCAGTGCCTCGGAATGTCCTCCTGACGTGACAGGCACTATACACATGTAAATTTTCTTGTTGTTAAGAGCCTGGAGACTAAATGAGATCAATAAAGAAAAACCTGATTGAGTGATTGAGGAGTTAATCCTGTTGAGTTCGTGTTCGCTCCCTCCCCCCCCCCCAAAAAAAAACTTTCCCCCCCACCCCGACAGCTCAACCTAGCTAACGAGTGATCACATACTTAGTCCCTATGATTAATAGTCCTCATTGGTGCAGTGTAAAGCAATGTGAGAGTCCTGGGCCATTGCTGGTGAGAAACAACCATAATCTACTCCCAGGAAGAAACCTTCGACTGTGATAAAACTTTGCCCCCTTGCCCCCCCCCCCCCCCCCCCGATACAGTTGATACTTCAGTCACAGGGCGGTGGTCAGAGTCAAAAGGACAGGGACGCAATGGGGTGGAGGGTTGATTGACGAGAAGCCTAATTTCTGCAGAGTCACCGCTGTGGTTTTTAATAGGACAAACAGGCCAATTCCTGTACGCTTTCACACGAGCAACCTCCTGCCTGCACAGAAGTTGAGGCCTTTAGAAACAGCAAAGAGGGAGGGTGCCTTTGTGGTACACATCCAAGCTAAATGCAACAACTGCAAGGCATGCATTTTTTTTTAAAACAACCCAAAGTAAAAGTTCAGTTCCATTCTGTACAAAGTCTAGCGTTCACGAGCTGCCACTTGACCTGCCTTTGTTTTTTTTATTGAAAAAAACTTCTAATACAGTACTTCCACTAGATCCTAACAGTAGACTGTCAAGTGATTCCTTCTCTCTCTCTCCGTTTCTCTGAAATTCAAGTCACTGCAAAGAAATTGTGCATCCAGCCATTTGGATCAGGTCCACTGCAACCACAAAAAAAGGTTCGCCACACACACCTCCCCATTGCCCCTTCCAAGTGCAAAAGTACAATTCTTCGTTACCCACCTCCACCCCCCCCCCAGTACTGTATCTTAAAAGTAGCGTTTTGCGGGAGCTATCTTTGTGAAGGTATGTTTAACTTTGAAATCATAAGGAAATGTGAAGAGCAACACTCGCAGGTTATAAGAGATATTTGGAGTCACTAATAATTCCCCTTCACCACAGTGGAACTGAAGGGGAATTCCATACAGTATTAATTTTTCATTAGTTCTAAGTGAGGGTTGTGGGGGCTATTTTAAATGCGAGCGCACGAGTTTCCCCAGAGATCTGGGCGGGGGGGGGGGGAGAAAAAAACAACACACGCCATTACAGATCTCAATTCAAAAAACACTTCCGCCTATCAGAATATCTGTATATATTTAAAAGCACACACGCACCACACTCATGTACAGTAGTAAAATGGGAGAAAGAAAATCAAACAGGGAGAACGATTTGATGCGTCAAGGTACAGATTCAGAATGGACAAGGCTGAACCCATTTCTTTACACACTTTTAATTAACGGGCGGAACCGGTTACCAGGAAGGGTGATCAAGGCTAGGACACCGATTATAGAGGCAGCTGAAGTGGGAATTCAATGGGGGTGGATATTCTGGAGGGATGACCTGTGTAAATCTGTGATCGCACGAGTGTTATGGTGTAGCAGGCAAGGCATAGATTACAAAACAAACCTTTCCCAAACAATAGGTAAGAGCAAGAATTTACTGAGCCTCGAGGCACAAGACTGAATAAAAGCACTTACCAGCGGAGATTTGATTTGCCCACAAAATATCCAGTCAATTAACTTGACGGTACACTCTGTGAAGCGCTTTGGGACGTGATTAGGCGCTGTATCGCACGCAAGGCTCATGATATTTATTACAGATAAGTCGTACTCTACATTTTCGTGGGCAATTTACAATCTTTGCACACGCAGGCATCAAAATTTCAATCATTCAGAGTATACTTTAAAACAAGATGCAATGCGAGAACTCTGCATTTCCTATCAAGTTCTCTCAACACACGCAGATTGTTTTTTTTGTGTGCAAGGCAGTGCAGCTAGCAATAACATGGATGCGATAGGCTAGATGCCTGGCCCCACCTGTCGAAATACTCTTTATAAATCCAAAGTATTATCCAAAAAATTGCCAACACTTACAGACATTTGGTGGTTTCCTTACTACAGGTTAAACTCCAGAACCAGCCCTGCAAGCAAGGAAGCAAGAGCCTCTACCAGGTCACATGAAAAGGCTTGCAATTTTTGTGAGGATTACATTCAATTAAGCCATTCCCCCATTTTGGTGTTGTTAAAGGAGTCATTCATGCCTCTAAATCTAACCTTAGTGGAAGTGGATTCAACCGGGTCCAGATTACTAGACAGTAGCCGACTTTACCACGCCGCTAGAATTCAACCATCTCAAGTTTGACTCATTTTTATTTAAGTCAGGTGAACCTCAGGTTGCAGCGAAGTGAAAGTTGTTCAGCTCCAAAACAGGACCCCCCCCCCCCCCCACCCACCGAGACCCGGTTGACCATAAAATGGCAGAATAAAGTGAAGCAAACCACAATAAAGTCTGTCGCGCACTTTAATTGATGACTTCAGAAGTGGAATAAGCTTGACGAGCAAGACAGAGGAACTAATGAAGGTCAAAAGGAACCAAAATTTAATGTGTGTGTGTATGTATGTGGTCAGCTGAATGGATAGAGCTTGATAGCTTCTACCATACACTGAAAGTTAACAGAACTTGTCCCATTGCACGAACCAGTCGCAACCAAAACGAACACAACACGGCTGCGTACAGTGAGCGGGTGGGGTGGGAGGTCAAACATTGGGAGGCCCACCACAGAAACCATTGTGCCCCACTTCCTCTCATTCACAGGTAGAGAAGGAAGTCAGTGGATTCCGTTGGACCAAAATAAAACACGAGTGAATGTGTAACCAGGGTTTTTCTTCTTGTTTTTTTTTAAAAAAAAGCACACACACACAACAAAAGTTTAACTGGTTAAATAAAACTGTAGAATTATTTTCGCTTTGGCAGATTTTACGGAGCTGCCTCTTAATATGACCTCAACCCTCCCTCTCCGTTATACGCAAGGTGTCCTGAGCTCCCACAGTTGACATTAGCAGAAGAATAACCCCCCCCCCACATCGAGCTCCTCTGCTGTCAAGCTCTCGGGAACGCGACCCTGGGTGAGGAGCGCTATACAAACGCAAGTTGTTGTTGGGACAGTTACCCTTGTGTTAAATAATGGCTCGGTTTCTAGCCCGCCAGCCAGGACGCTGCTAAATGTTACTTCCTGTGTACCAGGTGGCAGGAAGAGCAAGACTAATGCTATTTCCTGCGCTCTGCGCATGTGCAATAGGCAGAGGAAGAGATGTTAACGGTGTTCTGGGACAGAGCACACATGTGCACCACGCAGGAAGCAACATTGATTGTGTCCCGATGACCTAGAAGTCAAGACATACTGTATTTATTTCAAAAATGCCAAAGCAGTGAACTAGAAGGCTTTCTTCAAAAAAAATTATATATAATTTTTAATATATATTCTTTTGTTTTTAAAGCATTCGGTTATAAAGAAAGGCCAGAGAGATTGGGTAAAGACACAGTAAAATCCACTATCACTAGAACTAATGTCCTGTGTTAATTGAAGAAGTGTTTTTTAAGGATTTCCAAACTCACAAAAGCAGAAGAGTGAACCTTAAAACACGACTGATACATACGCAAACAAAAATCAACAGCTTGTCTATAAAGAATGTCCCAGCTCTATTCTAGAGGAACGCAAGCCTTTCCTTTCACTTTCAAGTGCTTGTTTTTACAGCATCCATTTAAGTCAAGAGCTCCCAGAACTGGCGTTGAGGGGAAACAGGGAATCAATTCCATCTGTAACCAGCCACTGAATACTGGTAGATCCACAGATCCACTCAACAAGAAATAGCTCCCTCAATGTAGCTCACGGTTACAATAACACACTAAGGAAGGGTAGGTTTCTGGCAAGCCGTGGAGAGTGCTTTTTGGGTTTTTCTTAGAAGTCAACAAATTGACACAAGCACTTCCCACGTTTATGTAACATAAAATAATCAGATTCACTGAAGAGCTTACATAAAAACTGCAACGTTCGAAAATACACAAGACTATCCCACAGGTTCTCCTTTGACCTTCTACTACCTAATCTTACAGGCTGCTCGTCTAATTGTCACCATTTCCTTTTCGTAGAACAAAACAGCAGGAACTCGGCTGCATTGGCCGATGAATCCCTTCCCCTTTTTCATCTGCTGTGGAGAGATTGGGGATCTAGTCGCCAAATTATCTTACTCATCTTCAAAAAGCTCGGCACATGAATGAAACCAGTCATTGTGACTGGTCTTCAAATTCTTTCACATAGGGGGAAACAAACGCGCATCAGCCCATGGTACATGGATATAATAATAACAATCGTTGCATTTGAGAGCGCTTTTCACGTCTTCTAGATGTCTCAATGCACTTCACAGAATATACTGTAAAATGAACCGACTATATAGAGTGGGCGAAACACAGCAGCCAAATGCACACAGCAGTGTCTCACATACAGTTGTGAATTGAAGTGCCCAATTTTTGGGGGGAGAGGTTATTATTAGGCGTGTGGAGTAAGGAAACTTGGCCAAGGTTTCACCCTGCCTGGAAATGAACCCAGGCCTCTCGCTTGCAAGGCGAGTGCTCTAGAGATGATTAAGGCACTGCATTTTGAACAAGAACCTTTCACTGCTGAAAGAATGATTAGGAAAGAACAATATTGCTTAACATCAATACACTGCACTTTAAAAAAATATATACTGTATATATGCTGAAGTCACCACTGGCTTGAAATTACACCGAGCCTTGGCCTGTAACACCATTTTGTCCTAAATTTAAGATTGTTCAAAGCTGTGTGTGTGTGTGTGTGGGGGGGGGGGGGTTCAAAAAATAATCTTCACCTTCTGAACAGACTTCCCTAATTAAGGTCAATTATAAGGACATTCCACAATTCTGCTCGATCTTACATTTTTTTTTAAAAATCTTTAAAAAACCCGGTACAGTACTATAGTTTGCAGGGGTTTTTTTTAACAAAGAGAACAAACAATGACAAAACGATTGATTCATACGAATGTCGAATAGAGTGAAGAGAAGATCGGATTGCCACTCTCAATTAAGGGAGTCCACGTTTAAAAAAAAATTCCCGATGGACCGCGAAATCTGAATTAAAAAGGCACCACGACTTCAACCACACAATGGCACCAGTGAGTGCAATGTCACCGGACAGCAGATACCACACAAACAGCAATGAGGCAGAACATTTAATAATGAGTAGCTCATCCTTTCTTAGCTATGGGAAGTGCCGGAAAGTTTACGTAGGGTTGGGGGGGGGGGGGAGGTTGGAAACTGCTTCCTTTTGGAACAAAAAAAAATCAGCAGATCATTGTGCAAGTCACATCTTCCAGAGTGAATAGTTTTGAAGCGACATCTGGATAGATGTACTGGCAAGGGAAGCCGATAAGTCGCTAATAATGTATGCACACGCACGCGCACGCACACATAAAATCTGCTGTAGGAAAGAGGAACAATCTACCAACATTTGTAGAACCAGACTTTGGGTGGGGCACACTATCACAATGCTTGCATCATGGGAATTCACGAAATAGTAATGATCTGAGAGAGAACTGAAGCAAGCCTATTTAAATTGGATGGATGTGGTTGGGGGTGGCTGGGCGGGGAGAGGGGAGAGAGAGAAAATTCAACGCAATCAAACTCTGGTACTGTTTGTCGGCCGTCTTCTACAGCTACAGTGACAATGCCTCAGATAATATAGCTTGGAAACATGGCCATTCTAACACCTCCTTTTGTCCCAAGTATAACGGATGCTTTTTCACTGGGAAAGTTTGCTCGCAAAATTATACAGTCAATCCACCTTAACAGTGTATCCTGTGAAGCGTGCTTTGAGACGTCTCAAAGACGTGCTAAGGCGTTGCATCGAACGCAGGGATTATTATTCCTATTATTATATTTGAGTTTTCTAATAAACCAGAGCGGAGAAAACTTCAGGAGTTTGATCCACAAACTGCCAAGATTGCAACTGAGTACGGAATTAGCATTTCCTAAACCTTGCATCTGTCATGTTGAATCATCTCAAAGTACTTTGGAGGGTAATTGCTATCAAGTGTAGCGACTATTGGTAAGCAAAAAAAATGTAGTGACTGTATTTATAGCCCAACGCAGGAGCCAATTTGCTCACAGCAAGATCCCACAGAAACAGACACCAAGGGAATGACTTCAACATGAGGGATGATTGAACTAGCAATAAAAAAAATTACATATATTGTATATAGCATTCTGGTGTTAAAGTCTTTTCCTCCTCTGTAAAGGATGGAGATACATTCAGGCTAATGAATTTGTGTGGCTCAGAGCACGTGCACTGCTAAGCAGGCTTCATCTATCAACCACACAAAGCCCCTCAAAACGCTCTTTCCCAATGGACTCCTCTTTAGGCTGATGACCTTGGCTCAGCCTACACAGCTCACAACCAAGGCGAGGTCGAGAACTGAAAACGACACGTCTCCATGTGCGGATAATTAAGCAGCCAGCACTCGTGGGTGTTAGATTCTACTGAAGCAGCTTTTTTTTTAAAACAAAAAAGGTGGTTTCCATGGCAGCACCAAAAAAAAATACACTTCCTTTATCGAACCGTCTTAATTACACAGAATCTACAGTGCAGGCGGTTCGTTAAGGAGACCGGGGGGAAATACTCGCAGATCCTGGTGACTATCTTCTGCCATGTTCTACAACAACAACAAAATGACACTTGTATTAGTGGCACATTATCACGTCAGGAGGACGTCCCAAGGCGTTGGACAGACCCGAGTTGGGGTCGGGGGCAGTGGAAAGTGGGGGATTTGGGGTGACCAATGGGACCGTCAAAGAGGAGGGTCGAAGCGGGACTTGAAGGAGGCCAGGGATGGGGTCAAGGCTGAGGGACTGTGGGATGGAATTCCCGAGGTATTGGGCAGAGTGGTTGAAGGCTCGTCCTCCAACAGTGGGGCGGGTGGGTCGGGGGACATGGAGCAGGCTGGAGCTTACAGGTGACTTACTGCAAGAGGCCTCGGGCTAACTGCTCATAGCAAGCAAAAATGTAGTCGTTTCGCAGGACAGTGTGCATTGTGTGTTGACCGACAAATTTGGTATATTGACACAACAGGTGCCCAATGCCGGAGTGCAAGGCTTTCCAAACAGATTGCACATGGATCCTTGAGTCAGTTTTTCCAAGACAGAAAGCACACGTGTCCAGCAGTTTCAAAATAGCCTCTAGGAACAAGAATGGATGACTTAGGGCACAGGGAGAGAGAGACTCCAGGCATTTTTGTAGCACCAGCATTTATGTGGTTTTCCTTCTGCAAATAGTTTTCAAAAAGTAACTGAGTGCCACAAGTCAGAGTTGTGTTATGGTGGTTTCCACTCCCCCACTACCACAGTGAGCTATTCTGGGAGGGGATATCACAGTGAGCTATTCTGGGAGGGGATATGCAGGTATTTCAAGGAACTGTTAATGGTTGACCATCCTATAGAGTGCGTTAATGAGACTTAAGAGGTCTCTCTCTGCCCGCACCCTTTGGAACTCCATCCCACAAGCCCTTCGCCTTGCTCCCTCTCTTGCCTCCTTCAAGGCATGACTCGAGACCCTCCTTTGCAACTGTGCTTCCTACCCCCTCCTACCCGATTTGCCCTTCCTCGTCTCAATCTTGTCCTGACCGTTCAGCGCCTTGGGACGTCCTCCCAACACGAAAGGCGAGCGACAAATGTAATTTTATTGTTGTTGTGTGTGTGTGTGTGTGTGTGTGTGTGTGTGTGTGTGTGTGTGTGTGTGTGTGTGTGTGAGAGAGAGAGAGAGAGAGAGAGAGGGAGAGAGTAGGCTCTTCCAACTAAAGCCACAGCAGTCAAGACAGTCAGTCCTAAGAGTTTCTGAGCAGTCACAAGTCAGAATTTAGAGGCCTCTCTCAACTTTTCTGGGTCACAGGAAAAGCACGTTAGAGTTTCTGCTCCGAGCAAGTCTGAATGCAGTAACATGTCATTTTGCAAGTGCAGCAGTGTATTGCATCAGACTGCAGCAACGCACAAGACTTGGATAAACAAGTTCAAAGTAAGTTTATTTCGAATCGTGTCCCATCAACGTTTGACAGAATACCCTTTATATATATATATATATATATTCACACACACAGATATTGCTGGAAAAACTTCACGCCGCGAGCTGATCTGAAGGAACACGAGTGGCTATCAACTCAGCATAAGTTCAGCATTCAACCCCACCCCAAACAGCACCCCTGCACAGCAATGAGCCAAGAGGAATTTTAAACACATAGAAAAGCGTGAAGACACTAACTTTAGCGTAAGCAGCCGACTAAACAGCTGCGGTTCAACCAGATGGTGTTTTTTTTTTTAAAAAAAAAACATTTGTCAAACTCGACTCCCACCCAGCAGCGGACTCGTATTATAAGGCAGGAATAGAAAACAGATGAGTTGAGCAGCAGCACACAGTCAAGGAAGTGTAAACTAATCCCCACTGAAGTGGCTTTGCCCGACTGCTAACAAACCAGGATATTGGCTCCTACCGCCAAAATTCACAACTTCCTACACCTTCAGCTAAACAAAACGGGAAATTCATTAAAAGCAGCCGCGTGACATTTTGAAAAAGGTCATCGAGGCTTTCGCTGACAGAAGTCGATCTTGAGAGCAAACTTCTAAACGACAAGACCATTCCCCTAACCCAACGCCAACCCCCCCCCCCCCCCCCCACTCCCTCCACACCTCTCGCTCCCCCTCTCTATTCCCAGGATTATACACGTATAAATAGCTTTGTCTGCCCAGAATCTATGCACCAATCGCATTTCCTACCAGTAGAAAAAAAACACAGCCGGAAGGAACATCTGAGTGCCTTCCATTTGAGCAGATTCACTCAATTCAGTGTGTGTAAAAAAAAAAGTTATTTATAGGTTTTCTGTACCAGACAGTACAGGGGATTGTAGTTCTCTATGATCTCATCCATCCATCCAACAGGCGGTTCAGTCAAAGCCAAGTGTCAGGCAACAAAGGCAACTGACTCACTGCACCCAGTCTACAGATTGGTGCTGTGACACTGGGGTTTTTGCTGCCAGCACCCATCACATGCATCTGAAACTCTCAGCCTCAAGAGCAATGGGAAGCAGAAAACCTGTCTTAACAACCCTGGTGATGTAACCCAACCAGACTCCCAAGAACAAGATTCAAATTCAGCTCAAGGTTTCCGAAGAAGTGCATACAAAGCTGTTTGACGCAAAATAATTTGCAGGTCCCGAATTACACGAGAGTGAGAGAAAAAAAAGGGCTCTTTAGGAACAAAGCGGATGCCTTCATAACCGCTCGGGAGGCTGAATTACAGCAAGAATGCTTCAGGTTATTAGTTGTGCTGTGATTGTTTTTTTAAAAAAAATTCTAGTTTCAGTCCTGGTTAAACTAGGTTAAAACTCAATTGAAATCCACAAGGCAAAACAAGCTCTCCACAGTTGAAGGGCTGCTGTTCCTCAGGTGTTTTATTAACCAACTGAAACTGTTTTATTAATAAAACTGGACACTGCTGGTGTGAAATTAATAAACTGGGTGAAAGGCTTGAGGGAGTAAAAGGCATTGCAGTAAAATCTGACACCCCCTTTTCCTCTGTTTCTGCCAACACTGGCACTCATTAGGGTTTGGTTTGAGACATTAGGTTTGTTTCACACAAAAGCTGTATTTCACTTCATTCCTACTTATGCCGTTAGCACTTCAGCATTCTTAACGTAGAGCAACATTGAATGCTATATCAGACACAGTGACAGGAAACCAAACAGCTACCAATACAATATCAAATGAAACATTTCATAATAATAATCCTTGCACCAAAACATGGCAGCCAATCGCGCTCAGCAGTGTCCCACAAACAATCGTGGATTGAAATGATAATTTTTTATTATTGTGGGTTTTTTGGGACGGATTATTATTAGGTGTGTGTGTGGAGTAAGGAAACTTGCCCAAGGTTTCGCCCTGATCTGCCTGGATTCGAACACAGGTCTCAAGCTTTTAAGGCGAGTGCTCTAACCACTCTAGCTACTTTACAAGAGTTTGAGGGGGAGGAGGCTTAGGGAATAAGAGGGAATGAGAGCGAGAGAAAGGAAAAAGTAGATTTAATTAAACAGAAATGTTGAGGAAAGGAGTAATTTATCAAAGCGTTATTAAAGGAATAGCTAAATTAGAAAACCATGAACAATGAAGGGAAAAGGGTCGATCCCTGCAGTAAATTTGCTAGAACAAAAAGGAGAGAGAAATTGAACATGTTCCTTCAGTTCCAGAATTCAATTTCCTGTTTACTGAGACTAGGAGCTGCAGGGTTTTTTTTTTGAGGGGGGGTGGTGGAGAGGGTGGGGGGGAGAGACGCATCTATTATATTTCACAATCATTCTGTGAGAGCCATTTCCCCCTGCATTGATATTAGTGGCAATACCAGATTTTATTGCCTGAACATCTCGCCTCCATTGGCAGAGAAGCCTCAAGACAAACATTTGTTTTCTTCCCTCCGCTCCCCCGCCAAGGCCCACACCACTGGAAAGCTTATTCTTATTTCAACATTTCACTGACTAAAGCCATACATGAAACCTTATTCAGCCGAGGAGAAATTGCCAGTGCAACGTTGAACCGATTACTTAAGCAGGACATCAGCTCACCTTTTCTTTTTCTTGGCAAAAACCTGGACATTCCCCCAGTTGCTGAATTAGCGGCTAAAAGGACTTGCTTTTAATTGGTCTCTCAAATTGCAAGTCAAGAAAAGCCACCACACCGCACAGTTCGTAGCACAAAAGGTCATTTCACACCTTCGGTGGTTACTGTAAGATTTGATGTTCCAGAATTTATAACATGGTTTCGCTCAATAACATCACTGCTCAGCAGTTATAACATTGGGGACTTTCAATAATGCATCAGCCTAGATCCAGACGATGTTTCCTGAAAACTAGTAAAAGCTTCAGGCATCATTTTTGAAGAGTTTGAGACTCCCTCACCACCACCTGACGTGAAAGACACTATAATAATAATCCTTGCATTTGATATAGCGCTTTTCACATCTTCTAGACAGACGTCTCAAAGCGCTGCACGGAATATACTGTAAAGTGAATTGACTGTATATTTGTGGGCGAAACACAGCAGCCAATTGCGCACAGCAGTGTTCCACAAACAGTCTTGGATTGAAAGGTAATACTGTGTTTTTTTGGGGGGAGAGATTATTATTAGGTGTGTGGGGTATGGAAACTTGCCCAAGGCTTCAAAACAATATCAAAATGCAAGGATTATTTTTTTAATAATTCCTTCTGCATCACCTCAAGGCCCTTTGCAAAAGCACATTTAAATTAATTGGTCTTAAGCTCAGGTCAGCTCTGTTTCAATATTATTCTGCAATAGCTTTGGGCACAGTTGCAAGCTACAAGCCCAATCTAGTGCTTATTTTCCAGCTAATAAAATCAAATAAAAGTTTAAGATGCACATACATACTGTGGTTAGTTAGAAATGGACAGTACACAAAGTACTGGTTCAGTATTTTATCAACTGAGCTAACTCAGTCAATTTCAATTTCCTGCGGATTAAATTGTATTACAACATCAATGAGTGACAAGAAAGAGTTTGAAATCCTATTACTGAAAACTAACAAATCTTCCCTCCCATCACTCAATGCCAGAACTTCAGAACTCTCTCTCTCTCACACACATACACTTTATTTTAAAATTTCCCACGATTTAGGGCAAACATTTAAACACTTTTCTGTTGGCCCAGGTTATGATATTCAGATATCAAACCAGTCTTCAACAGTCACTTAAAGGGGTGGGTTAAAAGCCAATATGTATAATATATATTCTCTGCCAATAGAGGCGAGATGTTCAGGCAATAAAATCTGGTATTGCCACTAATATCAATGCAGGGGGAAATGTATATATACACACACACACACACGTATCCCTCTCCAAACCGCGGGGGATACGTTCCTGGAAACCTCTGTGGTTGGTAAAATTGCGGTTGGAAAATACAGGGCCCTATGGGAAACACGGGGATAGGGGAAGTACGTTTGCTTTTTCGCGGTTGGGAAATGCAGAGCCCGATGCGAAACATGGGGATACGGGGAGTAAGTTAGCGTTTAGTAAAACTAAACACAAAAAAAGTACAGTTATAACATACATGGGGATAGGGGGAGTAAGTTTGGGCGCATTGGTTGCCAGGATCCGCAGCAATCCGCAAGGCTGTCTGGTGAAATAGAGAGAAGGTGAGTCAGAGAGAGATACACTTACACAGAGAGAGAGAGAGAGAGAGATCTGCAGATCCTGGCAGCCAATGCTCCCAAACTTACTAGCTAGGCTGCGGAGAAGCGACAATAAATTCATGTTACGGGTATAGGGGGAGTAAGTAGATCCACGAGTGCAGCTAGACCACGTGGGGTAGTAAAGATGCTGATAGGTCGGAAACGCGGATGAATACACACACCAGTACGCAGATGAATGCGGTCCCTTGTTTGGAAGAGTGAAATTTGAAACCCACGGATTTAAATCGCGGATGCGCAAAGCGCATTGCCGCAGTTGGCGAGAGTTGGCGCATTTAGCAAACCATGGATGCATGAGTTTCGTGGTTGATGAGGCCGCCATTGGGGTGGGATACCTGTATATATCTATATATATATATATATATATATATGGAGGTTGCTAAATGGAGGTGGTTGCTTCAACAGGTGACTGTATACAAGTCGAAGATTTATTCCTTTTGACTGAGGCTCACGGGGAAACGGGCTTCAGAGTGAAACTTCACCCCACCATCACGTGCTTACAGGTCGCGTTAATTTCACGCCCCGTGGCAAGTTAATCGCAGGGTGTGATTAACAGCAAGCAGTAAAGGTTCAAAGTGACCCAATCAACTGAAAAAAAGGTTTTGCGATGGATTGAGTTGACTACTACCCCAGAAGTAAAATACAGTAGTATACTATTTTTAGCGTCAATAAAACACAATGAACTTTTCTAGAAACAATACACACTTTATGATTCACTGTCGCAAGTTTCCTCATCTTTGAATAGGGAGGGACAGCAGACAAAAAAAACACACACATACAGTCTCACTTTGTGACAGCACTCGAGAAAAATTCCGACTTCCTTGTCTTCTAAAAAAGCACTGATCCACAGTTTTTTTTAATTTTTTTTTTTTTTTTTTTTTTTTAACAGTTCTGTACCTGCCACCCTTCCTGAGAACTTCGCCCAGATGATCATTTCAAGTGCGAATCCAATGGTCGTTCTTTATGAGAGCATACATACAGCGAGTCTTATCTTCTTGTATGTCGCTAACGCAGAGCTCAAAATAGTTTGTATACACAGTACAAACAATTGTGGCAAAGCCTGTCTGCCCATAAATAATCCTCCCTCTTCAGCGCACAAGGTTTGGAGCACAGATGAAGGGTAGTATCTCCTCTCCCATATAGGTCATAGACGAGAAACTGGTTTGGCCAGTCTCCATCCACACTCCAGTGAACACCAACCTTCAGCGGTATTTGGCTGGGGGAACATGGCAAAGTTTTTCTAAACCATCGCCGGCCATTCTCTCCAGTCACCTTTGCCTCCCACCTCTCTTCCGGCTTGCTGAGCGCCTCGAAACGGCTTTTGATAGAAGCCCGTTGCGATGCAATCCTACCTGAAAGGCGTTTATATAAGAAGGAGCTGCTGTATGGAGGACAAACAGCAGCGATTTAAGTAGCCTCACCCGTTCGCTTCTTGAGCGCACAAGAAAATACCACCGCTCCACTTTTGGGACACATCAACAAACTTTTCCAGGCTTTCACATGCCATGTCAAGACATTGGTTTTTCACGCCACAACACTAGGCAACGTCAAAAGCTGTCGAGTAGCACATGACCGCCTCAAACATGCTGACAATTTGTGCCTACGAGCTCAAAACAAAAAGTTAATGATGCAACACACTGCCACAGACTAACCTCAACACCCATGACTATACATCAGACGATGACTAAAATGGCAAAGCAAAATACACTGGGAAACTAATAAGGGGAAACGCGCAAGTCGCGTTGGTTGGGACCGCCCTGACCTGCCTGGATTCGAACATAGGTCTCACGTTTGTAAGCCGAGTGCTCTAACCACTGAGCTACAGGGAGCACCACCATGAAGCCGGCCGGTTTATATATTGACGGGTCAGGACGCCATTTGCCTCACTTCGATACGACCGGTGATTGCTGGAGTAACGGAGGGTGGTGGGAGGGGGAAAGGGGGAAGGAAGCATTTACGAGTTACTCGGTGATTAATACAAACCAGGGCACAGACATCAAAGTGGTTTCGCGAGGAAGCTGAATGGGGCTCGGGCGGATATATGACTTGGGCGATCGTACGATTCATAAACACAACACTTATGTGAGTTTGACTGCCTCCGTCTGCTCACAATGGCCTCGCGCTTGGTGGGAGACCATGAGGACGAGCTGGAATAAGACACCCATTGTCTCCTTGCGGAAAGAAAAACACACAGAGCGAGATGAACAGACGACTGGTACCAAATAAACTCTTCGGAAAAAGCTGCTCTGAAATGAGGAGAAACAACTCACTCCAGCCACTCCTCTTCCCCCCCCCCCCCCACCACCGCCAATAAAAAAAAATGACTCAAAAGAATGACAAACACATTGATAGAATGCTCTGTAAAGCATTGCAGCATCACAGCATCACGCAACACAGGATGTGAGACTCTTCACCACTTCCAGCACTCGCAGGTGGAAAGTTACTTAAGACAAAACTGCATATGTTGACCTGCAACATTAGCACAAGTCCGCAGTCGACGCACTTGACAGTATCAGGGGTCCTGTCGCTCAGTGGTTAAGAGCACTCGCCTCGCAAGCGAGAGACCCGGGTTCAATTCCAGGTAGGGTCAGGGGGCGAAACCTTGGGCAAGTTTCCTCACTCCACACACACGCCTACTGGATAATCCCGGGGGGGGGGGGAGGGGGGGAAATAATAAATTGGTCATTTCAATCCACGACTGCTCGTGAGGACGCTGCTGTGCGCAATTGGCTGCCGCGTTTCGCCCACAAACACACAGTCAATTCACTTTACGGGACATTCTGTGAAGCGCTTTGAGACGTCCAGAAGACACGAAAAGCGCTGTTTCAAGTGCAAGGATTTATTATTCTGAAAAGATGCCTCTACAGTCATTGTTGAACTAAATTGAGTAAATTCATCAGTGTGACACGTGAGGGGGGGAAAGGAGGGGAGGGTGGGGGGGGGGGGAGAAGGATTAAAGTAACCTTATGCAAGCAATGCTAAGCAAAGAGACTTCAAGCACAGTTGAATACGGGCTGCTTAAAAAAAAGGGCTTCTAGAATGTATCAATGACTTTCAGTTTGCGGCACCACACCCTATCAGACTAAACTCACCATTCGGGTGCTGAATAGAGGATCTGTTTGCAAAGGAGGGAGGGGTTGCAAAAGAGAGGAAGTACATTTGTGTGTAAAGCTCGAGCGTTATTTCGGGTTTTTTCTTCAAGTAACTCCCAGTAACTGTACAGATTTTAAGCATCTTAAGTGTCAATCGATTTAAGGGAGGGTTTGTGTGTTGAAAAGTCAGCCGGCTTTCACTTCTCCCAAAACAATGAATTACTCTTAATAAGTGGAAGTGCAGTACTGCTTGCCATTAACTTCTTTCACAGAGGATATATTGTACTTCACACACACGTGCACACGCACACACACACGCACGAGAGAGAAAGGATTAGAAGTATACTGGGGGAGACCAGGAGAGGGAAATATTAGAATGGGCGGAGGCTCATTTGCCAAATCCCTGCAGTTGGTATGGTGCCTTTCATGTCAGGATAACTTCTCAAACCATTCACAGACTTGCTGCAAAAGCGCAGTAACTATTGCAGTTTTTTTTTTAAAAAAAGATGAACGAGGCATAATAATTTGCACACAGCAATGCCCCACAAATAGCTACGAAGGTACGCCTAGAGAGAGAGAGAGAGAGAGAGAGAGAGCCAGGCCAAGAATTCCGGAGAGAAAAAACTCCCTCCACTTTTCAAAGCATGGGTGTCATGGAATCTTTGACGTCCACCTGAACGGGCAGACAGACAGGATTATTGTCCGTCTTGGTTTAATGTCAAGTCTTAATCCAAAACTTGGCGCCTCCCACTAAAACTCAGCTCACCCACGGCGCACTCACTGCCTTCGATACCGCAACCCAGTATAGGCCAGCTCCAAGTTTGAATTCAGAGACGAGAATAACCGCTAACCGAGTCGGGCTGAATTCAAACACTGGTCCCAACTATTTGAGCCGGTTTGATCGCCGTGGTTTCCCTTCAGCGATTCAATTTAGCAATTTTTTTTTTAGCGTTGGAAACCCTGGCTCGTAAGAAATTGTTTTTTTTTTAAAAAAAAACTAGCCAACTCAAGCGATCACCATCTTCAATATTTGGGTTGCGTGGGTTTGGGACCGGGAGCCCGTTTAACAAACAGAATGGGCAATATCGGTACATCGGAGGGACGCAGCAGCAGTCCAGGTGAGAGGAATTCACACCTGTCCATTGTCGAAACTAAAAGCCACACATTTACTGTATATCTTTCCTTCAGCCATCAGGATTTCCATAACCAAATTAAGACCAATTTCTCCCATTCACTGTATATAATAATCCTTGCATGTGATATAGTGCTTTTCACATCTTATCAACGTCCCAAAGCGCTTCACAGAATATACCGTAAAGTGAATCGACTGTATATTTGTGGGCGAAACACAGCAGCCAATTGCACACAGCAGCGTCCCCACAAACAGTCGTGGATTGAAAATGGCCAATTTTATTATTGTTATTTTGGGGGGGAGGGATTATTATTAGGCGTGTGTGTGTGGAGTAAGGAAACTTGCCCAAGGTTTTGCCCTGACCTGCCTGGATTCGAACACAGGTCTCACGCTTGTAAGGCGAGCGCTCTAACCACTGAGCTACAGGAACTCCACGTGAAGGCTAAAAGAATGGGTGTGGTCAGCTTCCACATGTACATGGATCCAACTAACATCAGTGACCTGATTTGTCACCAACACCCAGGAAAATTGCAGGCGAAATGCTGACATTTTTCATTACTTTCGTCGCAGCATCATTACTGGGAATAAAGAAAACACTTTACTGACTTCCCTCTTTTGAGAAAAAAAATCTAGGAATCCATCTAGGCTTTGGGTAATCTCAACTACTGAGGAAACCATAATACAACAAATGCCACTCAAATCCATTCACTAATTAGCTAGTTCAGATTCATCTTGGGGCGGGAGAAGGGGAAGAAAATCTTAAATTGAGAAGTTTAGCTTTTCGACCCGAAAAGAAAGTTTCAGGCAACTTTCTTTTTTTAAAAAAAATATATTTTATGCAAGTTAGGAGTTATAATGTGAAACCAGACCGTTCTGAATGAAGGATGGCTTGATCTAACCTAGGGGAGGGTGGGGTGAAAACTAAATTGAGATTTTTTTTAAAAAAAAGGATCTCTGTGCTAAGTTAAGAGGACTTTATGGCGAGAACCTGCCAAACTGCCAAATAAGGCGCTTCCATTAACGACTGGACTACTGTTAGGAAAGATGACGCATAGCAGGAAGCTTTGAGTCACTTCAGTTCCACCAACTTTAGTTGGAAGAAAGCCAACACACACACACTCACAGAAAGAGAGAGAAAAAAGTAAGTTTTGTATATTAAAAAAAACTTTCTCCCTCCAAAAAAAGTTCAAACCGACGAATCAATAAATTGCACCCCCATTCTCACACAAAAATAGCCGATATAAGGTACTTTAAGGCAAGCCAGCAACTGTATTTTTTTAACAAAAAATACTGTATATATACAGTATTTTTGTTCTGCTCTGAATACTGTTCAGAGTAGGTTTTGCTTTGTAAAACTGTTAATAGCTTAACAAAACCAATCTCTCTCTGATACACACACATGTGTATATATATATATATATATATATAGACACATACATTGAAATAGAGGAACAGTTTACTTGTTTTTAAATAAAACACTGTGTCTGTGTATTTGGTGGGGAGGGGGAGGGGAGGGGGGGGGAGGGGAGGAGGAGGAGAGATCCCGCGTAAAAGTAGCGAGAAAAAAAAGTTACACGAGGTCAGTTGTAGATGGGGAGTCAAATTGCATTGGGGGGGGGGGTGGGGGGAGGAGTTGGTCTGTGTGTGTGTCTGTGTGTGTAGCTGAGTGAGTGAGTGAGTGAATGGAATGGAATGGAATGGAGTTGGAAGTTGAATGGGAATAGAACGCCAGCGCCGGCCCGTTACAAAGTAACAGTTTGCGACACCGCGCCCGAACAACCTAACTTGGAAAAGGTGGGCGGCGCCCGACGACCCCCTGCTGGCCCCTCCCCCTCCCCCACACCCTTTGTGACGGGCACCGGGCTCGGCCAATCGCGGCGCGCGGCCCGTCAATCAAATAAAGATCAGAGTAGACCCCCCCCCCCCCACACCGGCCAGCACTTTAGGTTGCGCCCCCCCTTCTCTCTCTCTCTCTCTCCCCAGCCCAGGGTCAGTAGCGTGGTTAGTAATGCACCAGAGGAAACGATGGCAACAACTCGCTACCAACACTCTGAGCCGGAAAAGTGTGTTTCTTACCCAAAAAAAAGTATATTTATTCAGGGGAGATTGTTTCTGCGGCTGGGGGGAGTGGGTGGGGGGGGGAGGAGAGGTATTTTTTGATATATATACACCAAATATATATTTACCGGTAGATAAACTATTATATTTAGGTAACAAATATATATATATATGACACTTGTAATTAAAAAAATGGGTAGACTGTACGGTATTACTGTACGTAATGTAAAGCGGGAGTTTCGAGGTCATTGGCATTTCCCAACAAATAAAACTAAAACCAATAAACACATCAACTTTTCCCCCCCCAAAAAAACAACTTCCAAAAAGGTAATCCCGGCTTTGTAATAATGCTGTATATTACACACACATAATATACACACACACGTATATACTACACACACATATATACCCACAACATATACGCACACACATAATATATATACACACATATTATACATACACAGACATAATATATACACATAATATATGTATATACACACACACACAAACGTTAAAAAAAATCAGAAACAAATCTAGTTGAGTTTTAGTGGGAGGGGAGGAGGGAGAGAGAATATTACTTCTAAAAAAAGTTTTGTTTTTTGCCCGAATCAGGCTGACTCTGGCGTGTACTTACCGTTTTAGGCATTTTGTCTCCTCTCTCTCTCTCTCTCTCTGTGTGTGTGTGTGTGTGTGTCTGTGCGCGTCTGTCTCTGGTTGCAAACTGAAATAAATTGCTGGGGAGAGTGGAGGGAGGGGAAGGGGGTTTGAATATTTAAAAAAAGTGATCAGTTCTAACCAATCCCCGCCTTTTTTTTTTCCTCCTCCTCTTTCTCTCTCTCTCTCTCTCACTCTTTTTCTCAAAACCAGATGTTGACTTCTTCTGCCCACCCCCTCTCCCTCTCTCTTTCTTTCTCTCCTCCCCTCTCTCTCCTCCCCTCTCTCCTTCTCTCTTTCGCTTTCCTCTCTTTCTTTCTCTCTCTCCCCCCCCACCCCTCTTCTCTTCTCTCTCTCTCTCTCTCTGGTCGCTTTTCTGCTCGGTGTGTTCGCGAATCAATCGCTCGCCACTCTCTGGGGGAAGAAGAAATCAAATCAGTCCCTTTCTTTACAACTGCCTGAGCCTCCCCCCCCCCCCCCCCCCCCACACACACACTGTCTCAAAACTGAGTCCTAAAGCCTCCCTCTAGCCCAGGTCTGTTTAGTATGCAACACAGTGAGCCACGGCTTCCTGCTAACGGAACTTCAACGTCTGAGAGTCTGACACCACACCCAGGAAAAGGATCACATTTTTAAACGATGAGCAAACAGACCCCGCCTCGACACTGCAAACGCCACTGACTCCCTCCCTCTGTCTGTCTGTCTGTCTCTCCCTCCCTCCCTCTGTCTGTCTCTCCCTCCCTCCCTCTCTGTCTGTCTGTCTCTCCCTCCCTCTCTGTCTGTCTCTCCCTCCCTCCCTCTGTCTGTCTGTCTGTCCCTCCCTCCCTCTCTGTCTGTCTCTCTCTCTCTCCCTCCCTCCCTCTCTGTCTGTCTGTCTGTCTGTCTGTCTCTCCTTCCCTCCCTCCCTCTGTCTGTCTGTCTGTCTCTCCTTCCCTCCCTCCCTCTGTCTGTCCCTCCCTCCCTCCCTCCCTCTGTCTGTCTGTCTCTCTCTCACACCCTCCCTCCCTCTCTGTCTGTCTGTCTCTCACACCCTCCCTCCCTCTCTCTGTCTGTCTGTCTGTCTGTCTCTCTCTCACACCCTCCCTCCCTCTCTGTCTGTCTGTCTGTCTCTCTCTCACACCCTCCCTCCCTCTGTCTGTCTGTCTCTCTCTCACACACAGACACACACACAGACAAGACAGATAGACAGGTCACGGTAATCTTGCTCAAAAGCACAAGTCAGGGCAAGGCGTTGTCACTTTTAACGAGTAACAATCCCCTCGCGGCCGGACCGCGTCTCGTTCACCGCCCTCCTCGGGGAGCCGGCCGGCCGGCGTCTCGGAGCGCTTACGCAGAATGTACCGCGGAGTGAAGGGGCCGGTGTGCGTTTGCGGGCGAAACGCGGCAGCCAACGGCGCAAAGCGGCGGCTCTCCCCCCCCCCTCCCCACATACACACACACAAGTCATGGGTGGAAACGACCCAATTTATTATTGGGGGGGGGGGGGGGGATTATTATTAGGCCCGCGGAGCATTTGGACAATGTGGCTGCCCTGACACATGGCCATAGATTCATCTTTCGCCGTGACCGCTTCAAATATTTTATGTATAATATATATATCATTTATATATACGATAATATATATGTATGCTATATATAAATATTATACATGTATTATATTGTACATGTGTATTATTATGTATAATATTGTGTATTATATATGTATTATATTATGTATTATATAAAATATATATTATATATCAAATGTTTTATGGATATATATATATATATATACTGTTGGCACAGTGGTGTGAAAGTGAGACTTAATGATTCAGAAAGTCCGATTCAATTCTCGGTCTGTGCTCTCCTGGTGTTGCCAGCTCGTTCACGGAATTACACAACAATAATAAACTGATCACTTCAATCCACAGAAGACGCCAAAAGCGCTCTTATCAAAATGCAAGGATTATTATCATTATTATTATTATTATTACTACTGCAATAAATCTGCCAGTTGACCTCAAGGTTCTGGGGCCAGAGAGGAAACCCATCAGACAGTCTTCTTCCTCCTGATTGCTCTCTAGTGAATCCTGCTGGGAAGTGCGTGTGTGTTGTTGTCCAGCCAGGGATCATATTAACAACAACAGCAATAGTCCTTGCTTTCGCCATGGCGAGTTTTCACGTCTTCTGGACGTCTCAAAGCGCTTCACAGAATATACAATGTAAGGTGAACTGATGGTCATATTTGCGGGCGAAACGCGGCGGGCAATTGCGCACGGCCGCGTTCCCCCACAAAACAGTCGTGGATTGAAACGAGCGATTCCCCCAAAAATTGGCGGGGGGGAGAGATTATTATTAGGCGGTTGGAGTAAGGAAACTTGTCCAAGGTTTTGCCCCTGACCTGCCTGGATTCGAAACGCAAGTCTCACGCTTGCAAGACGAGTGCTCTTACCATTGAGCTCCAGGACCTCTACAGGGATCTGATGGGGTCTGAGATTTGTACGTGCCAAGTGGATGGACGAATGAATGGGGTTTTCCGATCGCTGTTCGGTCAAAGTCCGCATTTCGTCCCGACAATCTTATCTCTTGAGATTTCCACGTCCAGATGGGAATGCGTGGAATTCTCTGTTTGGTTTGGAGGCTCGTAAGCAAAGGTGATGGGTTTCCATCGCATATCAGACGCCCGGCTGACTAAAACATACTCACTATACTGTGACGCCTGCTGGAAGGTATGCTTTGTGTGGACATTGGGTGAGCCAAAGGCATGGCTGAGCTGTCATGTCACAGGGTTAAATAGTTACTGAGATATTGAGAAATGACCTGTGTCAATGGAAGATGAAAAGGAAAAGTCATCTACGTTGCGTGCTGAGGATTTTTTCTTACAGAAACAAATATGTGTCAGTGAGTTATATTATTTCCCCAAACTATTTGTTTCGGGGTCCTGTAGCTCAGCGGTTAGAGGCACTCGCCTTACAAACGTGAGACCTGTGTTTCGAATCTAGTCGGGTCAGGGCGAAACCTTGGGCGAGTTTCTTCACTCCACACGCCTGATAATAATCCGTCCAAAAATAACCTATAATGAAAAAATTGGTCATTTCAATCCACGGCTGTTTGTAGGGACACCGCTGTGCGCAATTGGGTGCCGCGTTTCGTCCACAAATATACAGTCAATTCACTTGTGAAGCGCTTTGAGATGTCTAGAAGACGTGAAAAGCACTGTATCAAAATGGAAGGATGTATTATTATTATTTTATTATTATGTGTGTGAACAAGTTCCAAGTTCCTTTCCTACACCTGCTGTTGTGTCATTATCCCGGATACACACACTCGCTTCCAAATCCACGAGGTGGAATATGGTTATTTCTCAACTGAACAATCAATCACTTTGCCTTCCTGATAAAGACCGAAATTGATAAGCCCAAGGAACTGGCCCTGGCTTCCACAGAACATGAGGTCACTGGGGGGAAGGCCTTGAAGACAGCCTTCAAAGGCTTCACAATCAGTTCAGGAGAACAAAATAATTCTCGACGGCGATAGAATCCAAAGGGAGGTAGAGAACACAGGCAATTGAGTAGCTTCAATGAGAATAATCCGAGCCGTTTCTCCCCTATTAGGTATCTCTCTCTCAGGACGGTGATTGTGATTCGGCTGAAGGATACGGCGGAGGTATATTTGAGGAAGGACAAGGTGACGAAAAAATGCTTGGGTGGCAGCCAAATCATCTCAGCCACGAGCACTCGGTGGGGGGGAGGATTGCAGGCTGGACACATGAGTAAAGTGAATGCTCAGCCCAAAAGCCGAGCATTTCTGGGCTGAAAGTTTCCGTGTTAATAATAATAATGATAATCCTTGCATTTGATATCGCGCTTTTCACACCTTATCGACGTCTCAAAGCGCTTCACAGAATATACAGTAAAGTGAATCGACTGTATATTTGTGGGCGAAACGAGACAGCCAGAAGCGCACAGCAGTGTCCCACAAACAGTCAGGGATCGAAATGACCCATTTTTATTCTTGTGTTTTTTTGGGCGGACGGATTATTATCAGGCGTGTGTGTGGAGTAAGGAAACTTGCCCAAGGTTTCGCCCTGATGTGCCTGGATTCGAATACAAGTCTCATGTCTGTAAGGCGAACGCTCTAACCACTGAGCTACAGGAGTGAGCTGTGTTACAGCGTAAGGGCAAATTATGTGGTTATTTATCTACTTGACCTGCGACTGTACCCGACTTCACATGATGCTTCTACAGTCCAGGAGATTTATGTTGCTGCAGTTTTTAATGCATATCGTGTCAATCTCACACAGGTTTAAGATGGAAGCGAATCGTGGAACTGAACCTCCCCCCTCTCTCCCTGGCTCAGCTATTGTGAAGCGCTCTGAGACGCCGTCTGGCGTGGAGGGCGACTGTTGGCGGGAGGCGCCGCTACGCGCAATTGGCTGCTGCGTTTCGCCCACAAACATACAGTCAATTCCCGTTACAGTGTATTCTGTGAAGCGCTTTGAGAACGTCGATAAGGTGTGAAAAGCGCTGGATCAAAATGCAAGGATTATTATTATTATTATTATAAATCCACGTTTGGTGTCGTCGTTGTTGTTGGTGCAAACGTCAGATGGGTGACTTATTCCCCACCTCCCCCTCACCCCCACTGACCCCCCACCCCCTCCCAAATCTTAGAAATCATAGCACAGGAGGAGAAGGTCAATTAGCCCATCAAGCCTAAGCACTCCAGGGCGCTACCTTGTGTGAAGAGCACCATATAAATGCAAATACAGAACTTGTGCTTTTTTGAGCCATCAAAGCCTCACTGTATACGCCATAATCCACCGCGACTGACACAGGTGCCGAGCTTCTGAATGAACCGTAGAGAACCGCAATCCAATTTGGTTATCGTGAACCGCAATTAGATGTGACCTCTACGGCAACAGGAATGTAAACAGGCTATGTGTCTCAATGCCTCGAATTCTTCTTATTGTTCACGTGGAATTGTGTATTGTGGAGTGCCGTTGCTCACTGGTTAAAGCACTCGCCTCACGAGCAAAAGACCTGGGTTCGATTCCTGGGCAGGAGTGAAACCATGGGCAAGTCTCCTTACGCCACACGTCTAATAAT
Source organism: Hydrolagus colliei (assembly GCA_035084275.1). Taxonomy (NCBI): domain Eukaryota; kingdom Metazoa; phylum Chordata; class Chondrichthyes; order Chimaeriformes; family Chimaeridae; genus Hydrolagus; species Hydrolagus colliei. The sequence goes on from CM068754.1 coordinate 15,833,038, forward strand.
AATCCCTCAAGAACAAAAAAAATAATAATTGGGTCACTCAACCCTCAACTGTTTGTGGGGACACTGCTGTGCGCAATTGGCTGCCGCGTTTCACCCAGAGATATACAGTCAATTCACTTTACAGTACATTCTGTGAAGGGCTTAGAGACGTCCAAAAGACAAAAGTTATATCGAATGCAAGGATTATTATTATTATTATGAGAAAATAGGGAACGGTGTTGAAGATATTTTTTTCTAAACGGGCTGTTTCCTCTTGCGGCGTGGGAGGCGAGGAAGGCAGAGCAGCCTGTAAACAGAGACATCTCCACAAGCATCACAAACTCCGCTCCATCGTGCAAAACGCCATTTGCAAACAAGACGTTTCCTGTTATTGTCATTTTTCAAAGGTGCCAACATATAATTTCCAGCTTTTAAAACGACCACTTTGGACGTGCACCATATCGCAAGCAAAGCATTTCCTTTTTAAGCTGAAACAAGAAGCCATGGGCTTCTCTTTCCCCCGCTCCCTCCCCTCCCTCCCCTCCCCTCCGCCTCCCCTCCCCCCCCACCGCCATCAAGATAAACATCATTCCGTTTTTTAATCTCCAGCACAGGACGCAACACATGCATCACAAATCGCCTCTCAAATTGCTGTGTGAAACAGATGTTTGTGGGTTCAATTTATTTTCAAGTGGAAGCGCTGCTTCACTCCAACTAGAAATTGTGGGTTTAAGTCTGTTTGAGGTACTAAATTTAGCTGCAATAATGTTCGGACCTTCTCTTAGAAGGGCCGTTTCCCACTAATCTCACCAGACGTGCTGTCTAATTAAGCATTTTTTTTATGTGACACATCATGGAAACATTATGCGCGAAGGGGAAGCCTGATTGACACAAATCCAAACCCTTTATTAATTGACCTTTTACTAAATATGAGCATTTCTTCACTTTGGGGCCAAACTCTTTAAATCATTCCCAAAGGGATTGCGGATATATTGTTGTGAGTTTACAATGGTCTCGTTAATTTGTCATAGATTTACAGAGTGTTACGTCACTGACGGAAATCACTCAGCCTTTTGTGCCTTTGCTGGATTTCTGAAAGACTCATTCCCCCTGCCTGTGTCCTTTTATAGTTTGGTTTTCCAAATATTTGCTTGACTCCTTCCTAAAATACACTTTGGTATCTGCTTCAAACTAACCGTTTTTGGTAGAGCACTCCATGTCATAATAACCCTTTGTGTAAAGCAAAATTCTCAACCTTGTGTTGTTTTTGTTTTGGTGATGATTCTATACGTAAACTCCCGAGTTGCTGAGTCGCTGACAGTGGGAAATAATTTCTTCCTATTTCTATTCAGTTTTACTACAGTTATCATTCAGGCACACCCTAGGTGGCATGTACTGAATGGCAACCGAACGTGTCATATGAGCAGTAAAGTGTTATGCCTATACAGGCACTGGTTACCATTCCAGCAGTGAAGTAAGAGAATGTGGGTCTGAGATTCCAAACAGTTTTCGCCTGTGAGTCCATTTGGACTCGAAAATTTCACTTTGCTCAGTGCTCAATAATGAATTGGTCATTTCAATGAATTTCCCTTGATCTACCAATCACTCTTTGATTATTAAATTATTATTAAACAGAGTGTGCGTTTGCAGGGGTGTGTGAGGGTTGGGGGGGTAGTTTGGCAAGGCGCCACATCTTATTTACGACCCAGTTTAAAAACACCCGCTGCTCTCGGGAATTGACTGTTTCACTTGCTCACATCGGCCAAACACGAGAAACATCCAATCCGGTCAGTGGGTTCACCCAACACCAAATAGTGACAGTGGGGAAACATCCGCCCAGAGCAAGAAAGCAGGACACGTCAATTTCCTTCCCAGCTGCACCCAAGGAAATTCCCTTCACTCCAGGAAAACTCTACAGCAACACTACTAATGGAAACAACCTATCTGCCAACCTTTTAAGAACATAAGAATGTAAGAATTAGGAGCAGGAGTAGGCCATTCAGCCCCTCGAGCCTGCCCCGCCATTCAATAAGATCATGGTTGATCTATTCTAGCTCCACCTACCCGCCTTATCACCCTATCCCTGAATCCCTTTATCCATAAGAAATCTATCAATCTCGGTCTTCAATATGTTTAAGGACTGAGCATCCACAGCCCTTTGGGGTAGAAGAATTCCATAAATTCACTACCCTCTGAGTGAAGAATTTTTTTCTCAACTCAGTGTGAAAGGGCTGACCCCTAATCTTCAGACTGTGACCCCCTGGTTTTTAATTATCCCCGCTGTATACACTACTTCCAAGCGTTACAGCCAAACCCCTGGAACATCAGTGCAGCACCATCTAACTCCTGTTTGTATCTTAATATTTCCAAATCCTCTTTGTTTCTTGTTGTGTAGCCCTCTTGAACCCTATACACTGACTGTCCAGCGCCTTGGGACGTCCTCTCAATGCGAAAGGCGTTATACAAATGTCATATTGTTGCTGTTGTTTACACAAAACAATTCCTCGCTGATTAATCGGTTAAACTCCCTCGAGTGGCCCAGCGGTTAAATGCACTACGCAGCGAGCACCAGCGAGCATTCTTCAGCCTTGAAGGGGGAGATGGGCATGTTTCCGTCCTGCGTTCTCAAGTATCTGTCAAATTCACTTCAATTTATTATTAGTTCCACCCACTGATGTTCCAGGGCGTTCCACAGCCCAATAACCCTTCGGGTTCAAAACTAATGTTCTCCTAACCTTGTCCTTGTTCCTTCGGTAACGAATCTCACGGCCTCCAGGTATCAACTCACCAACCGGTGACGCACACTGGGGAACGGTGGCTTGGGAGCTGAGAGCTGACCACAGCTATTTGTGGTGGTTTATAGAGAATCCAACTGCATAGCAATATTACTGGGTCATTGTGGAATCCTGTAGCTCAGTGGTTAGAGCACTCGCCTTACAAGTGTTGAGACCCATCTTCAAATCCAGGCAGGTCAGGACGAAACCTTGGGCAAGTTTCTTTACTCCACCCGCCTAATAATCATAAGGTTAAGACTAATCAAATTGGTCATTTCAATCCACGACAGCTTGTGGGACGCTGCTGAGCACAATTGGCTGCCACGTTTTGCCCACAAATATACAGTCAATTCACATTACAGTATATTCTGTGAAGCACTTTGATACGTCTAGAAGATGTGAAAAGCGTTCTATCAGGTACAAGGATTATTTTTTATTATTATTCAGACCACCCGATTGCATCAAGTTTAATTTGTGTTGTGATAGAAACAAGGCAGATCCTGAAGGGATTTTTGTGGGAGTTTCTATGAAGAGGGCGAGGGATGGATAATCCAGACCTCTCTGGTTTCTGTCTTCTGATATGGAATAATGACATCTTAGGCTCTGTGGAAAGGGAAGTTACATGAAACAAACACGCTCAAAGAAAGAAAGAACTTAGCATATGTAGTCCTCCTTTAACACTGAAAGTCTCAAACAATTACTGCCTGTGTAATGACTTGTAGTAAGTCTTTATCACACAGGTTTCTGAAGCACTTCATATACTGTGTCCTGGTAAATATCTATAATAATAATCCTTGCATTTGATATGGTGCTTTTCACGTCTTCTAGATGTCTCAAAGTGCTTCACAGAATATACACTGTAAAGTGAGTCGACTGTATATTTCTGCGAAATGCAGCAGCCAATTGCACACAGCAGTGTCCCACAGTCGTGGTTTGAAATGACCAATTTATTATTGTGTCATTTTTTCCACGGATTATTATCAGACGCGTGGAGTAAGGAAACTTGCCCAAGGTTTCGCCCTGACCTGCGTGGAATTGAACCCAGGTCTCTCGCTTGCGAGGCGAGCGCTCTAACCACTGAGCTGCAGGACTCCACCTCCCTCCATCCGCTGAATATCTGAACATTTCACTAGTTTCCCAGTAATACAATCACTTAAAACATTTGCCAACAATAAACATAACACAATAACTCCGACCCCTGTAATCTTCCAACTTCAGATATATGAGCGAGTGTGCCAGAAATAGACAGATAAAAGGGACACAGTGTACGTCATTATTCCTCATAAGGGTGATGCTCGGTCACAGCCAAGGGAGAGGCTGAGTGCTTCCCCACAACGGAACACGAGTCACCCTACTCGCAGACACTTATATCCTCTTGCTGAAGTCACTTTATAAAGCAATGTTGGAAATAACTCCCCCATCCCACCACTCCCACCACCTGACTTGTCTGTGAACCAGGGACTCAGGGGGACACTTCGTAAAACATTGTTTTAAATGTGGGGACTTTTGTTTAGAAAGCCGACCAACTCCAACACAATTACAGTTCCCCTATGGCCCCGTTAAACTATCACTGTCCCAAATTTCATCCGTGCTGTTGGCTGATTGGAGTTGGGGGAAGCCTGTCTCAGGGTTGCTGCCATTGACCTCAGCGTCTCCCAGCGAAGACACAAACAGGAATTCCAGCTCCCAATCAATCACTGCTGGGTGGTCACTGTCGGAAAGTGCATGTATTTAGGTGTCAGATGAGGATAAGAGGGAGCCATGCTTGTGATTTTTCACCCACACAAGTTGAGCAGTTTGACGAGGCGCAAACTCACACATGAATAATGGCCACTGGTATGAGATACCACAACATGGCTTGGTATCTCGCAAGATTGGTTTGGATGAAGAAGGCTCTTCGTCCTTTTTTGATCTCATCCTACCATCAGATACCCACTTTACTGTCTTCTCATCACAGCATCAAGTTTTTTTTAAAAAAATATGAGTCTAGCATCCTGGCTTCAAACAACCTGTTCCAGTCATGGGTTCTTACAGTTCTGGGTAAAGACAAACTTTCTGGTGTCTGCCCTGAAATTGTCCTTTGCAACTCTCTACACCTACAGCTTCTTGTTCTAATGTCTTGGTACATCCGGAAGTATTGATCTGGGTTTAGGTTATCAATGCCATTTCAAATTGCATATATTGTCTATTTGATCCTCTCTGCGATCAAAGACTGAAGAGCCCTAGCTTGGCTTATGGTTACACCAGGTTCATTCGATGACCATCAAAATTAGACTTGCAATAGCGCCTTTCACGTCAGGAGGACGTCCCAAGGCACCGGACACTCATTGTTTCATTCCTCTAACTTTGGGGATGATTCTTGTTGCTCTCCATTGCATTGCCACTGAGCACATGTGCAAGCAACATCCTTTTGTAGTGATGCCCAGAACTCATCTGTAGAACAGTCTTGAGGCTGAGCTTGACTGTTCAGGATTTGGGGAAACTGTTGCAAATGTAGTATGCCCTCTAGTGGTAATGTGATTGTGTAGCTTGAATGCAGAATGCCCACCAAATAGATCCTCAAAAACACATCCCATTTGCCACTCATTATTGCTCTGTGCTAACCATGTGTAAAATTAAGTTTCCAAAGTATCCGTAGGCTTTTGAACTTGGGGGCCATCACAGCCAAGCCTGATCCAGTCACCCACCCACCCAAGATTTGACCTTTGCTGCACAGCAAACAGGAAAGACCTTAGGTCAGTTATTTCCCCTGATAGATCAGGAATCGTCAAGCCCAGTGTACCACCCTCACCTCCATCCAAACAGAAGTTGGCCAAATTAGTACAGATCAGGGATTGAAGTTGAACTTGCCTGGGCTATGTGACCCAATGTTTATTCACTGAGGCACCAATGGAGCCAAGTCTCTCCATTTTAGGGCATTTTCTTTCCTTGCTTTTCTCTCTGGACTATTAGCTGTGAGATAAGCGAGTCTGGTGTGATGTAACTCTCCTACAGTTTTTCATTCCTTCCTATGTCTTACCTCCATTCTGTGGCACGGGGAGATTTTCCTTTTATTTATCTCCTTTCCTGTATGCCTTCCGTTCCGTAAACATTCTATGATTCCATGTCTGGATATATCTGACTCTCCCTCTTCCAGACATGTTTTATCCCTTTTCACTTGAACTCAAAGCAGAATGGTAGGTCAATCTTGCCTCTCAACTACCCATAGGTTTTTCTTTCCCAAGCTAACCTAACTCAAAATGAACTGGAGACCAAACCTCTGAACTTTTAGTCTATACTGTATAGTGTGGAGACCTGTCGCTCAGTGGTTAGGGCACTCGCCTTGCAAGCGAGAGACTTGGGCTTGATTTCAGGTCAGGGGCAAAACCTTGGGCAAGTTTCCTTACTCCACACGCCTGATAATAATCCCTCCAAAAAAAAACAATAATAATAAATTGGTCATTTCAATCCACGACTGTTTGTGGGACATTGCCGTGCGCAATTGCCTGCCGCGTTTCGCCCGCGAATACACACAGTCAATTCACCTTCTGTGAAGCGCTTCGAAACATCTAGAAGACGTGAAAAGCTTTATATCAATTGCAAGTATTATTACAACAATATTTAAATAATAATAATAATAAAAATTTGCATTTGTTTTTTTGTGTGGGGGCGGGGGTGGCTAGATTGACTTGCCAATATTTCATTGTCACAAAGCACCCCCTTGCCCCAAAGTTGGTCCATATGCTAGGATTATTATTATTATTATTATTGCTATTTTTATTATTGTTTCCTATGCCTTGAAGCACATGCTCTTGGCGGAACCTCAGTGCAGAGCGAGGGCAGCCCCGGTCGGAAGCTTTTCACTGCTGCACCACCCACAACACAAGCCTGCGCCGCGCTCTGCTCTCTCCACCGAACCTGATGGCGGCGCCCCCCCCCCCCCCCCCCCGGCCGGAGCCTGATTGGCCGGCCGGAGAGATACACGCCCACTAGAGGCGGCGGTGCCGCGGCTGCTGATTGGCCGGAGCGGTTGTCAATCAGGACAACGGCCCCCCCCCCCACTCCTCAACCGTCACTCATAACAGGTTAGGTTGTGAGTGACGGTTGGGTGTCTGACCGTGGCTGCCATGGGCTCGCGGGGGAGGAAGGCGGGCAAACGGGAGCATGTGGTGGCCTGGCTCAGCCGCTCTGAGTGGGACCAGGTGCTCGAGTACCTGTACTGCGGCGACAACAAGCTCAGGAGATATGCCCTGGACAGGATCTCCGCCTGGAAAAGCAGGTGGGGGATGTGGTGGTGGGGGGTAGGGATATGGGGGTTGGCATGAGGTGGGGGGTTGTGGGGATGTGGGGATGTGCGGGGGGGGGGATTGGGGATGTAGGGGGGGGGGATTGGGGATTGGGGATGTAGGGGGGGGGGATTGGGGATGTAGGGGGGGGGATTGGGGATGTAGGGGGGATTGGGGATGTAGGGGGGGGGGATTGGGGATGTAGGGGGGGGGGGATTGGGGATGTAGGGGGGGGGGATTGGGGATGTAGGGGGGGGGGATTGGGGATGTAGGGGGGGGGGGATTGGGGATGTAGGGGGGGGGGGATTGGGGATGTAGGGGGGGGGGATTGGGGATGTGGGGGGGGGGATTGTGGGGGGGGGGGGGGGATTGTGGGGGGGGTGGATGTGGGGGGGGGGGGATGTGGGGGGGGGGGATTGTGGGGGGGGGGGGATTGTGGGGGGGGGGGGATTGTGGGGGGGGGGGGATTGGGGATGTGGGGGTTGGGGATGTGGGGGGGGGTTGGGGATGTGGGGGGGGGTTGGGGATGTGGGGGGGGGTTGGGGGGGTTGTTGGGGATGTGGGGGTTGGGGATGTGGGGGGTTGGGGATGTGGGGATTGGGGATTGGGGATGTGGGGGGGGGGGTTGGGGATGTGGGGGTTGGGGATGTGGGGGTTGGGGATGTGGGGGTTGGGGATGTGGGGGTTGGGGATGTGGGGATTGGGGATGTGGGGGGGGGGGGTTGGGGATGTGGGGGGGGGGGGTTGGGGATGTGGGGGGTTGTTGGGGATGTGGGGGTTGGGGATGTGGGGGTTGGGGATGTGGGGGTTGGGGATGTGGGGATTGGGGATGTGGGGGGGGGTTGGGGATGTGGGGATTGGGGATGTGGGGGGGGGTTGGGGATGTGGGGATTGGGGATGTGGGGGGGGGGGTTGGGGATGTGGGGGTTGGGGATGTGGGGATTGGGGATGTGGGGGGGGGTTGGGGATGTGGGGATTGGGGATGTGGGGGGGGGGTTGGGGATGTGGGGATTGGGGATGTGGGGGGGGGGTTGGGGGATGTGGCGGGGGGATGTGGCGGGGGGGGTGTTGGGGATGTGGGGGTTGGGGATGTGGGGGGGGGGGTTGGGGATGTGGGGGTTGGGGATGTGGGGGGGGGGTTGGGGATGTGGGGGTTGGGGATGTGGGGGAGAGGGTTGGGGATGTGGGGGGGGGGGGGATGTGGAGGGGTGGTTGGGGATGTGTGGGGGGTTGGGGATGTGGGGGAGTGGGGGGTTTGGGATGTGGGTTGGTGTGGAGGGGACAGCAGAGTTTATAGTGTTAATCACAGTAATGGCGAGTTGGGTTGGGGGGGTTGGGGTGGTGGTCCTCATTTCATCTTAAGTGGGATTTAATTTTAAATGCCCTTTAAGGGCAGGTTGTGCGTATTTTTTTTTCTCTTTAATTTGGGCCACATTTTCATCTCCTATTGCAAACAACCAAATTACATTTATAGAGACTACATTTCTCTCTCACGTGTGCCTGTTGCCTTTATTTAAATATATCAGTGACATCAATAATAAGAATTATCCTTGCATATGATATGTCACCTTATCTATGTCTTCTAGACGTCTCAAAGTGCTTCACTGAATATACTGTAAAGTGAATTGACTGTATATATATTTGTGGGCAAAACGTGGCCGGCAATTGCGCTCAGCGGTGTTCCCACAAACAGACGTGGATTGAAGTGACCGATTGATTATCATTTTGTTTTTCTTGAGGGATTAATTTCAGGCGTGTGGAGGAAGGAAAGTTTCCCCAAGGCTTCGCCCTGACCAGGAATCGAAACCAGGGTCTCTCGCTTGAGAGGCAAGTGCTCTAACCACTGAGCGACAGGACTCTGTAGCTCAGGGTGCATTTTCAAAGCTAAAGGCCAACTATTATAACTGTGATACTGCCCTCTCCCCACCAGCCCGTACTGTGTTGCCTTTTGTGGCCGATCAAAGATGGACTGATAAAAGGGTGGATGGATGGAAGGGAAATGGCTTAGTTGCAAACAAGTTGACTTACAAGATTACACAATAAATTCTAGTCGAGCTCTTTTATAAATCCTCCATTGAAGACGCAATATCGAATGCAACGATTGAGTAATTCTCTCTCACCGGCTCGCTGTAATTCTGTTTTGACTTTCATTCACACAAGCGTGGTGTTGGTGATGGAAGCAGATGGAAAAAGAATGGATTGAATGAAGGTCATTCAGTGCAACAAGCCGTGTTTCATATTCAGTTTATTCACAAGCATGTATTATTATTATTATCCGCTAATGGATAGTTGGAAGTATAGTTGCAAACTTCTCTACAAGGAGAGCAACTCATTGAAAATTCTGCAATAGAATTTCATCACCACATCTCAAACTATACAAACCGGACTCCTCTCTTTCCCTTCACAGACGTTTCTCCCGCACAAGAGGTGTAGCGGTAATAACATCTTAGTATTCTGAGTGAAACACAAAATGATGGGAATTCCCAGATACTGGGAATCTGAAATAAAAACAAGTTGCTGGGGAAACTCAGCAGGTCAGGTCAGGTCTGACCTGCTGAGTTTCCCCAGCAACTTCTGGTTGTGTTAGTATTCTGAGTATTGCCCAGACTGATTATTTTTCCCCCCCACCTGTACTTATCTGAAGTGGATTCTTCCCCAATCCTTTTTTTCTGAGTTTTATTGTCAAAAGCCACTATTCTGTGACAAAGAGAAAAAAAGAACATGTTACGCTTAAAGTGAAGAGTTGACAGTGGAATCGGTGATTAAAAATAACAGTATTTTCTTCCAAGTCTTTATGAGGGATGTCTCCCATTCAAGGCGTCCTGTTTTACATTCCTGGTAATATTTTCTTGTTGCTATTTTGTAGGTATGGCAATAATAGTCCACTTGCTGTGGAATGTACGGCAGCTCTCGTAAGGTGTAAACTGAAGGATGAATTGGGAGAAGCTCCATCTGAAGAAATGATCTTGTCATATGGACTCGCTCTTGTGAGGTAACATTCATGTATGAACATTTTTAATTTCTGGTACTGTAGTTCCCTTGGTAAGGACGTTCTTAGTCATGATGCTTATTCACACAAGAATTTACGTTGAATTTTTTACATGGAAATGTCAAAGTGAGGAATGTTAGTGGTAGGAAATGGAATTTTTAAAAATTCATTTGCTTTGCCATTGTCAACATCAAGCATTCTGCAGGTAGATCTAGCCTCAGATTGGATGCAGTCCACAGCTGCCTTGACTAATCTACTCCCAAATTCCCATTTTAATTCATACTCAACAGTCGCACATCTTATTCTGTCTCCCTTGTATGCAGTCTTTGGCTGCTCTGAATGAGATTCCCATTCATGTGCAATTATATGACTCATTTCATGAAGGATCCTCACAGCTAGTGAAGGTTCCGTTATAACACCTGATGCCTAATGTTTAGTGCATTTAAATCACACTGGTGGTGGTTTGAAAGTTTGTTTTACTATTGATAAAATAATTTTCAGTTCAATTTCAACAAAGAGACAGCTGTACCATTTAATGAAGCTGAATTATCATCTGTTTCCATAGGTTCGTCAACCTGATTACGGAGCGGAAACAGAAACCCCTCGCTGTACCACTGAGACGTCTGGCTAATGAGGTTTGTAACTTCTGTGTTCTGTCCGTCACTGTTGTACAATGGGAATTTAATCCAGATTACTAGAATATTTTGTTTCAAACAGTGTATTATTACATATGGGTTTCCATTTTATATATATATCTATATATATATATATATAATTTCACCCACAAAATATTCGATTTACTTTATATTCTGTGAAGCACTTTGAGATGACTCGAGGATGTGATAATGTGCAATATCAAATACAAGAATTATTATTATATGTATATACTGTACATGCCAGGGATTTGCAATAGATAGGCATCTATTAATGGATGTTTGGTTTGAATTGTATTGTTGCCAAGTTATGTGAAAGAAACCAATGCTAAACAGGTACAGTTGGACTAACTAGAATGTGTAAAGTGAATTAGATTTATAGCCTCTGACCTTCAGTAAACTGTTGATACAAGGGAGGAAAAGTTAACCCATGCAGTAATCACTCCACAGGAAGAGTCTGTGTGGTCCATATGGCTTCTCAGCTTCTTTCCATTTTCATGAATGTCACATTTTATGTGTTTGGTTTGTTTGGTCCTTTGCCAAAGCTTATCCGTCCCTTAGACTTTAAAATAAATGCTTGGGACGAATAAACCTACGTACTTGTATTTTAGCTACAGTTAGATGATATGCTAGGGATACATTCTGCCTAACATATATTTATAAAGCTCATGGGTTTTTATAAAAATAAAGTTAAGTTTGGGTTTTCCCTGTTATTTGAAGGCTATTCCCATTAAAAAAAAATCAAATTACACCCTGCAGAATATTTTCCTGGTTTCTGCCCGCTTTGTATCAATTTTTTTGTGTCCTATTTTAGTTATGCTTTTTTAAAAAAAATCATTTTTTCTCCTTACTCGTGTCTTCTCCCAATTATATTGTCTCATGTACTTGTCAGGTCTGTCTGAACTCATGAGTACAGACATCTATCTGTAGCCGACTAGTGGTGTTGCAAATCTTATTGGATGGTAGTAACAAATTCTTCTTTCCAAACAGCCTCCCTGAGCATTCTCAGCCGCTGTAAACTCTCCCTCTAGTGGCCAGATCAGTCCTTATTATTTCAGAAAAGTTTCCCAAGATGCACAGTGTGTTTTTTTAGAAAAAAACAGATTGCATTGGACTGAAACTAGAAATCCAGATCCTTTAAACAAATAACACGAAATGAGTAAATGGTAGTTAAATTGTTCCTCTCATCCTCTGGACGATTTGCGTGTTAAGTTTTTCCTTTGCAACAGTGGATAAACATTCTTCTTCAATTTATGATCTTGTTGAGACTTCAGTACTGTATTTCGATCGTTTCCTTTGATGATCTTGTTCAACTTTGTCAGGAGAAATTTACGAAATCGTTCAGCTGTATCTGTCCTTCGGCAATATTGATGTACTCGTAGACCACGTCTTTGAAGGCAACCGATAAGGAAAATGAGAACAAGGTTAAAAATTGGCAACAACAAGACTTGTCAGTTCAAGAGGTTACTTGGAGAACCGTTAGCAGGGAGAAGGGTGATGCGAGCTCCATAATTCATCCCTTCGAGTGACTAGGAAGAAGAATTGGATTGACCTTGAAGCTAGACTGTTGAATAAATGGAGTTGTCGTAGAGGTTCAAGGGAGGGCAGACTGGGCCATTTAGGGAAAAGTGATGGGAATGGTTAGGCTGATGAAATACAATGTTCAGGGAATTCTAGAGCACTGCTGGGGAAATCTCCACAATAAGTTCAGTTTTTATAGAGATCTTATCTGTTTTCTCCCCCGCTCTCTCCCCCCAACAGATGAATATTCCAGAGTGGATAGTGAATCTCCGACACGAGCTGACTCACAGGAAACTCCCCACATTGACATGGTGCCGGAAAGGTAAATAAATCCTGGAGGATGTGTATTCATTTGCAACCTGTGTTAAGAAGGAAAGGAAGTAACAACAAAGTGACACACTTCCTTTCTTTCCAACTACAGTTGTATTTATTTTCCATGCAGGAACCGTCTAAACTTATGTCGATGTGGATGCTATTCAGCACCTTCCTCACACTGTCCCGAGTCCAAAGCTATACATCAATTATATTGTTATCAAAGTAGCGGTATGAATGTATGAATCTGCTGTTAGGGTATCAGTTTGATTTCGAGCACTGCTCCTCAACACTGCTTTGTTTATACAGCAGATGATTTTGAAAGAGTTTTGAAGATTTATTTCACATTGGTATACGAACTGTTCTTAAACGTTTTACCGGAGACAGTTGCGTGACCGTCAGAGCTGATTTCTGAGCTTCCACCCGCCCCCAAAAAGCAAGTTTGGAGCAACAATTAGAAGTACGGCTTCCAACACTGAACCACTCGTTGTACAGTACTACTGTAGCAAATCACCTTGCTTCCAGGGCTATAAAAGGAATGTTATCGAGATGTTGGTGAAGCATTTAGTTCTCACACCCAGAGCTAAAGTGCAGATGTGGTTTTTATTGATAGTCAAGTGGCTCTGTTTGGTACACATTACAGGGAGAAACATGAATGTTCTGGAGCAGCTCCATTTATTTTAATGTGTGGAGCTCTTTGGGACGTCCTCCCGACGTGAAAGGCGTTCTATAAATGTAATTTTGTTGTTGTTGTTGGAGGGGGGAAAGAGATTGAATTAGAGAGATAGACTGGACTTACATGAGTTTCTGCCGCTAACTTTATACACCAAATGCTGTAGTTCCATTTGAGTGTTTTGATATGCATGCAGACTGCTTGTATTGCAGTCTTTATGCTGTTTTCTATGATTACTTTCTTGCCTCTACAGCATTTGCTCCAAACGGGTATGTTGCCAGACTTTGTTTGGCTCAATTTTCTGTTGGTTAACGGCGAGTTAGTTTTCTATCAGTTTATAAATTTATCAATCAACTTTTCTATTCCCAGCCATGATGTAATATACAGGTGAAATAGAGGGATAGATTGTTTGAAAGGCGATCACGTCACCTGATTTAGAATCAGGGTGACATTATTGGCAGCGTACAGTGGATAATTTTAGAATCTTTATGGCGTCTTGTTAAATAAACTCTTTGTAGCTACGAGTTTGAAGTGGCTACTTTCTAAAAATAGCTGCTGCAGACTTTGCTCCTGCTAAATAAATCTATCCCCTCCACTAATAAGGGCAGTTGGTTTCTGCATGTTAAGTATAAATACATTTGCTCAAGCTCAAATGTATTTGGGGGTATTTTATGCCCAGTTTTTAAATGGTTTGCAAACAATTTGCTAATCCCTGTAACCTTGAGTCACCTTGCTTCCTAAGAATTCCATTCCCATTTGAGTGCTGTGTTTAAAAGGGGGATTTCATATCTTGATGTGTTTAGGATAAATATTGGGTTGGGAATAAATAGCATTTAGCTCTGGGCGTCAATTGTGTACAGTTTGAGCTTTTAACGATTCCAAGTAGTAGCATGGAAACTACAGCAGAGGGCACCATTCTATTCTGTTGATATTCTCATCTCATCTCATCAACTAGTGGCACCTTCGGACATTTTTGTACCATACTAAATTGTTCTTCTTCATTGGGATTTATTTTTTAACCTAGTTTCTAGCCAGTGTCCTGCAACCCAGTGGTTAGAGCACTTGCCTTGCAAGCAAAAGACCTGGGTTTGATTCCAGGTAGGGTGAAACCTTGGTGGGCAAGTTTCCTTACTCCACACAGCTGATGATAATCCCTTAAAAAAAATTGGTCAATTCAATCCATGACTGTTTGTGGGATGCTGCTGTGCGCAATTGGCTGCCGCGTTTCGTCCACAAATATGCAGTCAATTCATTTTACAGTATATTCTGTGAAGCGCTTTGAGACCACAAAAGCTGGTCACCAAAATCCTCCTTTAGGATGCTTACACCGGATCGTGCATTTTAGAAGGAATATTCTTTTCCATGTTTGCCCACAGATGGATTGGAGAGGTACTCTGGAAGAATTAAATGAAACTGGTTGAAGGCCAGACCTGCAATAAATTCTGAAATAACATCGACTGTTTCTTCCTCAGGTTGCGAGTTTGTTCTGGAGTGGTTGCGGCAGGAATACTGGAATCAACAGCTCGGAAACAACGTGGGGAACAACTGGGTGTTTGACGCCCAGGAAGAAGAGGACATTGATGATGAAACCCAGCTGCAGGAGGAGCTGAAACGAAAGGAGCTACAAGGTATATTCCTCCCGCCTTGCGAGCTGCCATCAGTTTATTCTGTAAAGCGCTTTGAGACGTCGACAAAATGTGAAAAGCGCTATATCAAAATGCGAGGATTATTATTGTCTTAGGTATCAGTACGTAATAATAAATTGAGGTATGAGGCAGTATGAATCTGCTCTGTGAACGTCTTAAGATGTTTTGCGCCATACATTTTATCTTCTGGAATCCTCTCTGCTGTTACTTATATCCCTTTGGATTTTAAAGCGAAGGGAAAAATAAATGGATACAACTCGTCATTTGGCAGAAATGAGCATATACGACTTGGAACGCTTCAAAATAGTGAAATATTAGTTGAGTACGTATCGTATTTTTCCAAAGAAAAAAAAATGAAGTGTTTAATTGATGTGGATTCCTGAGGCATCGAGTCATGTTGTGCCAATGTGTACTGATTGTCAACTTGCAATTTCAT
The DNA here is from genome assembly GCA_035084275.1 of Hydrolagus colliei. Classification (NCBI taxonomy): domain Eukaryota; kingdom Metazoa; phylum Chordata; class Chondrichthyes; order Chimaeriformes; family Chimaeridae; genus Hydrolagus; species Hydrolagus colliei. The sequence goes on from CM068754.1 coordinate 15,848,286, forward strand.
ATTTAAGGCTAGCTTTGATGATATTGCTGCTAGTGTATTGCTCTCTATTGAGTGCAGATGCTTTGCAATACTGGGGTTAGCTGTCTTTTGAACGTGGCAATACAAGTGTAAAGGAAAGGAGATGTCAATCTTTCCTTGTGATGAATAAATCTGAAACTGAAGGCGGCGTGAGCGAGTGGGCTGAAGTTTGCACAAAACAAGTTTCAATGCCTATTATTAGATAGTACAACCTCACTTCAGTGTGTCCGATGCATAGAGACCACATTTTGTGGTGTCAAGGCTGTACTTTGTATTAGAACATGTGTCCATTAGCTGATCAGTGCCTTCTGTCTTACCTGCTCTTGCAATCCCTCTCTGTCATTTGTCTTCTCTCGCTCCTCTGGTTTGACTCGACTGCTAAATATTCTGTAATCTTGTTTTAACTGATTAACTAAACAAATGAATTGCAAAACATTTACTACACGGTGGCAACACATTCATCCGTAGATTGCTGACAGGCTTGTGATGATCTTTTATGACCGACCGGTTCTGTGTTTTCAGTTTGTGAATTGATGCTGATTTTGCATTAGTAATTACTCAAATAGCAGAAAATATTATTACTATAAAAATCCTAATCCACCAAAATAATATGAAATCCATTAAGAATATTTTGTTCTATTTTATTCCCAAATTTCTTGTTTGGTTTTAACTTAATTTCTTCCTTTTCTAACGTTTCTTTTCTTCTTCCAACTCTCATGGTCTATTTTGAAAGTTTAAAACAAATGTTTCCAATTAACAACCACAGCAAAATCAACAAAATTACATTTACAGAGCACCTTTCACGTCGGGAGAACGTCCCAAGGCGCTGAAAGAATAGGGGGAACGGTAAGAAGCAGTAAGAATAGAGAGTCCTGTAACCTATAGGGTGGATAAAGAAGGATTCAGGCTGCTTATTTGAACGAGGAAAAAACATTTATCAGAATGTCTGTCATTTGTTGATATAATATGTATTTATTCAATTTATTAACCCAGCACAAAATACTATAAGAAGGCAGTTACTCAAAATAGAAATAGTTAACACCCTTGCCTGTCTCCATCTGAGGTGGGCTGATTTGGCGCAGGCTTTGGTTTACCTCAGAATTTTCCAGGTCTGTGTGTCCTTAGTTTTGCAAAGTACCAATGCAACTACAATAACACGAGTTCAGTATTGAACACCTTAGCCTGTTATTACCTTAGTCTGAATACCTTAGTTGCTATTTAACAATAGCAAATTTTAATAATTTCAGGAATATTTCTTAAATGATTAATGGCCTTTTTTTTAAAATCATTTTGCAGCCGGAACCAAAGAACTGCTGATTTTGTACGAAAAGGAACAGTTTAAGGTGAGGTCAGACAGACGTTCGTCATGTTTTCCAGGGATATAACAGCCTTGGAAAATCTGCAGCCCCTGTAGTTTCACCAGTTTAGTAAAAAAAAGAGGAAGTGTCCAATCTAACGCAGAAATGTAGCGGAGCTCTGCATTAAATTGCCACAGACTTTTGGGGGATCCAGTGTTCTTCCTAATCCACGAGAACGGTCACTTATTATTTTAGCCTCGTAAAACTCCCTGTCTATAAAGGGCAGCAGAAGTGTCTGCTAGCTTTCAAGGCATAATCTGCTACTTCCCTTTACAGTCCTCATCTATTACGACATAAGTGTAACGAGCCAAAATGCTGAATTTTCCGTAAGGTTTCGAACATGTGAGTCATGAAGCAGTTTAAAATTAATTAGATTATAAAACCATCAGGTGGGGATCCTATCGGGATTTGTGGTTGTACACACTGCTTGATGTATAGAGGTGATGTGTGCAGAACAGACACGGTCCCCCAACTTTGATCCGTTGTTAGTGTTGAGTTAGCTGTTCTGATGATCTCAGCCAGGCTGGTTGGCAGAGGGGCAATACAGCTAACAAACAAATAATCCTTGAATTTGATATGGCGCTTTTTAATTTCTTCTAGACGTCTCAAAGCGCTTCACAGAATGTACTGTAACGTGAATTGACTGTATATTTGTGGGGTGAAAGGCGGCAGCCAATTGCGCACAGCAGTGTCCCCACAAACAGTGGTGGATTGAAATGATCAATTTTATTATTATTTTTTTTTTGGAGGGATTATTATTAGGCGTGTGGAGTAAGGAAACTTGCCTAGGTCAGGTTTCGTCTTGACCTGCCTGGATTCGAACACAGGTCTCACGCTTGTAAGGCGAGTGCTGTAACCACTGAACTACAGGGCTCCACAACATCATTATATAGTATTGTGCAAGGGTGGTCAACTGCTGTTTGTAACCCCTGATAGAAATTGCCCATGTAGAGAAGTAATTTAAGGATATAGTTAGTCTTATCTGTGACTAGATCATCTAGTCCAGTCTACTCCCACACATCAGTAATTAATCCTAGGGCGAGAAGATGCCAGTAACCTTGAAAATTGCACAGGGAGGGAGATGGATTAGAAGCACCGGGAGGAAGTTGGCCTGGCAGAAAAGAGTTTCAATAAATATTAATTTGCAATTGCAGTAATCAAGTGTAAATTATTTAGTCACACCTCATTACTGTGTAATAAACGTATGGATCAGCAAAGCGGTTTGAGTAGATCAGTCTTATTAATGGGGAACCGATAACTCCAATACAAGAGTTCACTGTTTGAGTTAAGTGAGTACCCAACGTATTTTGAATGCCTGGAAATCTGGAGGTAAAATTAATGCATCATTAAGGTAAACTTTGACACATAATCTGATCATATTTTATGGGGCTTCTTATTTTCCTTAAGTACAGCACTTGGTTTTATTTTGCATGATAAGTTTGAACTGCTCTGTGCTCCGATTAGCCTTTCGCACGTCCAAAAGTCAGTCAAGGTAGAAATTGAATTGCCACTCCTGCAGTGTGGGAAAGATGACGTACCTTTAAGCTGGTAATGTTTTAAATTGATCCTCTGCACGTATTTGAGTCTTTATTTTTCTAGACGCTGTCATTGGGATGACACATCCAATTTATAGTAGGCATTTCTGATGCTTAACGAAAGCAGCCAGGTTTTTTTTTTGGCTCTCTCTGAAGGAGGATATTGTATGAAGAAAAGACAATGCATGTTTAAAATAGTTTGATTCATGTGTTCTACATGTCGTTGATTTTGCGAATTTACATCTGAACATTATCTTTAAATTCCTCGCTGTAAACGTGTTTATTACCGCAACAATTTCAAAGCAGCCAAGTCACCATCACATGGGGGTGGTTTGACTGCATATATTTAGAAAGAAAGAAATCTGGGGATATGTATTTTTATTAACGCAGCCCTCCTACACGTCAGGCCTGCAGAACATCTCTTATATGTTTAGAATTCTTGGCAATGAACAGCTATACCTAACGCGATCATTTTACAACTGTGAAATTGATGGGGGGGCAGTGGAAATAAAATATAAACGCAATGATTCTTCACAAGAAACCAAGCAAGGCCATTGATCCAACAATTAAGACATTATGCCCATCTCTCTCCCCCAACAACCAATTACGATAACAACTCAATAATCTGTCTTGTCAAAAGCCTCATTTTTGATTGACATAGAGTGGTTGCTACCACTTTTTCCCTCGTTCTTCTTTTCCCCTCCTCGAAAATGCCGATGGCTAATTTCCGCTCTGAAGTAGATTTGATATGTTTCTGTAAGATATCTTTCGCTGAATGACACAAGCGAGACAGGTGGAATAAAGCAACGTGTAAGGTGTGATCGAAATCTTGATATGATTATAGGCTTGTCAATGGGAGTCCATCTCTTTTAGTGCTTGTTGACTTGCGTGCCTGCTCATAATTTAGTCCGATCACAGTAATCCCCTGATTGTCAATTGGAATGTTGTAAGCTGTCAAACAGGACTCTGAGGTGTCTGCTATTGTTTGTGGGACACTGCTGTGCACAATTGGCTGTTGCGTGTTGTCCACAAAATCTAGTCAACTCATGTTGCAGTATATTCTGAAACGCTTTGAGATGTCTAGAAGACGTGAAAAGCGCTATATTGAATGCAAGGATTATTATTATTTACATATATCTAAATGGAATTTTCTCTCATTTAATTCACGTATTTATTTTCACATTTCCCCCCTCCCCCCCACCCCACAATACTTAACTTAAACGAGGCAGACATTTTATGAGTCATCCTTGAGTCTTTGGAGTTTGGATCAATATGGATTTTGTTTTGTTTTTTAAATTGATTCGTTCAATGTTGAGTAAGATTATTCAGCTCCTCGGGACATCCTTCCCACATGAAAGGCTCTGTATAATTGTAATTCTACTTGGGGGAAAAAACCTCAATTTGCAGTTTAGTCTGTGGTTCTCATATTAGCAAAGATAGAGATACATTATGGCACTATTGGCTCAGGAAAAGGGCCTCACTATGGCTTAGCAATAAAAAAAAACCTGCTTAGTTAACATTTAGTCTTTATTGTGCTTCGTAGGTCTTGGTGGAGCAAAAATCTGTTTCCAAGGCAAAGAAAATGTGGAGCAACCCATCGCCTGAAGTGGAATGGAATTTGTCACAAATCAAACAACTTACATTGAAAAACAGGTATCCAATTTGCACAGCAAAGAACTGGAATAGGATTAATTTATGAAGTTGCTAAAAAAAAAAATGCCATTCTTTGCTGTGCTTTCAATAGGAATGACTTGGAGGAATTGAGGTTGGGATGTAGATTTCATTGCAAAATGGCCTTCCCAAATGATGTACAGGTGCATGCGCGCGTGTGCACACACACACACAGGCACACAAAATATATGGTCACTACATTTTACAGTATATTCTGAAGTGATTTGGGATGTCTCAACAACATGCAAACAACAACAACAACAAAATTACATGTATAGAGCGCCTTTCACGTCGGGTGGATGACCCAAGGCCACTATATATCAAATGTAAGGATTATTATTAATATTATATTAATTATGTTTTCCTCACATGTACATTTGTGTTTTCAAATTCATAAATGATGATCAAATTAAAACATAATTTCCCCCAAGTTACCATTAAAGCCAAAAACAACGGTAGAGCTTTGCATTTTGTTTTAACCATGAAATTACTTGTAAGCAGATGCCTGTTCCCTTCCTCCTGCCCACTTCCAAGCATCTGACAAATGCTGATGAATATCTTGCTGTCGGAATTCTGCTCGATGAGAGATTAGATGATAAATGTGTTCTTATTTTTTTGTTTTCAAATGAGTTGAAAACTCAAATGAGTCTGAAAAAAAAATCTTTTGTGACCTGGCGCCTACCTACCAAGTCTTTATTGGTTATACTTATTGACGTTCTTCCGCAGTCATTCTCAGACTTGTCATGGAGGCGGTGGTGAAAAGGTCACTGTATTTGCCATCGAGCCTGCAGAGTATGATTTCTTGATCAATGGATGCTCTCAATGATTCGAGTGAATCATGAATTAACACTTCCTGCAACATTCCAAGACCTTTGTTTTTCAGTCTAAACCCAATATTTCACCCACAAAATACGCAGTCAATACATTTTATAGTATATTCTGTGAAGCTCTTTGAGATGCCTCGAAGATGCGATAAGGCACTATATCAAATGCAAGGATTCTTATTATATTGAGGTGTTATGTCAGTTTATTTTCTAAATTCCTTTATTATATTTCTCCCTTTATTTATTTTATTCTTTTATTCCTTTCTGTGTAAAGACTAACATCTCAGAGAAGGGTCCAATTGCTATAGCCAGGCACCTGAACGCTTAGTAGTAAACAAAAAAGAAGCTGGTTATAAAAATGTAGAGTGAAGATTTGGTGGATTGGTGTTTCTGGGCTGTGTCCCACACAGTGGTGAGGTGCTTGTTTGTGGTGTTAGTTCCCCACTCGCTAAGTTTACGACACTGATTGTTCTAGCTGAAAATTGGTAGGTAAAGTTCATGGACCTTGCCTTGGCAGGAACCCCAGAGCAGATAGGCAGTCAGTCTGCAGATTCTCCACAAAGTATTTTGCTTGGTTCGGTGTGAAAATCAAGTGAGCTTTCACTTCCTGTGCACTAGTTTCTCTGTTCCAGCCTTGGCAGAGTTTGAGGGAGACGTTTGCGATCTCTTCCGTCCTTTCAGGTTGAGCCTGTGTTGTAATAGAGCCCCCGAGTCAGGGGATAGGGATAGGGTGCACAGAGTAAAAAATAAGTTTAGAATGTATGTGCATGTAACTGCATACCCCCTTGTGTGTCTGTGTGTGTGTGCGTGTGAATATAAAAATACACCATAATTCTCCAATGTAAAAAAAATTTAAAACGCAAACATAGATGTGGAGGGTGGATCCAGATCCTTGTTGGTTTTTCCCTTCAGTAGAGTTCAGTCTGTGTTTCGGAAAGAACATATGATTGAATGGAAACAAAGTAGTACCGTTCAGTCATCCTCCTGCTTTTGGTACGCGCACTACCACCGTAAAGGATTCCCCTTTCTCTTTGGTAACCTGCTGAAACCAGTGAATGTGTCAGTTTTATTGGCGGAGGAAAGAGAGAGAGAGAGAGAGAGAGAGTCTCAGAAAGCCCGCCCATCTATTTTTGATTGAGAAGCAACGGTTTTCCTGTGGTCAGGTTGCATTCTGTTTCCATAGCTGTTCTTTTTGATCATCCGACGCCACATTACCCCGGGGAGTCCCAGTTTCATAGCAGCCCACGCGCACCACGTCGTGCAATAAAACAACAGGACATTGGCCCGTTAAGAAATAAACACAAGAACCAAAATAGAACTGGCTTTTTGGGCGGCGTTGTCTGGAACCTGTCTGTTCTTTGAGATAAACAATATACCTCACAGGCTCGGTGACAAACACAGTGACCTTTTCACCAGCACCACCTACATTACATTTTGACTGCATGTTGGAAAATTCGACTTGTTTTGCTTCAGCGATATCCCCGAGCCTGGGCATGTCCATACAAACCACTAAATAAAACTGTTTTTTCACTGCAAAGACGGATGATAATGGAGGCAGCGTTGTTGCCGACGGCAGGACACTCTTCTGCACCCCCCTAGCTCTCTGACCTCTCCCCTCACAAAAGTACCCGCTGCCTTCGCTCCCCCGGGTCTGGCCTTCTCCTTGTCCCCCGAATCCTCCGCTCCACCATTGGCGGCCGTGCTTTCAGCCACTACCCCCCGAGGCTCTGGAACTCCCTCCCTTACTCCATTCGCCTCGCCCCCACCTCCTTTCGTATTATCAGGTCTCGGCGAAAGACCTTTCTTTTTTTCGATCTCGCTTTCGGTCACCTTCGTCGCCCACTCCCCCTGGCTCGGCCCCGGGATCAGTTATTGGGAAGCGCTCTGAGACGCTGAGTCCGGCGTGGAGTGAGGGTGCTATATAAATCCAAGTTGTTGTTGACAAAAGGGGAGAGTTTCTTTGGCCTCTGTTGAGCAGAAGTGCAAAAGCTCGCTTGATCTTGATTTCCCTGTTAGCAAACACAAGAACAAAAATAGAACTGGCTTTTTGGGCGGCTCTGTTGCTATCATGGCTACATGCGTATTTGCTACACATAGCTGAAGTTGTGCACTCACCGGGTTGGTGAGATAATGCACTCATTATCTTGTGTTTTTATGGCATGTTCCTGTGCGAGGAAATCAGAATGTGCTGCTGGTAGTTTTAACATTTCTCCTGAAATTGATTGGTTTCTCCTGTGTCATTTTCAAGAGTGCAGAGCAGTTGAATCACACTTACGACATAGAAGTATCGTTTTTTTTGAAGCAGAGTGGGGTGGGTTCCTCGCGATTAATGTCCCATTGGCTGACATTGAACGTGTAGTTTGTTGGATTCGCAGATTTCTCGCAAGCAGTGACGCAACTCGTCTTTAGAGAGAGGCTTCTTAATTGAGTAATTTGGGACAAAGAATTGCCTACCTGGGAGATGAGGCATAATTAGTTGTGTGGAACCAAAGGCAAATTACGCACTGCGATTATGCCTTGTTGTGCTGCTCAATATCTGTTCAATTGAACCTGGATTAGCTCCTGTGACGAGAGTGCTTTGTGTGCCAAGGCTTGGGCCGACAGCCAGTAGTTTACCTACATCTACAGAGCTCGGTTTCAGCTGCCACCTGTATAACCACATTAATAGGTTTTCAGTTCCCAGATGTGTAATCACAGTTAATAAAGCCAAACAATCAGTCAAAGGATTTATTTGAGGTATTCCTCTACTGGATGTGGTAACCCTACGTTTATTCCCCATTTCATATATCTGTGATATATACTATTCAGATTGTTTTTCCACAGCTGGCATCCTCTTACCATCGCTGCAGTTACAAAAGTAGGATTAATTAATATACCAATAATCCTTACATTTCATATAGTGGGTTTATGTCAGGAAGACTTCTGAAAGCGCTGCATAGGCTAGATTGTGAAGTGTATTGACCGTGTATTTTTTAGGGCAAACATTTGCGTACAGCTATGTCCCACAACCATCCATGAAGTGGATGACAAGGCAAATCTTACAATCACTGTCTATTATCTTTACATAGGTTCAAGGCGCTGTGTGCAATATGCGCAATCGAGTAGATTAATTGTATTGATTATGGGTCAGTAATATTCTCTCAATTCTTTTACAGGGAGGTGGTCATGCTAGGACTTCTTGATGATGGATTCCTTATCCCCACAGAGGAACAGCTGAAGTCTTTAAACATCGAGTGCCCAGGTAGCTGCCCACCACTTTGACTTACAGCTTGAACCTGCGACATTGATGTCTGACTTGCTGGGAAACTCATTGAGCACAAGGGGGAAGCACAGAACTAATCCACATTATCCAAAGTACCAGAAAGTGAAAGGGATTTTTAATGTTCTGTAAATTAGCGGGATTGTTCTACTTTTATCTTTCCAAAACAATTGTTTTCTCCATGGTCAAGCCAGTACGTTTGGAAATGCAGAAATAAGTTTCCATTTTTTGTTGCACATTTTCTGCTGGAATTGTACATCGGCTTGTCAGTGCTGAAAGCTGCTGAAGTTCATCAGTGCTGAAAGCTAACGGATATAAACTTCAAAACAAAATGTGACCAAAGATTTCTGATGTTGTCATTTCACATTTGACCTCAAAAAGGTTTCTGATATGTGCGTTTTACAGTTATTTGTGCGATATTATAACAGTCTTTCTTACTTATGTCTTGTTCAATTGAGTTGACTACTTTGACAAGCTTCCAGTCTGAATTCCCTTTCAGACCTCATCATCTTCAGCTTTGAATATGTGCAATCCCTCCCTCTATGGTTTTTCTGTGTGCGTCAGCAGATTTGCGTGAAATTGGAGGGCATTTCTGAATCCAGAGGATAGTACAGTTAAGCGAGGTTTTGCTCTAGATGTTTCACTGCAATTTGTGTTTGATCAACCGTCTTGTCTCTTTTTTTGTTCAAAGGAGAGTTTGTGGATTTGTCACATCCTGGAATCCCTCGTACTTTCTGCCGCTTCTGGCAGCCTCTCCTAAAGTGCCTCCACTCTCGAAATTTCACACCCGTGTTGCTAGAAAAGCTCTTTACCGAGTTGAAGGAGTGCTGCGATACAACAGGACTGAGGATACAGTACGTGACTGGCTGGATCACAGAGATACTAACAGCTAACACTAAAGCAGGTAAGCAAATAATAATAAAAATCCTTGCATTTGATATAGTGCCGAATCACGTCTTTGAGACGTCGCAAAGGGTTTTACGGAATAGGCTGTAAAGTGAATTGACTACATTTTGTGGATGTAAAGAAGGCTTTCATATCTGAGTAAATGGTGGATGGGCGAAGTGGGTGTGCATACATTATGTGTATGTCACAACACTGTCTGCACTTCTGGTCACCACAATGTAAGAGCTATGTATAAAGCAGAGCAAATGATGCTTATCCCCAATATTAGATGATTTGAGCTGTATAGAAGGTACAAGTCAAGCTACAAGTTTTCAAAGGAAATAAAAGCCTTTTCATTGTGAGGGTACATTTTGGGTACATTTTGTGGTAGAAAGGATCATTTGAATCCACGAGGAACTTCATTACCGTATTATTACCATTCCTTTTAACATTTGTATCTTTGAACAACATCAATAAATTATGAAATCAGTGAAATATATGCTACATCAAATTTAAAAATTCACCGAGTACACAGTAGTATCTTTGGGCCATCAAATGGCAACAGCATTGTATAAGCAGACACACAAATGTGACTGGTATATAAAAAAATAGCCTTTGAACCCCACTAATTAGGGAGTGAACCTTACACAGCAAAATGCACCTTTGACTCCTTTGAATTCGAGTCGCTTGCCTTTCTAATTCAGTTCTAATAGAGCGAACGTTATTATTGCGCGTTCTGCTGAGCTGCTTTCTTTCTTCCTGTGTAGGGAAAAAGCTTCGAGGCCTTTCGCGACGCCAGAGGTTGAAGAAGACGGCTTGGCAGTTGTTTTTATCGCAGTGTGCCCTGGACTGGCACAATCTGCTGGAAGGCTGTCTAGCAGCACCGTGCCAGGCTACGCCCCATCTCCTGCAGCAGTGAGTTTGAATTGGATTGAATCGCTCTGGTTTGCTTATTTGGGCTCCGCACCATTGACTGTTCAAACGGTCAACGTGCAATTCTGCTTCACAGCAAGTTTGGGTTGCAAACCGGTCGGTCGCTTGTGTTCAGTACAGGCCTTGCTTAATGTTGATGCGTTCAACGTTGTTTCATTATTATGTCGCTGATACGTAGGGGAACATATATTCATTTAACGTCGTGACGTTCGCTTTTACATTGTTCACGTGGGTGAAAACAGACTACTTTGGGTAACGTAGGCGTACATAGACACCGAACGCCTGGTATTCTTGCGCGGGTTCACTTAATGTCGTTTTTCTTCAAGTCGCACTCTTCCCAAACGCAACTGTGGCGTTAAGCGAGGACTAAGTGTACTTCACTTCCTAGAAAACCTTTGCCTCAGGATTGTGGATTCTGGTGCCAATTTGAGATTTCCCCATGTGCTGAGTTGAGTTACAAATCTAAGCATGTGTAACCATGCAGAAAGCAGCAGCTGCTAGTGTGAGTGTATATACACTTGATTGACTGAACCAAAGAGAAACAGACTGCTCCCACTTCCTGCCATAAACGACTGACTGCGTTGGCTTGTGTGATATCTCCAATCAGTCTCACGTATTGGAATATTAATGGGTATTTTTCTGGGAGACGTGGACTATGAAGCTCTTTAGAATGATCTCACTTTATTATTTTTTGGAACCCTCACCCATGCATTCGTCACATCAAGGCTTGACTATGGAAACTTCCTCCTCATTGGCCTCCCCAGCTCTTCCCTTCACAAGCTGCAGTTCATCTAGAACTCTGCAGCTCGTGTCCTCACCAGCACCAGGCCCTACGACCCCATCACTCCCACCGTTGCACGGCACCATTTGACTCCCTATTCCCCAGAGGATCGAATTCAAGATACTTGTCCTCAATTTCAAGGCCATTCATGGCCTTGCCCCTTCCTATCTCACCGACTTGCTGATTCAACACGACTTGTCTGCTCCCTCCGTTCAGAGGTCCCGACCCTGACTGTTCAGTGCCTTCGATGACCTCCTGGCGTGAAAGGCGCTCCATCAATATAATTTTGTTGTTGTTATTATTGTTGTGTTGGAAGTTGGACGTGTGAAATAAATTGCTGGGTGAAGGTTAGTCAGCATCAGTTGGCTGACCACTAATTTACAACAGCTGTTGAATGCGTACTGAAAGGTGAGCTAAATGTCTGCTTTCGCTGTCACATTTTCCAGGATACTGAATGACATGGAGCCTCCATTGCCGGCCAGCACGCAGCAGAAACTGCTGCACCTGTGCTCTATATACATTCAGGAGCCTGGATCCTTCAGCATTTCTGACTTTCCCATTGGCGGGAGCCCGTCGCCCGTGTACACGGTGGAAAACCTACAAATCAAACCCCGAGACGAGGAGTCTCCGGTCCAGGTGACTCAGGCGGACGGCACCACGATTGAGTTCAGGAAAGACAGTGAGCTGGTGGTCAGACATACCTCCAGGGAGGAACTGCCGCCCATTAACCTCGAGCTGTTGGCAGAGAAGATGGAAGTGCTGGAGGGGTCAGCCTGGCAAATCTGCACAGGTATGTTTGCATTTCTTTTTAAAGATGCTTTCACCATCTCTTCTCCGTCCCCAAATACACAATTTATCCCTTAGGACAGTGGCTTCAAATAGCGGCTTTAAATAGCGGCCCCCCCCCCAACTCAGCAAAGTTTTCATTGCGCTCCCCCCTCCTTCACACTCGGCTCCACACACTCGGGTCCACGGCTCCACAAGCACTTGGGTCCTCGGCTCAACACTCTCAGATCCTCAGCTCCACACACACTCGGGGGTACGAGACTTTAAAGCTCTCCCCCCCCCCCCAAGGGAAGAGCTCCCCACAGTTTGGTAACCACTGCCTTTGCAGAAAGTACTATTGTGATGCAGAATTAATCTAGCTCAGTGGCAGCACAGACCTCACAGCCAACTCTTCATTGATCGGCTGGATTTTGTATCTTATCAGGTCTAGAAGTGTGATGATATAAATAGACAGATGGGTTGCGAACAGTGAGGTGAGACTTGATTGGGTATTCAGTCCACAGCCAAGGCTGCTCCATCTCAGTCCGTTTGCAGCAAGCATCACACCATGGTTTCAGTTGCAGAGGGACTGAGATTCTACACTCTGCATTTGCACCATTGAAGTCTGTGCCTACATAACACAACTCTCCCATCTATATCTATCTTACTCCTATGAAAGAATGATATAGTAATTAAGCCTTATAATCCTTGCATTTGGTGCAGCGCTTTTTCATGCCTTCTAGCTGTCTCAAAGCTCTTCACAGAATTTACTGTTAAGTGGATTGCCTGTATATTTGGAGTCCTGCAGCTCAGTGGTTAGAGCACTCGCCTTGGAACGTCCTCCCGATGTGAAAGGCGCTAAGAAATGTAATTTTGTTGTTGTTGTTGTTGCAAGCGAGAGACCTGGAGAAAGGAAACTTTCCCAAGGTTTCGCCCTGGCTGGGAATTGAACCCAAGTCTCCTGCTTGCAAGGTGAGTGCTCTAACCATTGAGTTACATGTCTCCATAAATGATTCCTTTGGAAGTGGCTCCAGTTGCTGTTTGAAACTTACCTGAAAAGTCTTGCGGGTTATATTAATAATTATGATTATAATAATACTAAAAGTTGCATTGGATGTCGTGCCTTATTACTTTGTTGAGATGTCTCAAAGCACTTCAACTAGACACAAATCCGCTCGGGTGTCAATGATCAGTCTCCTCCCCTCTTTGCTCTGATAGGCAGTATGTCACAAAAAGTAAAGCAGTAGAATATTACCGTACAGTTTACTCTATTCTTAATATAAAATGTTTTTGCAGATCAAATTTCATGGAGGGACTACCCGCTCGGGAAAGTACCGAACCAAAGGGAGGATCCAAACTTCTTTTTAGTGGACAATTATACCTTGATGCCTAATTTGCGTCCGCCAGCAAATGAGGACAGCAACATCGAATGTCACAAGACAACAATAAGGTAAAAGATTACGTCTCATTATTGTTTCCATCCCAAAGTTCGACATCAACAACAATTGGGGCAGGGTTGGGATGAGGGAGGGCAGAGAGGAAGCAGGACAGCTGAAGGCACGATCGAAGAGGAGGGTCTTGAGACCGGTCTTGAAGGAGGCACTGGAGGGAGCAAGGCAAAGAGATTGTGGGATGGAGTTCCGAAGTGTGGGGGCAGAGAGACCGAAATGTCAGCCCGACCACCGATAGTAGGGCAGGTCAGGTGGACATGTATAAAATAACTTACAATTTAGATAATAATTTAAAATTGGATAGGTTATAGACCGGATTACTTAACAGAATTACGTTTAAATGCAGTGGTTGCCGCGCTTTAAGTGAAGTGACCAGTTGGCAATATTGTTCATTTATCTACCGAAACACAAAAATATTTTTTGGATTGTGCTGTTCAATTGCTGATAAAAATTTCAAAGTTAAGCTTTAATGCTGAATTAAAGGAAGTTTTCCTTCTGTGGGCATTGAAAACGTGATACCAATTTTCAAGTCAGTTAGTTTTATTTTGACTTTGGGGACTCTCTGAAGTTTCTGGGCTGTGTTTTCTGTGGAATTCAACTGCACACAATTATTTTGAACTTCTAATAATTGGAACTTGGTAGCGATCCCATTTGTCAATTTCTTTTTCTCTTCTTCGTTTGGTCATTTGTTGGTGGAGCCGAACAAATAGGAACAAAACCCAGTTTACAATTCAGGGAATAATTTTGCAGCTAGTTGTTTTTTCTACATGGGGGTGGAAAAAAAAACCTTTTGCTAAATGGTGACTTGTTTGCTTAGCCCTGTCGGCCATCATGGGGTTCCATTTGGTTTCAGAACCCTCTGTGCTTCCTGTTTAATCTCGGCAATGAGTAAGTAAACTTAATTCAAGCCAGTCTATGCAACATGCGGAAAAGGGTTGAGAATGTTGCATGATTCATTAGGGGATTTTTTGCCCTGATCAAGATAGACTGGATTTTATGCTCAGGGAAACTTGACAGTTTGGGCTCGAAGGCAAGCTACGCAGCTTTTATTGTTGCTTTAGCAACAATACTCTAGGAACTCTGAGCTTTGTGTCTCGTCAACCTGCTCCTAATACTGCAAGAAATAGGTAAGCAGGGTGCATCCATCCACAAAGAGAGGGTGCCTTCCATTCGTAGGTAGGAGGATAGGTAGGGGACCATGTGGAACATTTTTTCCAGTTTGGACACTCTTAAGCATGTGTTGGACTCTCCGCTGTTTTAAAGAGCGATCTTTGTATCGGGTGAAGCATAATAATGGGTGTGTTTTCCCTCCCCCACCTCCCATCAAACACCTGTGCTATACCCGAGGAGAGTAGCTGTTTGCAGTTTCAGGACAAGCTACTGGCCATTTTAATGGACAACTGTTTCAGATAGCTGTACAGGAAATCTAAGGTAGCCACGCAAATAGGTACTCTTATATCAAACATGGCTGCCTCGCCACAATACCAAGAATGCCCCATGGCTTTAGGAAGAATATCATTTGCTTAGGTTTTGCAAAGGTCTAAATGATTTTCCATTTTACAGTCAGTTGAAGGTGATGTGTGGAGGACATGATGGAAAATAAAGTCGATTTATGTGCCCAATGGACCCACTGACCTCTCTTTGTTAAAAGAATCCGAGTGCCGTATTTCTGTTCTCTTTCCCTCGGCAGTACAGGCTTCCTTCTTGAACACGGCGCTTGACTTCTTACAGATATGACTGGATAATTGGAGGTTGCATAGTTTCTGAGTAATTAGCGTCTTAAAATGGTGGACATTGCGGCGGGGGGGATTTCCCGTTTGGGTTTGGCTGGCTACACGTGATGCGTTGGTGTTACCTAATTATGATGTGATTTGGAAATGTATTGCATTACATGCCTGAAGGTGAGTAATCAGCCTTCACTGCTGTGCTGTAAAGCACCGAAACATTACATTATATTTGAAGGTCGTGTTGCAGTCAGGCTGGGCTAATGAAAAGCTTTTTGACTCATGGAATGATTAGGTTTGCAAGAGGTTTGGTTTACTATAGGAAACTAAGCACTGGATCAAAAACTCTAGTGCAATAGGTACAAGCTACAGCATTCCCCTTGACTTGTAAACCAACCATTGCTGTTGAACTGTAGAATCGGTTGTCTGATGTACAAGCGAGGGAAACCCTTCATTAGTAACATTTTATGCTTATGAATCATTCCCAAGTGAGTCAGCTCTGTCCTGCACACCTGGAAGGAACCATACATTTAATCAATCCAAGGGCATTAAATGATTCCTTGGCAGGTTTCCAACACAGATCATGTTTGCAAGGGGGTCGATTTCCTGGGATTTTGAGGAAATGCATTCAACGTAAACCTTGCTTCGTGTATGTAAACCTATTTGCTTTATCATAGGCGAGAGTTTATGATGCTTGTTCTCGTGGGAGAAGCAGTATAGCAAGAGGTCAGTATGACAGAGAGAGAGAGAGAAGCGAGAAAAAAAACCCAGGCAGCATAGGAAGAACCATTCCAACAGAACGGATAGCATTAAAATAAAATAACCCAGAGACTGAGGCATTCTGGATAGGCCAGGCAGTTAACACAGGGAATGAGGCAAGGCAATAACAACAGCATTTATACAGCGCCTTGCACATTCCCGACACGCTAGACAAAGGCATTGAGTCGAGGTCACGGCTCACAGACCTAATCGAGAGGGGTGGGAAACAGTGCTTAGGTTAATTAACAGACGGTTGAGTAACAGTGACAAACCGCCCAGAGACTGGTGAACTCGGGGTTCCTTGAGGGCGACAGCAGATGATTGTGAGTCAGAGTCATCTGATGGCCATGTGTTCAATTCTTGTGTTTTTACTTGCTAAAAATGGAACAAAAATTTGAAGTGCTTTGTTTGTTTTTTCTTCCCTCGATACTTGAAAAGGAAACTTCCAAGTCGATGTGTTGGCAGCACAGGTTTCCTTCAAATTTACCCCCAACTCACAGATCAGCAGGCCTCCAGGAAAGTGCTGGCCCTTACGGGAAAGCCTGCTGTAAACTGCTGTCAATACTCTCAGTATATGTCACATCGAAAATGGGTGATGGTATTTGGTTTAAAAGATAAGTTTTGGTGTGTTGATTGATGAGGCCCAAAGTCATACTGTTGAGAACACAGTACTGTTAGATAAGTCCTGTAGCTCGATGGTTGGGGCACTTGCCTCGCAAGCGAGAGACCTGGGTTCAAATCCCGGCAGGGCGAAATGTTGGGCAAGTTTCTTTACTGCACACGCTTCTGTTTACCAAGCAGTAAGTAGGAACCTGGTTGTTAGTCGATTGGCGGATCGCTTTTCCGGAGGTAATATTTCCTTCAAAAATAATAATGAATTGGTCAGTGAATGCACAATTGTTTGTGGGACACTGCTGTGCGCGGTTGGCTGCCACATTTTATCCACAAAGTATAGAGTTAATTCACTTTGCAGCATATTTTGTGAAGTGCTTTGAGACTTCTCGAAAATATGATAAGGCGCTACGATCAAATGCAAGAATTATTATCATTGGATGAGAACCAGATCTGCTCAACCGTAAAGCCTGAAAGTACCTATGAAACACAGATCATACTTCACATACCTTTTAAAACCTTTGTGCAACGAGAACACTGTAATGTTATTTAATTATGTTTATATATCGCTGCCCTGATACCAATTGGAGAGGAGCTGTCACCTTTGGAAACCCCCACCCCCCCTAAATATTCACAGAGCAGCCTGAGAGATTCTAATACTATCCTGTACCTCAGTGGTTAGACCACTCGCGAGAGACATGGGTTCAATTTCAGGCAGAGCCAAACTGTGGGCCAATTTCCTTACTCTACCCACCTGATAATAATCCCTCAAAAACCCCCAATAATAAATTGGTCATTTCAATCCATGACTTTGTGGGGACCCTGCTGTGCGCAATTAGCTGCCGTGTTTCTCCCACATATATGCAGTGTATTTTACAGTGTATTCTGTGAAACACTTTTGAGATGTCTAGAAGACATGATAAGGCTTTATATCATATTATTATTATACTCTCCAGAGCTAGATAAGCAGGTCGTAACCTTCTAAAGATGCGTCACGGTGGGGCAGATGTCTGTTTGACCAGAAAATTCCCTGGGGAAACCGACATTTTCCATTACTGGTTGTCTTCAGGCCTCATCTCCAGTGGCAACTTGTGGTGTTGACATGTTGTACTCGTCCTCCCACTGTTGCCTTCTCTTGTACGTGGATGCCTGCGTCAAGTTAAACATTCAAACCCAAGAGAAGAAAGAGAAGAGCATCGTTCAGTTTTTGTTCCATTCCTGTTTAATGGGTTTCAGTTCCTTTGTGATACCGCCTCATTGTACGTTGGAACATTGGCTTTTCATAACTGGATCTGTAACAGAAGTTCTGCAAGACTGAATTAATCTGCAGTTTCTTCCTGGTTGTTTTTTTAAAAACAGGAAGTAAACACTATTGTCAAGCTAAAGACATAACATGGGAGAACCTGGATAGTGGTTTTTAAGATTTGCATTGCAATTCAAATAATCAATATGCAGATTATTTTATGGCGTTAGATTAATCCGACAGCGCAAACCCTATTTGGATGTTTGAAATCTGAAATCAGAGATTATCCGAGAGTCTGTGTGTTGCATCTGAGGTGTCGCAAGTGTGGTGGGAAAATCCCAAGTCAGGGATCAATCGTGAGCCGATTGGTTTCCCCCACAAAATGGAGACAAAAATAACCCCAGCTTTCCAGGGTAATAACTCAATTGTTGCTTTGTGAAGCAGTTTTCCTTTTATTTGCCACCAGAATCTCTTGGAACTGGGCTCTGCTTTCATAGATCACAGAGAATCTCTGTGGTTTTTAATCCCTATAAGCTAGGAATCCGAGGAAACGAGCAGAACACTGGCTCCGATCTGTCTAGAGATCTCTCCCAGGATTATTCCTTTTGAGAAAGGCAGATAAGGCGAGGTGGGCTGAGAGGCTGTTTGTGAATTTGTATTCAAACTTTGCTGAAGATGCGGCGTTTCACGAAATCACAAGAAGGTTGATCTCATCTCTCCAGAACACCAATCTTACTTTCGTGTCTTCACAGCATCGAGCTGATTCTTAAATGCCTCCAGATCATCTGCAGATAAAATGCCGGCCCAAACCTCAGTACTGTAAATAATAACACATTGACAAGAGAGTGGATTCAGTGAGTGAGTCCTGTAACTGAGACTGAACGTAATTGCATTACGTTGGGAAAAGATTAGGTGGTGACTGAGTAGAGTTGCTGGCAACAGTTTTCGGAGTGCACAGAGTCATAAAACTCGAGTTGTTTCCGAATACTAGAGGCAATGAGGTTACAGTGAGGAAATATATTAGTAGGCGTTAACTAACTCCGAAACAACTACACACCCACTTAGGATTCATACTCCATTATAAACTTATCTGGGCTAGATCAGTGCTGGGCTAAATTTAGCTTTAACTTCCAATTAGCGACTTAGCTCACCTGGTACCTTTGTGGGTAAAGACACCACTTGTTCGAACCTGATGCGCGACAGGAAGTCGCAAACAGGGAAGCCCAGCGATGACTGGGTGTGTGTCATGTTCAGCTGCGGAAACTCGGCTCTGAAATATCCAGGCGTGGATTGTCTCAGAGGACGACTCTGATTATAATCGGAATGCAACAGTGGACATCCGTTTCTTTGAAGAAAGAATGGGCAGGCGCGAGGGGGAAATCCTATTACTAGCCAACATGCCCAAAGGTGCAGAATGGCTGCCTACTTGTGCTTCAGAGCCTATTTGGTAAAAATCCATCTCTGGCTCAGCTGCAGTGCGTTTGGCGGAAGGCTGAAATCTTTCTTGAAAGCCACTGCTGTCGTCTTCCACTGTTGCATTTCTGACCGACATTGATACTGTGACTCCCACGTAAAGTCTAGCTACTTGTAGGGAACGCTGGAAAGCTGCAGCACATTTAAAGCACATTTTCAGCGAGAGTTGGTGTCATCTGGAGACGAGAGGAAATTGGTGGGAAAAATTGGCAGCTTTAATTCTTGCCGTTTCATTTAGTTTATCGCTTTATGAATCAATGTCCAGTTAGTCATGACTAAATGGCCTCTTTTCTCAGAATGTCTCAGATCTAATAAAACGTTTGTCTGTTTTGAAATTCTCTGAATGATTACGAATGTTGGCCCTGCTGAATGAAGTATTGTTACTAAATGCCTTCCTAGAACAGCTTGAAATCTGGGGAGCGACTCCCTGATAAAGCGTATGAAGCACATTCACTAATGGAGATTGCACTATTCCACTGAAAAGGGAGTGTTCTGTCAATAAACGTGAGACTGTTACGTATAGAGTGCCTTCTTCCTGTTCAAAACATATCGCGATCGATTGGAAAATTGCATACACACATCAGACTTGAAAGCATGCAGTATTCAGTGAGAAGGGATGGAAAAGACGCAATGTATTATTTCTGATAGTGATGTTCTGTGTAATTGTTACAACGATGTGTTTTGGCTCAATTGTACAGGTTTGGTTTGTATGTTCGCTGCATGGAAAAAAGGGGTTTGCCTTCCTAGCAAGGCTAAAAGGTTCAAAGTCACAGTAAGGCACTGTATTTGGGGGAGAGATCTTGGAGTGTAGCAAACTGGTGGTTAAAGAAAATGGCAGTTTTCACATTACTGGGGAAGTTTATAAGAGAAGTCGAGAATGGTATTTTTAAGTTCCTTTTTTGTTTTAAAAAAAATGAATACACAACAATAGAGCTGGTTTAGAAATATGGTCAAACGCAGATCAACCATTTCCATGTTCCCACCAATTATTTGAACAAACCCCACCATCTAAAGAGAGGAAGGTAACCAGTGTGGAAGTCATTAATTAACACAATACAGGTTGAGCGTCCAAAATTCAGAGTTCCGGAATCCGTAAAATGTTCCAGAATCCGGACACCCTGTCAAACCGTTTCCGCCACCAGCTGAGCCCAGTGAAAGGTCAAAAAATGAAATCCAACTACTGTACAGTGACAAAAATTGCAAGAATAAAAATGCCAATCTTACCTGTTCTAGGCCAGGTCTTCACAGTCACAGCACCAAAATATCGGAACCCTGGATCCAGGCATTTCCGGACTTGGGACGCGCTTCTGGCATTCCGAAGTCCGGAAATACCCAAACCTGGGCTCGGGCGTTTCTGGACTTTGAACATCAGAAACACATTCCGAAGTCTGGAATGTTTTGTACCCTTGCTTGAGGGTATGAGTGACTCTTGTTGACTGCGTTGTTTATCCGTCTATCTGGCTGGAGAAACTCCAAAGGAGTTTTTTTGACTTGACTGTTCTTTCAACATCTTTCCCTTGCAGTGCCACTGGATTACCGTGCGCCGACTCCGAAGGCTTGTTGTGGACCCAAAGTGACCTGCACAGACTGAAAGCCGGACTGAAATTATTCTAGAGAAGCAAATGGTATTTGTATTTTTTAAATTTTATTTTTGTTTCGAAGACTCCCCCCACTTTCCTGCCTCACATTCTCGCTCAGCTCAGCTGCTCGTATCACATCGCTCTTTGCTCTTTTGAGGAGCACCCAATTCGGTAGAAGGTCACTTCTTTGGCAACTGTGAACCGACAGATCCGTCAAGACCGAAATGAGTATTTGAGCCGCGTCTGTAGCAGTCTGTTGTGAGGATGGTATTTTATTTACAATAATACTGTACTGTGGCTTCTTTTCACAAACTGGGTCACATTCGTATCGAACACTTCTGTAATCCTGTATGCATGTAAAGAAGTATTGGTATTTTTTATTGGAAAAATAAATCTTTGACTGTAATTTAGCCCAACTGTTTTATTCGTGGTTCAGTCGTTTTGCGCAAGCTTATTGTAATCTCTGAATATTCATTTCTCACCTTGCTCCCAACAAGTGTAACATATTCGTACCAGATTAGGTCATTCTTATCTAAAGCCCGATCTTGAGGATGCCATTTCCGGTCTTTTAAATAAAGATCCCGTTCTTAATAATAATAATAATAATAATAATCCTTGCGTTTTCACATCTTCTAGACGTCTCAAAGCACTTCACAGAATATACTGTAAAGTGAATACATTTCCACACCCAAGATGTACCACTTTCTCAAAAATAACTACAGTAGAACCTCGGTTGGCGACCACCTCAGTGACGCTACCTCCCCCCGCCCCCGAGGCGACCAGTCAGAGTCGGTCCCGAATATTTCCGAACTCATTTCCAGTTAAATAAACCTCACTGACGCGACCCCCCGCCCCCCCCCCCCCCGGTTCCCGAACCGCAGCCACTGATTTGGTGGGTCCCAAACAACATTTTCATGGTCCTAATGCGACCACCCTGGCTAATCGGGAAACAAAAGCACGTGGGGGGGGGGGGGGGGGGGGGGGGGGCGGGCAGGCTGCGGCGAAACAAGGTGGGGGCGCAGATTTGAAGAGATCACGTGAGCAGCTGCAGGTAACGGAGCGTCTGGCCCCGCGGCCCCGAACATTCCCCGGCCCCGAGACACCTCCTCCGAGTATCCCCCCTCCCCCCCCTGGCCTTGAGTATCCCCACTCCCCGGTCTGAGTATCCTCCCTCCCTCGCCCCCCCTCCCTGGCCTCGAGTACCCCCCTCGCCCCCCCTCGCTGGCCTCGAGTAACCCCCTTGCCCCCCCTCCCTGGCCTCGAGTACCCCCCTTGCCCCCCCTCCCTGGCCTCGTGTACCCCCCTCGCCCCCCCTCCCTGGCCTCGAGTACCCCCCTCGCCCCCCCTCCCTGGCCTCGAGTACCCCCCTCGCCCCCCCTCCCTGGCCTCGAGTACTCCGGCTCTGCATGGACAATACTTTAATCTTTCATCCAGCAGAATCGACACCTCACTAACGCGACCTCCCCGCCAACGCCACCACCTGGTCGTGATCCCGTGGGTGGTCGCGTTTCCCGAGGTTCTACTGTATGTTTTTGGTAACCTGTGCCTGTTTTGCGCTGAGCAAGTAAATAAGTGTTAAGCTTGCTGTGGAATTCATTTGTATTGAAATCGAGCCATGAGGGCTTTTTATCTACAATTCCTTCGAGACCTTTCGATTGAGCAAAAAGAGGGATTCCCTCATTTGCACTTCATTTGAAAGACGAATCCGTATTTATGAATGTAATATTGCTACCGATGCTTGTGTTGATTGCTTCTACATTAACAACTTACATTGCAGCTTAAGATTTTGTTTCTATACGTCAGCCAAATTTTGTTTACCACATGTATGTTTCTTGGGGGTTCTGTGTTTTTTTTCAATCAGGTTGATTTTAAAAGTGTTAATTTTACCCATAATATTTACTAACGCAACTTGCCTGTGTTTATTCAAAAGCATTTTGAGTTAAACTTACTCAAAACATTATGGAACGTAAAAAGTCTTCAGTAATGTATTGTTTGAGGACTCTCTTTGGCACAATTGACATCATTCTGTACTAAGCTGCTTTCATTTGCTTTGTGGTTTTGTTTGTCTGCTTAAAAAATCTCGCTACCGTGCATCAACGTAATAGTTTGTAAGAGATAACTGATTTACCTAGATTAAGAATGATCTGAATACAGTATTCTTCCAGTGGTCCAGGAAAATTTATGTAAAGATCAGACCACTGTACAGTGAGTGTATGCAGTTGCTAAATACCCTCAAGGTCGGTGAGTCACTCTTTATAAATTTCAATTGGGAAGCGAAGGATATTGGACTTTTTAGTGATGTGGCAATATACGGTGAAACGCAGATCAGGGCTGACTATTCTATTTGTTCCACTACTTCCCCCCCTCCCCCCTTGAATGTACTGAATCATACTGAGCTATGATTTCTCAGGCGCTGGAGGCGTTCCAGTAGTTTGTTTGTCTTAAGTTGTGCTGTCAGACAGGAGTGTCAGCAATTGAAACTCACTGTCATTGCCTGATAGCCCTACGCAAGGGCACAGTGAGAATGTGTGCTGGGAGTGTTTTTTTTCTCCCTATGTACCTTGGCATGTTGCGGCCAATTGTAACACAACCACAGCCCTGAAACCAGCCTCGAAGCTTTGTTCTCCTACATGTGCAATGTAACTTTACCAACTTAACCGTTCGGTGGCAATATAGCAGTTTAATCTGCGTTTTGAGTTGAGAGATGTTTGAAGTACGCAACCAAGCCGGTCGATGAAAATTTGATCCTTTATTATTAATGCGTCTTATTCTTCCCAAACCGTACGCTTGTGACTGTTTTCAAAGAATAATGCTCCCAACATTATTGATGCGCTCGTGGGTTCAGACCAACAGGATGAAATCGTCGGATGCAACCAAAGGATCAATATGCAACATTTAGAAGTTTTCATTTTGAAGCCATACATTTCTCGAGAGTAACAATACCCTAAGCTGTATGGTGTACTATGCTGCAAAAAGGACTGTATGAAAATAAACACTGAAAAACATCTTCTCAGACCAAGCTAGCTTTTATTGAATTCAGGTTGCACAAATGTGTAGTAAAATTAAATGCTTCAAACAAATTCAGAGCAAACAGTTTACATTTTGGCACTGGTAACAGACAAAACCTCTGTTTTATGGCAGGCAGTATTTGCTAGTGATAACCATTACTCCATGCAAATGTCAAGATATTTTGTAAAAATTAAAACATTCTCATCACAAAACACATTCTAATGCACAAACACAAAGCCACTTGAAGGTGTCTACATAATCTTGTTTGAAAAAAGGCACTGTAAATCAATGTGAATTTTTGTAATTACCCTGCTAGTGCGAGGTACTCACTAAATTAATTCTATTAATTACTCGGATACATACTTGATCTAGAATTATGTTGTTTTCCAAAGTGAAATCTTAACTGTTCAGTGTAATTATAGATGGAGTAGGGGCACTGAAAAATCCTAAATTTCTAAGCAGAATGATTTTTAAAGGGCACTTTAAAACAAATTCTGATGTTGAAGAAATACCAGATCTTTCACTGGAAGCAAGTCACAAAAATAAGCCTATTTATTTGTAGAATTAAGTTTAGAAATTAATGGGTGCAAGTATAATGTAGTGATCTATATGTACAAGTCATGGAGTGCTTCATAACAAATACACCCTTTTAAAAGTTAAATACTGTATACACTATACAAAAGCTGCTAAGATAAAGTAAAATACAAGAACTTTTGTTTCCCCCATTGCCCCCCACCCCCTCCCCATAATATCAGTCACGAGACTTGGTGACAGAAATTTCAAATTGTAGCAGCTTTGTTATGGTTCTCAACACAATTGAAATATTAGCTACAGCAAGATGGGTTTTGAAGTTAAAAGCATAATTACACGTTCCAACACATGGCACAGTTGACACACATTGTCCATACGCATCGTACGTTAAAAGTCATATGGACGATCATATGGATTGCTCCAAAACACATCTGCCTTTGTTTTTTTTTAATTCTCAAGGAGACAGAGACACTTTGTCATTAAGACTTACATTTTGTTTGGGTCAACGAACCCAAAGAGTTTTTGTTTTACTACAGTTAAAAGCCAACATGTTCATTTTATAAGGAACAGAACAAAAGCTAAACTAGTTCAATAAAACTACTTAATAGTTATAGCACAATAACAGGCTACATATTACAGAAACCAGACAGTAGTACTCTACAACATAACTGTACAATCTCTTCAAACAAGTTTCACTGAATATGGTACACTTCTTACTTACGCATATTAGTTCATCTTCTACCTGGGAACATGTACAGACTCCAGATAGGAAGCGAAGATAAAGCAATTAACTATAAGCTAAATGATATTTTACAAGCGTTTTTTTTACACACACACAGTCCGCTTTATGAACTATATAGAGGTCACGGAGCATTCTCCTTTCCGTCAACAATGTTTGCATTTCAAATACTTGTATTTTACTCCGAAGATGGGAGCTGACTGCTGTAACTGCTTGAAGAGACCATCCTAAACCACATCTCGAATGACAAGAAGAACCATTCACACCAAGTGTGGGAAAGTCTTGTAGCTTGCCTGCCCTGTGGAGAGTCTCTAAAGCTTTGCACGTGGGAAATGCAAGCTGTTACATGTAATTCTGATTATTAAAACCACCCTTTGAATAACAACACTGACGCGTTTAAAGCCGCAGCTCCTATTTTGATTGGATTTCAATCAAGACAATTTCAAACACTGTAGTAACATGCTGCTCGCTCTACGGACATAATTCTTTCCAAAACTGAACAAGTTTAGAATTGACGCAAACCTCAGTCATCATCGAATCACAAAGCAGGGATACTGTGACATTGCTTCTTTACTGTGTAAAGAGAAGCAAGAGATTTGGCTATTTGTGCGCCCACAAATCTTATTTATCTAGGCAGACCAAACAAAAAGGAGGATGCAGCTTAAAACTCAACGTATATTTCTTTTAAAGAAACATTGTTCAAAGGTTTCTCTGCAGAAGAACAGGAACCCTCTGCATTAGAATAATTTGTTTGGGGGGGATTTACCTTTAAGGCCCCCAAAAATATTGTTTCCATTAAAGGTGAAACAAAACTGAACCGGGTTTGACGGATAGAACTGCAGACACAAAATGGCCCGTCTCTGGGCAGAGAGAGAAAAAAAAAAGAGTGCTACTCAGTCCTGCTGTTAAGATACAGTAAGACAATATTAAGAGTTTGTATGGTTAAGGGAACCTGGAAATGTATTTGTGCTGATGTGTAGTTAATGCTGGTCTACAGTCTCAGTTTTAACAAGTAAGAGAGAGAGAGAGAGTAGGGCGAATGGTCATTGTAAATATCGGGATCCCCGATTGCCTTGAGCGATTGGTAACAATATTTTTAAGTCCTAAAAATCCATTGCAATAGACGAATTATAGTGCTAATATTGTACACAATGTGTGTGCACATCCAAACCACATGAATTAAAAAGGCCTACATACTATGGTGCCCAGTAAAAATTCATACATATCCATGGGCTACTCCCAGTGACACACAGTGTCACAAACATTGTGGCAAGATTTGATTGATAAAGCTAAATTCTACCGATGATATCTGTACATTTCATAAATAATTTTCTACAATCAAGAAAAGAGATACAATTTGTATCAACAAACAAAGGTCATTTCTGATCATTCCAGGCATTGCTGCTTTGCTGCGTTGGAAAATGAAAGCCACAAGTGAGTTTCAGATAATAAAATCCCAAGTGATTTATGATTCAAATATTAACCATAAGAAAATCTGCCTTCGCAGAAAAAGGGCGTTGGAGAAAGTTGTCAGGTACTTGCTGTGCATTTTAGTGGTTCCACATCATCACAGTCTCAACACTTTTACAAACCTGAAAAGTACCCATGAAAATGCACTGGGGGGGGGGGAGGGGGTCAGGGAAAAACTGGAGTCAATTTGGAATGTATACAACATTGTAAGAAATTGATCGTTTTTTGAAGTTTTTAAAATTGTGAAAACCCAATCCAACGGGAAAATGCTGACATATGATTTGATGTCGCCTTCATAGGAAATAGAAACAAGTACACAGCAGTGTGGCAAGCCATTAGCAAAATGCCAGAAATAACCCTGACTGCAGCCTCACATTCCACGTGTTTCACAGGAAGAAACATTTAGGCAGTGTCAGACCTTCTCATGAAGAAACAAAAGGTCCCAAAAGGACCTTCTCAACTTTCATGAAAAAACTTTTTTTGTCAACAAGACCGAGCTTGAAACATATCAAGCTTGTCAGAGAGTGTTCAGCAATAATAATAAATATACATTGCTTTAAACAGCGGCACTTCAGAGCAGCTGAAAAGACGAAAGTAATGCTTTCTCTCAAAAGGCGTTTGGCTGCACGATTTCCCACCCTCAACAAGGAGATTATCGGCCAACATAGACAATAGAGGAAATGATTAGCGCCTTAATCCCAAGAGTTCTCCTTCCACGTATGGTCGAGTAACCCAGAAGAAAATGGATACCTTACATGCATTTGACAATTCTGTGATTGGTTCCTGTGTGTGTGCGTCTTTACTTCCACTGCGAACCTTGTATCATAACTTAAAATTTTCAAGTTGTACGAATGACCAAAGGGAGCGAGGATTTAGAAAATCTTAAATTCCTTGTTGGTATTTAACGGCCCCCAAAATGCCCCGATTGAAAGTACAACCCGAACAGCCTGAAAGCGTTAAGAGGAGAGTCAGAATAAGGCAGGATGCAAGGTATTCATATTGTCTTCGAAGAAACCTCGAACCCCACCTCCCTTTATGGAATACCAACCCGGCAACAATGATTTTTATTATTATTTCAACCATCTAAAGAAACCCCAGAGGATTGTTAGCTCTCTTAATTCACAAATGTTGTGCATTAATTAAATAAGACATTCCTTTTTTGTCTGTCTGTCCGATCGACATGAGTTACCTCCCGCCCTCCCACATTTCTTAAAACAGTCAGCCTCTACCGCCCACAACGCAACTGCTTGGCCACGATCTCCGCGGCCAGCTGCTGCGGATCGATGACGTGGGGGTTCTTCTCCATCACGGCGAGGACGATGTCCGCGGGGAAGATGTTACACAGGTTACGGTACGTCTGGTACTGGTGTTCCTGGATGGTCTGGTGGTCGCGGTGGTCCACGGTGCCCAGCCCCTGCCACGGCGATCGCCAGATCTGCTCGATCTTCTCGGGCATGCTCCGGAACATGCCGGGGTTGTACGATGGCTGCATGAGGTTGTTAGTCAACGGATACGAAGGGTATCTGTAGGAATCCGTCACGCACGGCAGGTGATCCCAGCTGGTGTGCTGCTCCCGGCACAGAGGAGGCCTCCTCTGCCTCATTGGATTGCTTTCGTACAGTCGGGAATCAGAAATACTGTCTAGTCTGGTCATCACCAGCGCCCGGCCTGGCTGGTTGGCAGATGGGTGAATGTTTTGAGGTACGGGGTAGTCCCCGGGACAGCTGGAACGAGCGCTAATGGTGGGATGTTGCATGTGAGGAGCCAGGTGGGAGATGGACTGTTTACGTTGGGGAGGCTTTGGCTCCTCTGGTCCGTAACTCTGCACTCTTGCCACGGGTTCATGGTAGCTGTGAATAAAGGGCTGCAGCCTGCTCTGCGACTGGGGCTGATGAACTTTCACGCTGTCTTCTGGACCTTCTACAGAGCCTAGGTAGGCCAGCTCGCCGAAGGAGGAGTAGGAGTCTTGGCTAGTGAGGCAGGAGTCCGAGTGAGGGCTAGCATTCCTGGTGTACATGGCGTGGTCTGAATCCAGACCGTAGTAATTCTCGTGGTTGCACATGCTGTTCAGGCTCAAGTTGGAAAAGTCACTCATCATGGAGCAGTAGCCGGTGTCCACCAGCGAATCGTATTTGGGATACGGTTCTGTGTAGTTCACGGAGTTCCCGTGGCTGTTGGTTACCAGAATAGGCGGGTAATGTACACTGGAGGCCTGCTCTTGTGAGGACTTCTGATGGGTGAACTGTTTCGAGTACGGCACGGGACTGCTGGCGGATCGGGTGCTCAGGCCGACGGCTGCGTGGCCTTTGTTGGGCTGAAACGCCGGAACGCTTGTGGCGGAGACCAACGAAGGCACGGAGTTGGTCTCCACTCTGCGGGCTGGCGTCAGCCTCTCCAACCTCTCCTCCGGGTCACAGACCACAGACCGTATGCTCGGGTCGGACTGACGCTTTGGAGCGATGCGCTTGATTTCAGAGCCAATTTCCCCCTTCACGCCGGTTATCGCAATCCCGCACTTAGCCAGGGCTCCTTCGCTCATGGTTTTAACGGCAGACAGCTTGGCACTGGCACGGAGCTCATCGGCTACCGATCTCTGGGGCTGGTTGACCCGCTCGGGATGGTAGTATTTACACTTGTGTCCATAAGTGCACTTCTTTCCTGTCAAACCGCAAACCAGAATAGATATGTCAGGACCAAAGTGAACATTCCCCTGACTTTCTGACAGTTGAGCATTTCATATCTCAACAGATTAGGTTTTCAAGGGAATAGTTGATTTCCCATAATTTATAATAAGAATACTTGCATTTGATATAGCGCTTTTCAATCTTATCGACGTCTCAAAGCGCTTCACAGAATATACTGTAAAGTGAATTGACCGTATATATTGTTATTAATTGAGGATGAAACGCAGCAGCCAATTGCGCACAGCAGCCAATTGTGCACAGCAGTGTGTCCACAAACAGTCATGGATTGAAGTGACCAATTTTATTATTGTTTTGGAGGAATTATTATTAGGCGTGTGAAGTAAGAAAACGTGCCCAAGGTTTGGCCCTGACCTGCCTGGATTCGAACCATGGGCCCTGAAGCTTCAAACTTGGGACTATTAGTTCCAATTGTCCCAAGTTCTGGGGTGAGGGGAAGGAGAGTAGGAGAGGGGGAAGAGTTAGTGGGGCAGCCGAGGGTAAAGAAGTAAAAGATCTTGCAAGTCCTGTTGCAGGTCACCGAGGCTTACCATACGGACAGGGTTGCTTCTTGTGTTCTGGAATAACAGGGCGTTTTCGTAGGAAGTTATCCAAGCTCGGACCATGGCGTCCTAAAGGATCATCAGGTGGCATGAACCTGCAATGAGGAGGGAGCGTACAGTTAGTCACACATAATTAATTCAATCTCCTGGAGCTCAGTGGTTAGAGCGCTCGCCTTACAAGCGCAAGACCTGTGTTCGAATCCAGTCAGATCAGAGCGAAACCTTGGGCAAGTTTCCTTACTCCACACACGCGCCTAATAATAATCATCCAAAAAACCACACAATAATTGGTCATTTTCAATCCATGACGGTTTGTGGGACACTGCTGTGCGCAACTGACAGCTGTGTTTCACCCACAAATATACGGTCAATTCACTTTACACTATATTCTGTGAAGCGCTTTGAGACATCCACAAGATGTGGAAAGTGCTAAATCAAAATGCAAGGATTATTATTATTATTATTATTATTATGCTCAAAGGCGTTTGGGTTTGCAACACTCACTTGTCATTCACAAATGAATACATTAGAAGACGTTCCTCAATAAATTTCTTCCACTCAGGCTTCTCGTTCTGCAAGTCCCTGTAGTTGTCGTTTGACACAATAATGCCTTCGGAGTCGAAAGCCAACTTGACTATGAACCGATCATCGTAACACACCACCCTCCTTCCTTGCACCCGACGGGATGGGGTAAAGACCAGAATTTTCTCCTTCTCAAGTTTACGCAATATTTCTTGATCTGTGGCAGAAACACAAAAGCAAAAGTGTTACGGCACAAATGTCACTATAAATGTTATTCAACCGCAAACAAGAAAGAAAGACCTTTGCAGGGAATCCCCCGTGGTCAAGAGGAAGAGACGAGCAAGGGGCTTCTGAGCAATGTTTTCCATATGATCAGATTGTGGGGAATCTCTCAGCACCTCGCCACAGAGTCTTAATTGCAACGACAACCCCAAAATGACACTTGTATAACTAGCGCCTTTCACGTCAGGAGGACATCACAAGGCGCTGGACAGTCACTGTTTCGGACCCGAGCTGGGGACAGGGAGGGTGGAGGGAAAGCGATTACCTGTGATGGGCGCGTCCGGCCTGGACTGCTCTTTCCTCCAGGCGGGGACAAACACCGTGATGTCTTTGTGCCCTTTCTCCAGGAACCATTCCACAGCCAGTTGAATCCCAAGGCAGGAGAACACCTCCTTGTTTCCATGGCTGCGAGAAGAAATAATTGAATCAATCCCGCGTGTTACCATTTGTGCGAGCTGACGTGAAACTCCAAATGTAATTGCGAGATGACTAAGGATTCCCGTCATGCGGAGTGGGGGCAGACCGGGTGGTGTAGAGAGAGAGAGAGAGAGAGCTTTGCGTGTCCAATGTAATAACAAGGCACTGATGATTTTTTTTCCCCCCACCAGAAAAGAAAGGGTAGGTGGGCGGGAGAGTAAGAACGAAACGAGAGAGAATTTCATTTACTACAAATCCTTGATATCCCTATGCCTAAATGCCTGCGAGCGTTACTGTATAATGATTGGATTTTTATTTTAAAGAAGGGAAATGATGAAGCAAGTGGGGCGGGGGGGGGGGGGGGGGGCACCGAGCGTCTTCAAAGCAAATTGAATTTCAGACGCCGCGAAATAATTGGGAGATCAAGCAAAAATTAAAACGGACAGATGGAAGTTTAAATGGCGGGGCGGAATTTCGTCTTTTGTCTTGCGAGGCTCACGGCTGAGCGGTTTGCTCGCTCGCACTAGAACATTAGGTTATCAAAAGCAGACGTTGCTGCCCACCCTCTTCAGATCAGCTACCTTGAAAGACAGGGAAAACCCAGATGACATCAGCCCCAGCATCACCGTGCGTAGGCTTTGTGGGAGGAATTCATTACTCTCTCCAGAATAACACTTTTGTGTGTAAAAATAAACCCATCAGGGATATTATACTGCCGATACACATCTAACATTTATAGTGCCGCAGGATTTTTTTTCTCTTCCCCCCCTCCCCCTAGCCCCCCACCCCCACCCTCTTTCATCGCCGAACAAATTGCTTTTGCATCGAGGCAGAATGTCAATACTCCATTATCTAACCACACCGTGCGAGCAAAATAATAATCCTGTTTCTCATCAGGGATTCAAGATAAAAGGGGAGTAGGTGGGAGGACATTTCTCTCTCTTTCTCTCTCTCCATCCTTATTCTCTATGGTGCTATTTTTCGAATCCCAGGCTTGATTTCCTAGAAGGAGCGATTGCATCAGTCCATGATGTTCATATTTCTATGGTACATTCACAGGAGCTTTGGGATGGGCAACTATGTAGGGAACAGGAGAGGTGATGCAAAGTGAAATCCCAGTCAATGCAGATGGAATACCAAAAGGCCTTTACAATACACTGAATGGCAATCACGGATAGATTGGCAACTAGACAATTAGGTTACCATTCAAGCTTATTTTAAATACCAAATGTGAATGCCATTTACAGTCAAGTAAAGGTTTAAATATTTTTGATACAGGCAGTGGTGAAGAAAGGAAATATTGAAATCATTTTGATCTCTAAAAATGTCCTAGTTGAGATACCGGATCATTGATTTAACATCTCATACGAGTAATTGTTATTCATTATAAAAATAACTCCCAAGAATAAAATGTTTAAAGACATTCTGTGCCTTCTGCTGCCCTCCTAACTCTCTCCCGCCGCTCCCCCCATACCCTACCCTGCCCCTCTCCCTTGCTCGGCTGGATGAAACCCTTAAATCTTAATACGATACAAAATGTATATTACTAATGTGGGCCATAGTCATTTGCATTCACAGAAAACTTTCAGACATACAAAAACAACTAACTGCATTTATATAGGGACCTTTGCCCATGGCAGTATCTCACTCAGAGTGCTTAACAGTGATGGAGCCTGGCACTGAACCGGGGGAAGAGTGGAGGTGACAGCAAGCGGGGTTGAAGTTTGTGGGAAAGTGGGAGGCGGGGGGATAAGGCGGAGGGGGTCGGAGGAGAGTTCCAAAGTTTCGGGCGGTTGTGGATGAAAGTGCGGCTACCGATTGTGGCGAGGAGGGACGAATGATAAAGAGGCCGGAGCCAGGCTGAGGGAAGGCAGGGGATGGCGGAGCGGGGAGACAGCAGGTCGGAGAGGTAGGGAGGTGCCAGGGTATGGTGATTTGTACACAAAGTCAATCTGTTCTGCGATAGGGAAGCCAGTGATAGGAGCTTGGCGAGCACTGGGTGACGAGATCAACGTATAAAAATACCTCATGGCCACATTGCTTCCATCAATCACGATGGGTCGCAGGTTGTTCGAATCATCCACGACTTCATCTTCCAAGGACAGCTCCGGGCTCGTGATTTCTTTTGCACACTGTCCCCTGGATACGAGCGTGCCTGTGCTGCTCAGCCCGCTCGGCTGCGGCTCGGACTCACTTTTGTTCCCGAGCCTGACAAGTTCTGCTAGAATGTCGTTGATGAGAGCGTCGGATCCTAGTTTGTTCAGCACGGTCTGTATCTGTTCTCCCGAATACCCCAGCTTTAAGGCGAAATCCATCTTCGACTGGTATTCCTTGTCCAGATTGGGCGCCTTGCACCCATCATCGGGTTTGGATTTACTGTCCTGACTCGGAAGGTCGTGTAAGACGCAACCTTTGGAGAGGATGGGACGTTCCAGACAAGGGGAACGGCACAGCTGCCGGTGTGGCTTGTTCAGGGTCTCGGTCTCTTTCTTCCTGTTGAGGATTAGTTCCGACTCACTCTCAGAACTTGTCCAGTCGTCAGATTCAGCACTGCAGTCGACTGGCTCTGCATGAGGTCGCTTGCTCTGTTTGGAGGAACTGGACTCCATATTCAGCTTCTCAAACATAGACCAGGCTGTCATTACGTTAATCTGTCCTCCCGTTATCTCTACAGTGTTCTCCTTGATTTCTAGTACAGCTTGGCTTTCGTATTCAATGGAATCCTTCAAGTCAATCAATTGTTTCCGCAGTGTTGCTGTTAGCCTCTCACACTTCTTATGTTCGGGGGAGCAGAGAGATAGTATGTAATCCTGGGGAAGACAGATAAGAAAGACAGTGCTGTTTAAAAAAAAATGAAGAAATCACTAAAGATACATTGTACAATTTAGGAACTATCAAGACATTAAGATAATACACTCACATTTGGGTTAATTTGCTGCCAATGGAGGCAAACGTTCTAGTTTAGATCTTTACATTAATATTGCAGAATACCCTGGGTCCCTGGTCCTCATGAATTTATACAAACTCATTTTCAACATCTCAAGGATTCACCATTCATCAGGCGGCTGTGATTTACCACAAACAGCACTTCAGTGGGATAATGAAACAAGATAGATTGAGCATCTTTGATTGAGGATGGTGGAAAAAAAACCACACAACCAGAATAGCTATACCAGATCACTAACCTTCCCCGCTGCTGTAGCATGTGCGGAGTTTTTGACAAGGACGGAATCAGGCTCAGCACACAGCACCCTCACAGCCAACAGCAAGAACAAACAGCAAATTACATTTGTTTAGCACCGTTCACATCGAGAGGACGTCCCAAACAGTCTCAAATATGAAGACAGTCTACTTTACTCAGCTGAGTCAGGGGCGTGCAGAGGAGAAAGAGAAATATATGGAGCTCCTGAGGCTCAGTGGTTAGAGCACTTGCCTTACAGGAAACTTGGGCAAGTTTCCTTGCTCCACACACACGCCTAATAATAATCCGTCCCCCCAAAAAAACACAATAATAAAATTGGTCATTTCAATCCACGACTGTTTGTGGGGACGCTGCTGTGTGCAATTGGCTGCCGCGTTTCGCCCACAAATATACGGTCAATTCACTTTACAGTATATTCTGTGGAGCGCTTTGAGACGTCGATAAGATGTGAAAAGCGCTAAATCTAAATGCAAAGATTATTATTATTACTATTATTATTTGGGAGAAGTTTAAAAATGTAAAGTCTGTATTTCAAAACTGCTGTGGTGAGAGCTACATGTTAAGATGGGTTAAGCTCACATCGCAGACTGAGAACTCAGGCTGTTGCTGGTTAACAAACGGAGCTCACTTCTCATTCGTGACCAAGAGCGGACTCGCAGCAAGTCAACCAACCAGTCAGGTGCAATTGAGAGAGTTTCCAATAAGGAACTAAGATTTACCTTGCTCTGACTTCCCCATCAGTGATTCAGTGCCCAAGAAAGAGCCGAGTCACAAGACAGTTAGCAGAAAAGAGCTAATTTTTAACTCCACCTGATAACAGATGCACATATTGTATATCAATCTTGTTTCTCAATCCTGTTGATACAGTACTGATCTATCCTTATCTGACAGGAAAATAACTCCCAACTCAACTACAACTGACAGAAACTGTGCCCGAACTTGCTATTTAACTGCATAGCAGAATCCAGGAAGATGACTGTCCTATTAGCAAGACTTTTAACTTTTTCCTTTTCAGGGCAACCCGTTATTCAACCAAAGCTGTTTTTCTTTTTAACAAAAAAAGAAAAATGAAATACAGCCCCTCGATTACACACTCTGGCCCGAAATTCCAAAAGTTGGGAGTTGCTGTCCTTCGGGTGAGATGTTAACCGATGCTTAACTGATCTTTCAGGGAAAGATCCCAGTTTCTCCTGGTATCGTGGCCAACAAATCCCCCGTTTAAAAATGTTCATTCATTTCTGTCTGCGGTACATTGCTGTGTGCCAACTGTCTGTGGATTCCCACACAAACTACATCATTCCTACAATTTACAGTATTCTTTCAAAAAAAACTACTGCTGCGAAACTCTAGGGGTTAAAATTTCCTCATAAACAGTGAACTAAAAAAACACACGAGTGCATATGCTAGACAGCTAGAGTATATAATTTGGGAGATTCTGGTGATGCCTTGCACCGAGTTGCTTGACTGACAACCTTGACTGACCAAAAAATGATTTAAACTGAAAAAAAAATCCCAACTTGGTGCAATAACAATATTTGGAACCAGGGATTTTTTTAATTAAAAAAAGGCATTAAAATCTTGCACACAAATAAAGACTTGAGGATTCTGCTCACCTTTCCATGGTTGTGTGTTTGGCA
The DNA here is from genome assembly GCA_035084275.1 of Hydrolagus colliei. Lineage (NCBI taxonomy): Eukaryota > Metazoa > Chordata > Chondrichthyes > Chimaeriformes > Chimaeridae > Hydrolagus > Hydrolagus colliei. Next base: position 15,884,210 of record CM068754.1, read on the forward strand.
ACACCAGGGGCTGAGTTAATGTGTGTTATATATTTAAAATAGTCCTTGAATTCTGATATAGAGCTTTTCACGTCTTCTAAACATCTCAAAGCGCCTCACAGAATATACTGTGAAATGAACTGACTGTGTATTTGTGTGCAAAACGCGGCAGCCAATTGCGCACAGCAGTGTCCCCACAAACAGTCGTGGATTGAAATGACCAATTTTATGCTCGTGCTTTTTTTAATGCAGGGATTATTATTAGACGTGTGGAGTAAGCAAGCTCGTGTTACAAGGAACAATACCTGTAAAATGCTTCAGAAATACAGGGCCACTGCAAGTCTGACTCGAGAGCAGCCTCCAGCGGTAGCTGATTGAAGAATCAAAACGCTTTGCACAGGTCGGTCACATGAATGGAATATAATGGTAATAACCACAGACCAATGCTCAGGGAGTCACTTACAGGGAAAGCACCACATGGCAGAGAAAATATCTTGCAAATCTATTCTATTTCGGATCCCACGTATGTAAATCTGCACGACTTTTATAGAATCAATCTACAATTAATACACAAGGATTCACATGATTCATTCTCTAGAGACTATCAAGAATTAATATTAAACACCCTGAACTGTGGTGAGGAGACACTATATTGTGTATTAACGGTGCTGAATGAGTAACTGAGATAGTGATTTTCTAGCTCCTACTGTACTTATTTGAATATTGAAGTGACGAGGAATCGCACGGCAGATCAATTCACCACAGAAATATTTCTCAACATTCATTTTTTTTCCAGAGTTACTTACCACTATTTTGAACACTGTAACTTTTGTGTTTATTATGATTGATATGAATAATGAACATGCATTTATTTAGTCTTTTTTGGGGCGTAACAAACGCATTTACAAAACGCTTTACAAAATCAAATTGATTATGAACAAAGCAAATGTTTTTATACTAGCAAAAGGAAGTCCAAATGACTTGCATTAATTATACTCCTCATCCAACTAACTACAAGGTCACTATTTATGAGTTTCACAAGTGGTCACTTCTGCCATTTAATGCCCCTGTTGCCTCATTCACTGGCTCGTCTGTCGTCAGTTAGCTGCTATTCACATAGGAGGATGAGGATCTCAACAGTTGGCTGGAAGACCACTAATTTCTCAACAGCAAGCTTTGAGAGACCAGCTGTCCTGCTAACGTAGCTAATGACAAGTTCACAACATCATGTTCAAGTTGACTAATAAACTGCAGATTAAAAAGACCATCTTTTTCACACTGTACGGTTTACACGAGTATATTCCAACTCTATTTCCCAAACCCAAAGGATTGAAGAAAATTAATATTTTGAAGCGCTCACAGAAATTTAAACCATTTCCCCTACATTATAGCACAAACTACTTTCATTGTTAAATGCTTGATAATTCTAAACATTAAACTTGCCCAATAATACCTTCACAATTCACGTACACAACAATCACTATAGAGGATATGCTTTACAATGGTTTTTGAACACTAAGAAACAGATTGATCCACATACAGATTAACTTTTTGGAGCAACGTACAATCTCACGTTTCATTGGTTTTATAAGCAATGCTCTTTCACCCAACTTCATTCATTACCAGACTGATAACTACCTCATTTCCTGTAGAGAAACAGTGTCCGAATATATTCAAGTTTTCTTAATTGCCATATTGCAATCCTCGCTTGGTAAAAGGCTGAACAGCGAAGCAGTCCAGAAAGAAACAAAACTAATGATTAAACTCCTAACATGTTGAAATACCATCAACGACCTCAATCCCAAAGTGCAACAGAAACTATTTACAGGAAAACAAAGCCCCTGGAACCCTGAGGTCAAATCCCTCCAACTCTATTGACTCGCTGAAGAATTCAGCCTCTAGATTGGTAAACTCCTGGGTACATATAATTTTCCAGCTATTTTTTGTCAACTCCGTCAAGAGCATATGATCTGTTAAAATGCGTCATCAGAAATCTCAAACGTTAGGTTAGCAGTGGGTATTTTCCCTAACCCCAAACCATAGTCTGTGTAAATTTACTATAATTGCTATGTGAAGTTTGGCAATGGTACTGCTGCCAAAAGACAGTGCACAACCTCCTCAACTACATTCCAATTACCTCTTCAACTGAGGGATTGAGAGCAAGCATTTGAATCTGATTATAAAAATTGAAGCTGAATGAAACAAGTTGTCATTTCTATTTTAAAATTAGATTGTACTTCATCAAAGGATTTACCCTCCTGCGACTCTTGCGTTAATTATGTCCCCGTTATAAACAGTACAAATGAAATAAAAGTGTGGGTTTTAGGAGGAAGGAGCGAGAAATGGGAAACAAGTTACATTCGGAATCCGTTGAAAATACTGTACATTGTCTGTGTACTCACATAAATAAAACAGCTCAAAGTGCACGAATACAGGACAATCTGTGTCTCCTGCAATCCATTTCTAGATAGGAAGCTGTGCGACCGTGCTTTCTTCTGCTCTGGCAAGCTGTGTGTGCGTGTGTGTGTGAGAGTTACTCGTGCTATGGGGATTACCACTCCTTCCCCTTTTATTACACTAGTGCCCGCCCACAGCCATGACGCAATAGACCTCAGGCAACAAAGGCAGTGTTCTGCTCCTCAGCCATTTCAGTGACGTCTATCTCTGCCAGTAATTTCATAAGTCAGGTCCTCAGCAGGGCAATGAATATTAATTTGCTGCCGTTGCTGACAATAACGAAGAATGACCATTGTGTATAGAATTGACCAAATATTCGTATATTTTAAGAAAAAGCGCATGAAGATTTCAACACTGTAACTGGACGCTTACATTCCCATGAATCAGGGTGTTTTTCCGGCTTCTTTCAAATCTGCACATATAACGCTGAGAATAATTAACTATTGTCCCATCTCATTTAGTCGCACCCCGTCCCCCCCACGCACACCACCACCCCCGGGGGGCCCTTCTTTCCTTCCAACTGGATTGTGACATCTGTATCATCTCTATGGTTTCAGTATTTGCCATGCTATTAAAGCTAACTGAGTCACTGTTGCATTGTCAGATTTGAACACACTTCCAACCAGAAAGAATACAATGCATAGGGTTTCCATTGAGGCTTCATAACTTCTTTGGGTTGGGGTGAGGGGGTGTTACATTGCCACACAACTGTTTCCCATAACATTTAACATACCCTTGATGATAAAATATTAAAAATTAAACCGAGAAAAGGCCTCGTGACTCAACGAGTTGTCTCTGCTCACAGCCACACAAACCCTACCCCGTCCCCGAACCTATTTACACTATATCCTGAAGGAAAGTGCGATATAACTCGAACCTACAGGTAATGAAACGAAAGCCTGAAAAACCCATGTTATTTAGCCCCCCCACCCCACCGAACAATACCAACCTGGGGCCCAGTAGAAGAGAAATCAGTGCTGGAGCTTGTGCCTGTCTAAACAGTTTCTCAAAGTCAAACAGATAGAATTAGATAGAATCTCTTCTATACGATAAGCAATATCACACTCTCTTATAATAATAATCCTTGCATTTGATATAGTGACTTATCAAGATGTCGCAAAGCACTTCGCAGAATATACAGTAAAGCGAATTGATTGTATATTTTGTGGACGAAACGGGGCAGCCAATTTTCAAGTGAAACTGGACACCGAGTATTGCATAAAAAGGATATGGAATGAAGAGGCCACTTGGAATGTGTAGGAAGCCAGGATTTTCCCATCATTTCAATACTACAACAGTCAACTGTGGTGGATGGATTTTGTGACTCATCCACTATTCTTGCATCTAAGCTGTCTGCTTTGGAACTTGACTGAAATGAGTGGGAATCTACCTAAAGCTGGTTAATAAAATGCACACATCTCATTCATTCTGTTCTCTGTTGGCTCTTTGAGCAAACACAAGCACTGCCCTAAGACAATACAAGAAGAATATCACTTCCAGTTCTGCTGGAAAACCGCGCAAATATTTCCACAATCAGGAATTCCAGTTTTATCTTAATGGTGGAATAAAATGGAGCAATGCAACCAAATACCACTGAAAGCCTTATTCAAGCCTGTTGTCACCTTCAACTGGTCTAGTTCAGTGCCTTGGGACGTCCTCCCGACGTGAAAGGCGCTCTACAAGTGTAATTTTGTTGTTGTTGTTGGTGTAGTTACAGTCCACACAGTACATAAATTTATGTAAAACTGATCCCAGTCCTTGCTCGATTCCATGACTCAGTGAATCGATTTCAAGGTTCTCACTCTGACCTATAAATCCCTTCATCTTCTCATCTCTCCGATCTTCTCCTAACCCAAACTCATTGAATACACTCTGCTGGAAAATACATGGATGTGGGGAGAGAACAAAATAAGGTTGTATGCTAAACCAGACCACAGATATAAACCTATGAAGAATGGACACTTTCCCAAAAGGCTTTTTGGGAAAGGAGAGGGAGCAGGAGGGAGAAAAAAATTGGGTTTCCAGACTCCTAGAAATTAGTAGCACTTACATTTTCAGCGCCTTGGGATGTGAAAGACGCTATACAAATGTAATTTTGTTGTTGTTGTTTCCTCCAGGTGTTCTGAGTTGTAAAACACTGAAAAGTGTGTTTGATCCTGTGCCAAGTACCGCCTTAACTGATCCACACCCAGGTGTCATATGAACATTAGGATTACAGAAAAGGATTCCATTGTATTTGTAAGAATCATCATGAGTAGTAGCATTACAAAGGTGAACCGCTGGAAGCACCTAGTTACAGGTGCTCAAAATTACTAGAGTGTAAACAGTAATTGTTTGAGGGCAGGCCAACAGATATAGATGTCTAACAGGGAGGTGCAGTTCATTCAAAACAGAAAACTCCATATTAACCACATACAGTGGCTGATCACGTCAAAAATTCTCAATGGGTTTCTCAGTTACTTTTAATTTCCATATTCTGTTGACATAAGACAATACCAACCACATCATCGGTAATATAGGGCAGCTCAAGCCAATTGTTCTGCTTGAATTCATGCCAGATCAAGGAAAACTCCACTACGGTATGCAAAGCTGAGTGAGGGATTCCAAGTTATTTCAAGCCCTCTTAAATTGAAAAATCATTTTGTTTGATAGTAGTCTTCCAACTAAGGCCAGAACTTCCATCGTTTAAAAATATATATTTATATAATATATATATAAAGAAGCATTGTAATGACATTTATGAAACAATATCTATTAAGTGGGTATTCATTGATGGGAGATTATTCATTTATTGCACTGATATTTAATAATAATCCTTTCCCATAATATCAGATATTACTCTCAAAATGAAATTAGGTGCTTTAACCCATTTTGATATCGTGAGTGTTAATTTTTTTTTTAAATTATATTTTACATTTATCAATGTATTCCACCTTATAATTTTTTTAAAGAAAATTTTGACAAAAAATGTCCAAAATATCCTAACTCCAGTTTATACATCAATTCTCATGGGAATAATGTGTTAGCTTAACGTCGTTTCGCTTAAAGTTACACTTTTCAAGAACACAACTACGATGTTAAGCGAGGGCTAATTGTATAGTGCCTTTCACATCAGAAGGATGTCCTGAGACAGACAGAACTCAAGTTTAATCATACCATCCAAAGGTGCCCTCGCCCAATGCAGCACTCCCCCCACACTTCAGCCTAGAATCGGCAATGAGTGAAAAGTGGGATTTTCAATGTGGGATTTCAATCTACATCTTTTGACCCAGGTGAAAGAATTCCAACAATCGAGCCAACCCGATACCTTAACGCTCATGAGTCATTTTGACAATCGACAACAAGTCGCATGGGCAGAAAGATACAAAAGGTTCAGCATTGAGTTGTCAGTTCAGAAATCCAAAATCTATAAACGGGGGCGTGTGAACCCATCAGTCGATTGAAAATCTTTTTAAAAAGGTTTGAAATTAAATACGGGATTTGCAAGTCTAAAGGTCCTGCCCACTGGGATCACAGCAATATTAATCAACAGGCAGCTCTAGATGGAAATTTGAGAGTTGCAGCATTTAGTTTTGAAACGTGTCAGTCATCTTGCTTAAGCGTCTACCAACCAAACCAAAACTACAACACACGCATGCCTCTTACATGAGGAGATCTCTGCATGTATGGAATGTGCACTCTCTCACTGGAGAGAGACCAACCCTAATTCCAGAGAGTATTAGGCGCAGGTTTTTGTTGGGATGCCTGCTGCATTCAGTTCAACCAGCTAACATAGCTTCTCACTGAGAGCACGATATGACTAACTTCCTTTCTCTTGAATCCAGTTCAGTCAAACTTCGTCGGTGTAACTCACTGATTGAAGTCGGCCCAATCTACGTTACGGTTTATCCGGTATGACACTAGACGTATGATAAGTTGTCATCACTTCCCAAGAAGACTTACTCTCCCTCGAATCAGATTTTTCCCCATCCATGGCAGATGCAAAGCAGCCTTCCTACAACTATACCCATCAGTCTAAAGCCTATGCAAAAGCAGCAAAGAAGCATCATACGCCATCTCTCCTATCTGTAGAACGTTTGGAGCAACCATGCAAGTGGAGGTACGTGCTGCATAAAGTATGTACCTCAGTTGCACCCACCAATGGGGGAAATCTGGTATTGCAATAGTGTGATACAACACTAAAATCTCCATTACGACGCAAGACTTTTAACAACTGGATATTCTCAAATCCATCAGTGCAACCGCAGCGAAAAAGTGTCACTGGTAGATGTTATAACAGAGATATGGTTTTCATTAACATTACTGCATGAAAGCAGCATTAAACTGAATGTTTTCTATTTAAAAAGAAAGTGCAGTAGTAATCTTTATCCAGTTATTTTGAAGGGTTAATTGTTGAAGCACGAGCAAATCAGGCATTGTTACGGTATAAAAGATATCTAAGCAAGAGAAATCACCCAGGATTTTTCTTCATATAAGTGAAGAAACTTTGGAAGAAGGCTTTCATACTTATAACTGATTTGATGTAACCCACCTAGATTTCTACCACGCAGTGCAAAAGGACCATAATAATAATCCTTGCATTTAATACAGCGTTTTTCACGTCTTATCAACATCTCAAAGCGTTTCACAGAATTTACTGTAAAGTGAATTGACTTGTTTGTGAGCGAAACACAGTAGCGTCCCCACAAATAGTCCTGGATTGAAATGACCAATTTTTATTATTATGTTTTTTTTTTTGAGGGATTATTAGTTAGGAAGTTAGGAAGAGTTTACCATTCCTAGCACATTCCTTCTAGGTCAATCAGTTACTGCACATCAGAAATTTGGTTTGATGGGCCAGCTTTCCAATATGTGGAGCTCCTGTAACTCAGTGGTTAGAGCACTTGCTTTACAAGTGTGAGACCTGTGTTCGAATCCAGACAGATCAGGGTGAAACCTTGGGCACGTTTCCTTACTCCACACGCTTAATAATAATCCGTCCGAAAAAAAACACAATAATAACATTGGTCATTTCAATCCATGACCGTTTGTGGGACACTGCTGTGCACAATTGCATTTCACCCACAAATATAGTCAATTCGCTTTACAATATATTCTGTGAAGCGTTTTGAGATGTCGATAAGATGTAAAAATGCTATATCAAATGCAAGGATTATTATATTATTATATATTCTTCCCCTGCTCTCTGGAACTCTTTCCTGGAGTCTCTCTGACTCACCCCCCACCCCTCCACTCCCCCATCCCCCCAACACCACTTCCACTTTCAAAGCCAGCCTCATCACGTACCTCTTCCTCTGTACTTTTGGTCAATTCACACCCCTCCCTCTCTCATGCTCGGCTGACCAGCCAGCTGTGTGAAGCGCTTTGAGATAGCTTTTCCATGTGAAACGCACCATAAAAATGTACTACAACACAATGCAATTTACCTTTGACACATTAAATGTCCGAACAAAGTGGAGGTAACACATACCTTCTTCAAGGAATGAATTTATTACACCAAACAACTTTCCCATTCTGGAAGCAATGAATTAGATCTCAAAGGGGAAGTCTTCCTGATTTCTCTGTCTATTGATTGTACTAACAATATTCCCTGGATTTGACGATTTAGCGCCTTATCGCACCTTCAAGCAGTCTCAAAGCCTTTTAAATAATATTAAAAATCCCAAGATAATTTTAAAAACTTTTTTTAAAGCACACATAAATGTTTTTTTAAACAAAAACGGGATGGGGGGAGCAGGGGAAAGTTAGGTTCACATGGCATTAGAAGTAGTCAGATTTTATCAAACAAAGGAACAGCAGCTCCTGATGAAAACTTTAGCGATTGCTGCAAAGTGCGTGTGTAGTTGCAATATACCGTGTCATGCAATTCCTGGGAAACTGTGGGCTGGCTGGCTGTGCGCTTCGTGTTCATGTTCTCAGGAGGTGGGAAGCGATGAGAGGGAGATACCTGCTGAACGCAGCAACTCTAAACGAAACTGATCGATGTAATGCAATGTGATCTGATGTGTGGCTATTGGATGCTTTTTATAATAATAAATATAATCCTTGCATTTGATATAGCGCTTTTCACATCTTATCGACGTCCCAAAGCGCATCTTATGTATCTCCTAGCAGCGATGTGGCAAGATTGGGTGTGTACACCGTTTTCTTTCATAGTTTCAAAAACACTAAACCTAAATCGCTTACTCTACGACCCATATTTGGCAACGCATAATAATAATCCTTGCATTTGATATCATGCTTTTCACATCTTAGTGACGTCTCAAAGCGCTTCACAGAATATACTATGAAGTGAATTGACTATATTTGTCGGCGAAACGTGGCAGCCAATTGCGCACAGCAATGTCCCCACAAACAAGTCGTGGATTGAAACGAACCATTTTTATTATTGCGGTTTTTTTGGGGACGGATTATTATTAGGTGTGTGGAGTAAGGAATCTTGCCCAAGGTTTCGCCCTAATCTGCCTGGATTCGAACACAGGTCTCAAGCTTGTAAGGCGAGTGCTCTAACCACTATCGTGGAGCTACAGGAGCTCCACAATAATACTTGGGTTACTTATGGGCTAGTGTTTGGTTGACTTTGCACTACAGTTTCTTAATTAAAAACGTAAACAATTATCGTGAATTAAAATATCTCCGCTCATAATTAAATTGGTAAAGATGTTCTATGAGTAATGAATTTGCAAGCTGGATTGCAAATGCAATTGGAATCCATCACCATGTCAACATCCACAGCATTGTCCAGGGCGAGGGCTTGGTTCCGAAAGTGGACAACTGTCACGTACAAGGAGACACCAGCTTTGCAGTAGGAATTTTGTTTCGCAAAGTATAGATTGCCTCATGTGGTTTTGCTCAAACGTTCCATTTTTTTTCAACAAAACACAGTTGAGGAAATGTCAAAGGCCTGCAGGCATTCCAGTGAAACAAAAATTGGGAGTTTTGTGACGAAGGAACGCCATACGGTATTTTCCCAGCTCAGAACCTTGGCAGCTGAGTGAAAAATATTATCTTCATTTGGTCTCTAGTTACCGTTAGTCATTTCACCCATAATTTGACCACACACACAGTACCACATACACGCACAGAATCATACACACACATATATACATTCAGAACCACACAACACACACAAATATACACACAACCACACACACACACAACATTCATTGAGACCTGTAGTTCAGTGGTTGCAAGCGAGACAGCTGGGTTAGATTCCTGGCAGGGCGAAACCTTGGGCAAGTTTCCTTACTCCATAGGCCGGATAATAATCTCTCAAGAAAACCCCCCAATAATAAATTGATCATTTTCAATCCAAGACTGTTTGTGGGACACTGCTGTGCGCAATTGGCTGCCACGTTTCGCCCACAACGATACAGTCAATTCCCTTTACAGTATATTCTGTGAAGCGCTTTGAGACGTCCAGAAGACATGAAAAGCACTAGATTAAATGCAAGGATTATTATTATGGCTGCTCAAAGATACTTAAGGTCATTGACACAGTGTGGCTATGGTATGACTTCCTGCATTGAGGAAGTTTACCAGGACTAGAGACAGAGGTGAGGGCAATTAAAACATAAATTCAAGCACGCCAGACTGACGTACATGAAGCAAGTACAAGTAATTACAGCTTCAAGCTGAAATAAAATTAAGGGCTAAATTAAAAGAATTGAACGGAAGCAGGTGAATGTTGGAGGGAGGTTTATGGAACGTGGAGGATACACAAAGATCGATAATGATGCAGAACTGAGGACAATGTGAACCTGAATGAAAAAGAATTTTGAAGACAGAATTATTAACATGATTGATAGAAAACTCTTAAATAAAAAATCGTTATCTTTTGAGTTCAGATAATCCCCAGAAGACAGAATAGCAGCTAATACTCAAGACCCAACCTATTGTTAGTCAAGTTTTTGAAATGGAACTCAAAGAAGGAAGTTACTGTATATTATTGAAAACAAAGTAAAGTCAATTATACAACAACCCACGTCAATTCACAAGGGAGTGGGTCTAGAATTTTCAGCGGACTTGACCAAGATGTACTTGACAGATTTTACTAGCACAGGAATAAAAACATCCCTTACCAAAATACCCCTCAACCATAAGCACCCTGAGTGAAACGTTCATCCAACCGCTAAAAATACCAGACCATTCATTTATCCACAAATGTTGGCATACATGAAACCTTTGGTGTCAGCCGAGCTTCTAGTTTTCAGAAGGTTGTGGATTCAAACTAGTACATCAGGACTTTTGACCTCATTCTAAGTCTAGGGGCTATGCTGACTCTCCAATGCAGTTTTGGGGTCTGCTCCAAACCGCCAGACTGGGCTAAGATTAAACTAAGGTTCCCATTTGGATTTTTGCAGGCGGACATTAAAGAACAGAATAGGGCGTTTCTCCCCATCGCTTGGCCAATAATCCCCCACATCAAAAAAATTGACCATTAGAGCGATGACTATTTGTGGAGCAATTTGTTGAAAATAAATTGACCGCTGACCTTGCCTACAAATATACTTTTTAAGATAATGAGAAGGCATCACATCAAATGCAAGGATTATTATTACATAATCAACCCAAGAATCAACTGCTAGGGTTTGGATACTCGATAAACGCGCTGAGGTTTGTATGATCTGTACTGCCTAGCAACCAGGCTGCAGGCACGATCCAAGCAAAGTCACGATTCACTAAATCATGCCAGCACTGATGATTTCGTTTCAGGGGCAGTTGCAGAGTAACAGGCAGTGTACGTGTGCAGTCCGTCAACAGCCACTGCTTAAAACCGACACCCAGCAAACATCCTTGGATGACAATGCCTGCCAAATGATGTACCTTGTGAATTTCCATGATATAGGCCACAGTAATCCTTGGGAGAGGTACACACATCTGTTGTGAAGGGCATTGTGCGAGATAACAGACCAAGACCTTGCCATTTTTACTTGGGGGGGGGTGGGGGGGTTCATTTTGTACATTCATGTACAAAAGGCACTGGAGATTGTCTCTTTCTCAGGCTAGGCTCAACAGGGTAAAAATGTACAATTATCAAGGAAGGTGTGTGGCATGAGGACACACACTGAATTCCATGCGTATAGGCTATAATTAGAAAAAAAAAACATCGAAAAGGTCATCTTCAGACGTCTTGAATATTTATAGTTCAACACTGCGATCGTCACTATCTGCCCACTTCTGTAGCTCGATTATTAAAACTCATTCACAGACAAGAGTACTCGGCAAAAATAAAAAGGCCAGCTGAAGAGGACTCATTAAAGCCAACACAAATCTGCAGACTTCTTCACGGGGTACACGTGGTTGTGCATTCCGTTCCGTTTACCTGCAGTTCCCTATTCAATCAAACTGCACATGGAGAATGATTAATGATTGCTTTTCCAAAGGCCTTTTAACTCATTGTAATTCCGAGTGAAACATCGTGTGGGATCGAAGTACGATAAGCAGCACTATTTTATGTAATATATAATATACTGTACTAATAATAATAATAATGAAATTTTAATAGGAAAGGGGAGGGGGAGTGGGGTGGGGGGGGGGGGGGGGAATTATAAAAGAGAATGGGTGTATTTATGGCGAGTGCACGGGACTTCAAAACGAAAATGAGTGATACGCAAAGAAGCGAAACTGTGATTGTCGAAAACACATGTGTACTGTTAAAAGCTCTGCAGGTGTGAAGCCAGGCACAAAAGACTCATCTGGGCTCAAGGGCATGGATTTTCATTGACCTGGATAGGACGCTTCATTATTTTCAATTTCACTTCAGTCAAATAATAAATTTACAAGCAGGCAGCGTTCCATTCTGTTACAAGGCTTTTCTGACGCTGCATTTGGCTTAGATTACTCGAGCATTAACGCACATCCAGTCACGACTCGTCTTTCCTCCAGTCCAGTCCGGATAACGTCAAGCACCATTAACCTCGAGCATTATTATTTCTAAAATGTAATGAAATGATCCACTCTACTGCCTCCCCTTCCCCTTACATCCCAGCCTACACCCCTACCACTACCCCACTCCCCCATCTTTCTGCCCATCTCTTATATTCGCCCACAAATATACAGTTGGTTTTCCTGCTCTCCCTCTCCCTGTACCAACCCCTCCCCTTGCCATCTCTCCCCACTTACCCTCTTTCCCCCCTTTTTCCCCTAATCCCACTTCCATGACTGTTTGTGGGACATAGAGTTTCGCCCACAAATATAGTCAATTCTCCTACTCTCCTTCATCCTGCCCCGACCCCTCCCCCCCCCCCGCTCTTGTCCCTACCTGACTACAGCGCTTTGGGACGTCCTCTCGATGTGAAAGGTGCTAAATAAATGTAAAGTTTGATTGATTGATCGATCGATCGATTGATTGAAATCCTCCACCTTGATTCCTATCCCGCACATTTTCAGGTCACCCCTCTGCTGCAACGTAACATCATCAACCTCACACCGTCATTTGCCAGGGTACATTTCAATATTTGGGTTATCTGTACAAAATCGGTTATTCTTTTCATAAGAACAATCCTTACATTAGATACAATGCCTTACCTATCGTATCTGTAAAGTGGATTCACTGTGTATTTTGTGTGCGAAACGTGGCAGCCAGTTTGCGAACAGCAATGTTTCACAAGAATCCACAAAATGAGTGACTATTTTTAATTCGGGGAATTATTGGCCAAGACGCCAGGAGAAACTCCCTTCTCTTTCTGAATAGGGCCATGAGATCTTTCACCACCACGTTTAAGTTCATTCTGTTAAGTGGTTTAAGACGTGCATTTAAGAATCCAAGGATTATATTGTTATTATATTATTGTATATATTATAATTGTATTATTATAGTAGTATATAACTAAATTATTGCATGGATATTTTAAGCATAGTTCAGCTCGTAAAAGGCCAACTCTACCTTGATTTATCTATTTATATCAACTGCTTGTTGGACGTTTAATGTCATGAAAGATAAAGATCCCATAGAATCTGATTTGCGTTTTTACATCTCACGCTGGACAGAACAGCGACAACACACTGCCTGAAACCACCGGGGCTACTTTTATTAATGAAATTAGAGCTTGTTAAGAAAAAAATCCAAGAGATTTCTATTGAAGATGTTTAAGTTAATGCTGTACATTGTGGGAGTTTTTTTTCCCCTTGTTTTCGGCCCCTTAAGATTTCACACAAAGCACATTGACAGAAATGCCTAACATCTCACAAATAATAGGATGCAACAGCGCCGACTGGTGACCATCATTGGGAATTGCTTTAACTACAGCATGTAAGTTAAAGTTTACTGGAAAATATACTGCAATAGTAGTTCACTTCCATATGAAATTGCCATCATTATAGAAGTGTAAAACACAGGTACTTTTTAAAATGTTACCAGTTATGCAACTGGTGAAATGTTCATCTGCAGTAAGGGGTTAAACCAGGTGTAGATTAACGGGTCACTCAATCCACGACTGTTTGTGGGCCGCTGGCCGCGTGCAATTGTCTGCCCACAAAATATACAGTCACTCCACTTCACAGTGTATATGCTGTAAAGTGCTTTGAGCCGTCCCAACGATGTGATGCGGCTCTATGTCAAACGCAGGGATTATTATTATCATAAATAGAAAACTGCTGACGCTGGAAGTATGAAAGAAAAACAGAAACCCTGAAAATTCATTGTTCCTCCCTGCATTACCATCAACACGCGGCTGAGATCTGCTGACTCGGTACATTCTCGAGGTTGAATCCAGGACCTCACTGCTCTGTCTGGCTCAGTAAATGTTACCAGCTCATTGACTCGCTCATTGACTCGCTAAGCCATCAGCGGAGTTCCAACCATCATATGGTAGTTCAGACCTGAACTGAAGGTTTCCATGGCTTTGCCCTTCAAAAATGGGCCCATTCATTACATGTCAATCCCTTGCCTTTAGCTGCAATGTGTATTTACCGGAGCCACTATTATATTTCACTTCAGACACAAAATTGCAGCATCATGCAGGCCCACTTCCTAGCTTCTAGCAACCCCCAGAAATCTGATCCTACAATGGAGTTTTAGTGGGTGACTCGTCTAATTGTCAGCACATAGTGTGATTTTTATTTCCACTGACAGAATTGTAAAAGCCCAACAATAAACACGACAAATGAGCCAAAAGGGAGGTAGGGGAAATTTTTAAAAATACCCCAAATTACAGACAAATTTCCTGTTTTTTTTTTAAAAAAAGGAAATTGGAACAAATAAATTATGAATACAAGTAGTGGTTGAGACAACCTGGACCGCTAATATTTTTGCGACCCATGCACTGCTATGGAAGTTCACATTTTGAATCCTGCACAAAACACTAAATACTACAGATGCTGGAAATCTGAAACAAAAACAGAAGTTGCTGGGAAAACTCAGCATGGCAGACAGCATCCACGGAGAAAGGAAAGTGAGTCAATGTTTCAGGTCCACCACTCTTTGTGAGAACTGGGGCACGTTGGGAGGGAGAGGTTTTTAAGGGCAGGTTAGGGAGGGGGCAAGGAAGGCAAAGGAGACAAAGGAAAATATGTGTTAATTGATGGGTTAAATAGGTGATAGCGGTGTGAAACAAAAAGGGGGTGGGTTTAAACAAAACCGGGGAGGAGATGTTCATTTTTCGAATCCTGATATCACTTAACGGTAGTTTTGAATTTTGGTTTGCTCAAGAGAGCGGCAGAAATATCCTTTTCCCCCTTCTCCCCCCACCTCCTTGGTTTTCTCCAGAATTTGCAATTTTCCAAGAGTCTTAAAATTGAGGACAAGAAACCGAAGAAAAGTTCTGACAATGTTTAGAAATCACAGGATTCATTTGCTCCATCAAGCTATAGTAATGGTGTTAGGTCCTACAGTGCAGCTTGTGTACCCTAAGAGCAATTCTCTGCTCTTTTTCTTAACTCGATTGATTGCTTTATGCTCAGACCAGCACAATTTATTATTCTGTTCTTGTAATAAAGCGGATAATACCGCAGTGCCTGTTAATAGTGGTCAGCTCTACATTCAATACTCCAGCAGCACCAGGGATTCTCCTAGTTTGTAAATCATCCGAAAAGCCTGATGATTCAGCAAGTGGTGAAAATAGTTTGGTGGAACAAGCGGTAAATGACGCCACAGTGTGCGCATGCATACATTGAAAGAGATTACAAGCGAGAGACCTGTGTTCGAATCCAGCCGGGTCAGGGGCAAAACCTTGGGCAAGTTTCCTTACTCCACACGCCTAATAATAATCCATCCTAATATAAAAACCACAAGAATAAAATTGGTCGCATAAATCCACGATTGTTTGTGGGACAAACAATCTGTGCGCAATTGGCTGCCACGTTTCACTCACAAGTTTACAGTCAATTCACTTTTCTTGAGACGTCTAGAAGACGTGAAAAGCGCTATATCAAATGCAAGGATTATTATTATTATTATTACAAATAGCTTAGGTGTCTTTTACTTACTTTGTGCTGATGCCAAAATCCATAAGAGCAACGTGGCTCAGTTAGTTCATTCTGCTGGGCATCTCCATAACCATGTTTATCGATGGATTTCTTTTTAGAAACTGTAGCTATGTCACGCATTTTGTACACACCAACCTTGTCTTACTCTCAGATAAACTGGTGGAGGGGCGCACAGCAAATGGCAAACATGTGATACAGCAGCTGCTAGGAGAATTAATTCAGTGCGGTCATTTCTGCTGGCATTCATACTTTGGTATCTGTCCACACTGTCAGGAAGCCTAATAGGTTCAATCTTAAGCCTATTCCTGACAAGACTGATGTACACATTCATATGCAATGTTTAAATTGTGGATTGGCAATGGGTAAACCCAATCCAAATTTGGAACAAATAATAATAATGCTATGAATCCAGCATTATCCAGTTTATATAATAATAATAATAATAATAAACCTTGCATTTAATATAGCGCTTTCCACGTATTCTGGATGTCTCAAAGTGCTTTGCAAAATACACTGTAAACTGAATTGACTGTATATTTGTGGGCGAAATGCGTCAGTCAGTCAATTGCGCACAGCAGTGTCCCCCACCAACAGTCGTGGATTGAAATGACCAATTTCTTATTTATTTTTCTTGAGGGATTATTATCAGCCATGTGGAGTAAGGAAACTTGCCCAAGGTTTCGACCTGACCAGCCTGGCATTGAACCATGAGGAAACGTGGCATGGCTCCTTCCCCCAAATAAAAAAGCATTGGGAAAACATTCCTCCCCACAAGACGATGCTTGTTTAATTTATCTACGACAAACGTCTGTGGGAAAATCATTAACTGATTTTGTAGAACAGTGGAATGAATCAGCAAACAAAAAAGATTGCAGCACCACTTTGGAAAGTGCACTAATTGACTCATTTGTGCAGGCTTTGCAACATAATCATCATCGTCCTAAACTTTCTCATTGGAATTTTTTTAAAAAAATAATGGGAAATACGTATTCAGTCATAACTTCTCCCAAAAAAGTTTAGAATGCAGCTTGCTCGTGAAAATAGGACTAGCGATGTGTACAGCAGCTATACTCCCATGTGGTAGGCATTTAATACAGTAATGCAACCTGAAAATGTGCTGAGCTCAAGTTTTGCCAAGAGGACAACGTCACAGTAATATTTTGCTCTGTTTAAATCATAATAGAAATCAAACCATTAACTTAAAAGATCTTATTGTCTAACCTACACACTCGCAATGCACATTACAAGCTCATTACTATGTACCTCTTACAAAGTACAAGCTCAAATTTGTTCACAGATCCTAGAGATTCAGTCACACTGCTACTGCTCATTGAACTGTCTTAATCTTGTGAACCAATCACTGTTCACTTTGATCCCTCCAGTCAATATCATAATCCTTGCATTTTGATATAGCACTTTTTCACGTCTTCTAGACATCTCAAAGCGCTTCACAGAATAGACTGTAAAGTGAGTTGACTGTTTATTTGTGAGCGAAATGCGCTGGCCAATTCTGCACACCAGTGTCCCACCAAAAGTCATGGATTGAAATGACCAATTTATTATAGTTCTTTTGTTTTTAGAGGGATTATTATTAGGCGTGTGGAGTAAGGAAACTTGCCCAAGGTTTCGCCCTGACCTACTTGGATTTGAAACACAGGTCTGACATTTGTAAGGCGAGTGTTCTAACCACTGAGCTACAGGGACTGCACAAAGCACATTAGACAAAGCAAATGTAAGAGTATGAAAGGAGGGTTGGTCAGAATGTGAAATTCTCTGTTGAAGATCTTTGCTGAAGGAGAACCCATGACATTTTTCAAAGAGACATAAATTGATATGTGAAAACTCATATTTAAGGGTAATGTAAGGTGGCTTATTTATTAACGTAGAGTTGATGACCTGAAGCCGTTTTTTCTGCAGGAACGTTCTACGATTCTATGAAACTGGGTAATTAATGAAAGCCAATTGCGAAAAACCAAGTCATTTGATTTCAGAGTCTTTGCCCATTTTTGTTTTTTAAATGCTCTATGCGATGTGATTCAATGCCTATGTGTGGATGCCAGATGGTGCCATATCATTATACTGCTGATTCAGTTCTTATTGTGACACTGGATTTAATCTGATCAAAAATATGATACTCTCTCCAAACACCATCTTGCTCTCCAATCTACTTCGCCCTCCGCACTTAACTCAAATGAAATTTCCTTCCAAAATTGATAAAGTATAAGTGTTATACCGTGCCTCGGTCACTGGCTATGAATTGATTGTAAAACTGTTTTTTTTAAAAAATTTGTACGTACCCCAAGTTATTTTATTTAAAAAACAAATGTACAATTCTTTGCACTATTAATAAGCAATCAATCAACAATTCGACAAAGTGCCCCTGGAGACCGAACCTGTACAGGGACATGCTGTGGTTTTGAGGTCCCAATTTGAAAAAAACAACGGTTTAGCTCAAAGTAAGCTAAGTAAACGTTACTTACTGAAACCACAAAATGTGTGGTTGTCTCGTGTGACAACATTTACGAACCTACATTAAAAATCTAAATCTGTAGCCCCATTTCCAAGAGAGTTAATTTCAATTGAGCTGAATTAGCAGGTTATAATTACACTAGGAAAAAAAAAGCTTTAAAAGCACACCCATCTCAATCTGACAGACCAATTTAATTTTATAGTCGAATTACATTTATATTTAGTTCACATCTGAATCAGAAGTGCTTTACACATATATTAAAAAAATTACCTACCCTGTATTAAGTTTTTTTTGTAAAAAAGATCACAGTTTCCATGATGAAATTGAAAGCAACAACTGAAGATGGAGGAACATCCCTATAGTGCTACACTGATGATGGTCTTTCTACTAATAATACAGCTTTCAAATCCTGTGGTTGATGCAACACTAACCCACTAATCAACAATTAAAACAGCAAAGTTTGACAGTCGCCCATTTGCCCAGAACTATTTATATTCATCTATTTTGCAGATGAGACTCGCTTGTGAGAACCACCAAACCAGCCAATAAATGTGTCCGGGGTCATTTAATTTTTATATTTACACATTAAAAAAGATTGTCAAACCTAATAGAAGCAAATGATTTTAAAGCTACTTATGTCAACAGCGATTAGTGAGATAGAGCTGCAAAAATCAATACCTTTAATGCAGCATTTGCTTTCCAATTGAAAAAAAAAGCGTCACCAAAGGAGAATCTTCTAACAATAAATTAAGTGAGCAGATTCTCGCTTCTGATGGGAGATTCTCATGTACCATTTACCAACAACAGCAAAACGACACTTGTATAGCGCCTTTCAAGTCAGGAGGACTTCCCAAGGCGCTGGACAGGAGAATTCCATGCATCCCACCTACATTTAGAAATCCCAGAGACTGATGTTAGAATGGAATATGTGCTCTCTCCCTGGAGGGACGCTTAATAATAACAATCCTTGCATTCGATATAGCGCTTTTCACGTCTTCTAGGAATCCCAAAACCCTTCACAGAATACACTGTAAGTGAAATGACTTTAATTTTGTGGGCGAAACGTGGCAGCCAATTGCGCACAGCAGCGTCCCCACTAACAGTCGTGGATTGAACATGACCAATTTATTATAGTTTTTTTATTGTGGCGTATCACTAAAAGTAAAACTGGCCACAAAAGATACTGAAGCTCCACAAAAGATACTGAAGCTCCACAAAGTGAACGAAGAGCCAGAACATTTTATGAATTTCAGGTCGGTGTACAATCAGACACTGACTTCCAAGCAATTGCAAAATGCTGCTATCATTGTTATTAAAGTGCTCACCAACCTGTGGCTCGCTTGGCTGTCAAGAGGCTGAACATACGTGTAACTCTAGGTAATTTATGGCATAAATCAAGAAATGTTCAATCAAGAAAATGTACTTTGTTGGCTGATGATAAAAGTTTGATCGCCACTGATTTGAATAAAAGCTCGTAGAGAGTGCAACAGTCATTGGACACCAAAGTGAGGTTCCTCCATAGATTGATGACAGGAAATAAGGTGACTAGTACATGCGGCAGAAAATATTCAAAATGCTTCAAATCAGGTCGGGCAACATTTAGAAGCTAGTTATACTACAGGGCAGGCGAGCAACCGTCAAAAATTAACAGCATGATACGCTTGAGTTGTCTCAAGTCTTACAATACACTTCACAGTACACACCTTAACACAAACAATGTCAAATATGGCGTCTATTAAGCAGCCAAGTAGGGACCGCTGGCAACGGGTAATGGAGGAAGAAGGTACGAATGTTAAATAGGAGAACAAATCCCATTTGTGTTTATTAGTTTATCGCACAAAGGATGGCAGCAGCAACTGGGCTACGAAGCCACAAAGATTTGCAAATGGCCCCCAATTATCATGACCCACATTCTGCGCCCAACAGTTTTCATAATTGCCATTTCTGCTGACAGCAGCAAAACTGCCAATCAGTGCGAAAGTCGAAATTTGTGCAGATGGTTTCACTCCTGAAGTTAGTTTGCAGAAAATCCGTAACGATCTGTACAATATAAGAGCAGTGACCAACATACTCTGATCAGATTTCTGAAGCTAAAGTTCTACCACTTCCTATTTGTTCTGCGGTGTTGCTGCAACTAAGGAGATTGGCATCCGGGCAGCGTAGAAAAACACTGATGCAAATCTATCGAGTGACATGGCCAATTAAAAATTGGCCACTGAACAGAACACGACATGAAAAGTACAAATTCAGGCAGGGAGCCGGAGATTGATTCTATCTGTCCGCACTGATTCCATAAATAATCCTAAAAATCCCAGATTTTTTTGCCTTCCATTAGATGTCACTAAAGAGTGCCGGGATTTTTTCAAAAATTAAAAAAACGGGAGTTAAAATTTGCGTAGTGCTATAAACGAGCATGGCTATGAATAAGAGATTCTGCACTATGTGTGCCAGGGCAGTAAGAAACTTGTGTTACACACATTTCCATAGGGTGGATATAAAACCAACCCACTACTGCCCTTACTGCGCCTTACTTCCTGATCTCATTGGGACATCTGGAGGCACAGAGTGTATTTTGTAGCATGATTCAGAGGCAAAGAAGGAAGTATCTGGGACAAAAAATCAACACAAAAACATGTATGACAAATTACTATGCAAAACTATTTGCTTGGAATATATTTTCAAAAGTGTAGACACAGGAATGGCTAAGCGAGCACGACAAAGTTGAAAGCTTTGTTCAACATTATGCCCCATAAGAATGAAACCACAGTGTTTGCAATTCCTTCTGAATGTTTCACAGTGTTACATTGCCAAATACACACCCAGATTATTCTTTTGTTTTGCAATCAGAAAGTTGATGTTGGGACAACTTGATGCAGGATAAAATCTCGAGTACTCCACCCCAATCCGCACTGTACCGATGTAGCTTCCCCTTACCCCACCCCACACATCAGCCCTTCATTCTGCTTTCTATCTTTCAGTGAAACTTTATTTTGAGCCAATTTCTACACAATAATAAGCCGTTTGTTTTGCACCGTGGGATCAAATTTCCCAAGTCATTTCATGTCAGACCTTTTACAGCTGGGAGAGAGCAGTCTTTCAGCCCATTGGTCTGGTGTGTACTCAAACCCAGTTGCCGGCAAAAGCAAATCAGCGAAAGACCAAACCTGCTGTATGTATGAAGAGCACAACATAAATGCAAATTGCTGTGGTAATTTTGATCCCAATCTCATAGAGATGCTATTTTTCATAACTAGAGCTACGATGAACGCAATGGTCTCCAAATTTAAGTGAATGACTTAAGATTCGCAGTCCAGGCTCCTAAATGAATAGAATAATGATGAAAACTGTCTGGCATAAAGTTACCACTTTCAAGAAGATAGGAAAACATTGGTGATGGCCGGCGCAAGTATAAAGTCTTTATTAGGTGCTTAGGTGGAGAGAGTGCAGGTGCTATCCTGCACTCTCTCCACCTCGCCTGGCGATTCATCTATTTGATATTTTATATCATCTATTTGATATTTTATATCATCTATTTAATCTAATATTTTATCTAATAGTGATATTAGATATATAGTGATATATTTTCACACGGACCACCCGCTCCCGAGACTAGAGATCTTCGGGCTGGAACGATCGCGGGGACAGAGCTTTCACGCTGTGCACCGCTCAGCCCACCAGCCGGAGCGGCTTCCATCGCTGCCGGTTCTTCCTCTGTGGGCAGTCGGCCAACGAAGCCATCTTTTTGGACGACGGGGAGTATCACGGAGGGAATGGCGGCCACTCGCTGTCGGCGCTTCCTCCGGCTGTGCGAAGAGTGGCCCCTCGACAGGACCTTGGAGGGCCGCGACATCGGCACTTTCCTCGGGCAGCGGGTGGCGCACGTCTTCCGCGAGGGGGAGAGCGAGGGGGGGAGCGCCCGGGTGCTGCAAGCGACGGATCATCTCGTGGCGGGAGATCCAGATGGCGATCGGGCGGCTGCTGCTGCTGCTGCTGTGCGAGCCGGCCAGACACACCGTGTCCGAGGTGCCAGGGCCATCACCGAGTCCCCGGGTTCATCGACTGAGGAGCCGGTGGGTTTTGGGGCCTGACACCAGACTGGGCCCTTTTTTTTCCCGCCATCTCAGGGATCGTCCGGGCGGGCGGCGAGGACAGGGAGTGGTTGCTGGACGATTGTTGGACGATTGTTGGTTATTGTTTGTTGCTGTTTTTGTTGTTAATATTATTGCTTTTGTTGTTTATTATTGTTTATTATTGTTGTTTGATTCCCCCCACCCCTGCCCCCATCTTCTTCTTCCCTCACTCCCTTTCCCCACTTTCTCTCCTCCCTTTTCCCCTTCCCCCCCTCTTCCCTCTTCCTGATCTTGCCCCCACCCATCTTTCCCTCCCTCTCTTCCTTGCCCCCCTTTCTCCCCCCTCTTCCTCCCTAACCCTAACCCATCCCACCTTTCCCTCCCTCTCCCCCCTTACCCTCTTTTCCCCCTTTCTCCCCTGGCCCCATTTTTGCGATTGTTTGTGGGGACACTGCTGTGCGCAATTTGGCTGCCGCGTTTCGCCCACTAATACAGTTACTTTTCCTACTATGCTTTATCCTGCCCTGATCCTTCCCACCCTGCTCTTGTCCTCCCTGACTGTACAGCGCCTTGGGATGTCCTCTCGACGTGAAAGGCGCTATATAAATGTAAGTTTTGTTTGTTTGTTTGTTTATTGTATTTGTCAATAGCTCACCTCTGTGTACGTTAAAGGTCGAAGGCAAGTGAACTATATAAAGGAGAAAAACTATATAACTCCTGAAACAGCGTGGAATCACTGTGTTTGAATACATCTTGATGCCAGTTAAAATTTCAAATAGAACCGACTGTATGTACCAGCTCCTATCTCTAAACCACATTGTCAGAATACAGGATTATCAGTGCACTACAGAGAGTTAGTGTTCCCATGCCAGGAAATTAGATTAGAGCTGTTTAATGAGCTATTTACTCAGGTAAAAATACAGATTTTGTTTTTTTTTGCAGCAACTGTAAGGCAATTAACCATAAGTACTAAATGGTATCAAAGTGCTAATGCTACATCAATTCACATTGCAGAAGAAAGCTTTATAGCTGTGAGAAACAGTACATTTTGCTCAATGATACAGCAATGAAAATGGAAAGTGGATCATTTTTGCACCAAAACAAAGTATAATTTGCTTCAAACACTGTAGCTAATTTCACACTGAAACGTATTGATGTTTGAACAAATAGATTTCGGTATTCGTTCAACACAACGTGAAACATATCAGACCACAATTCATCGGCCTCAAAACAAAATAAGGCCAAGATTTAACTCACAAGACTCCCTTACTAGTCTCTTAGCAACCGGTACAGAAGCTTCCCTCTCCTGGTTCATCCTCAGCAATCTCTCCCTCCCAGCTGTTATGTTAACTATAAGGTTTTAGAAAACAACCATCCACTCGCATCTCAAAGCGCTTCACAGGATTTTGCTGCAAGGTGTAACGATGATATATTTGTGAGTAAATGCGGCATCCAATTTGCGCACAGTAACGTCCCACGAAAACATATATCCAGCATTATAATATATATATATACACACACACACATATATAACAACAACTTGGATTCATATAGCGCCCTCCACACCAGACAGCTTCACAAAGCGGAGCCCAGGGCCGAGCCAGGGGGAGGCGGAAAATGGTGACCAAAAGCGCGGTCGAACAGTAAAACCTTCAGGCGGGACCTGAAAATGGGAAAAGAGAGGGCGAGGCGAAGGGAGTGAGGGAGGGAGTTCCAGAGACTCGGGGCGTAGGGCTCAAGGCACGGCCGCCGACAGTGGAACCGAGGATTCGGGGGACAAGGAGGAGACCAGACCCGGTAGAGTGAAGGCAACGGGTGCTGTTGTGAGGAAAGAGGAGGTCAGAGATGTAGTGGGGTGCAGAGGAGTGGAGGGATTCGAATATATTACGCAAAAACAAAAGGACTGTAAATACAATGATTCAGTCACACCAATGCAGTGCTGGGGGGGGGGGGGGGGGGGGCTGCATTGTCAGAGTCTGGGGTGGGCGGGTGGGGGTAAACGATCCTGTAATGTTTCGCTCACAAACATACAGTCAATTAACTTTACAGTATAATTCTGTGAAGCGCTTTGTAGTGCTTCTAGAAGACGTGTAAAGAAGCGCTAAATCAAACGCAAGGATTATTATTATTATTTATTACCAACACTGTTCGAAAAGAGTAGGGATTTTTCTCCTGGTGTGCGAGCCAGCAAACCCCACCACCCACCTCCCCTCACCTGTACCCTACACATCTAGATTTTTTGGGGGGCGGAGGGGAGGATGTAAATATAAAACCCAACCGCCTCGCCGGCCTTCGAAGCAGGCGCAGTAAAGGCCAGAAGCGTTTTGAGGAGTCTCGAGGAGTCTAGACGACGTGATAACAATCATCCTTGCATCTGACCTGGCACTTTTTTTTTTACGTCTTCTACTCGACCGTGTGTGTGTGTGTGTGTCTCAAAGCGCTTACCGTAATATAAGATATACTATAACAACAACATCGATTTATATAGGCGTCTCAGAGCGCTTTACAACAGCTTCACTATACTGTAAAGTGAACTGATGGGAGAAGTTCTTTGGGACGCAGTCTGGATCAGACGACGTGATAAGGCACTTTATCAAACGCAAGGACTAGTATTATTATTATTATTATTACTTGTGGGCGAAAAACTGAGATATATCACACGTGCCCAGGGCAGGCGCGATGTAATACTGCGATGATGATGATGATGATGATGATGATGGTGAATCCTCTTGTTTGTTGGGCTGGGCAGCTCCGCAACAACAACAACAACAACAACAACAACAACAATAAATAACAATCCTTGCGTTTTGAACCCAGCGCCTTATCGCGTCTTCTAGATTGTGTCTCAAAGCGCTTCACGGGATTATATATATATATATACACACACACACACACACACACACAGTAGCGTCAAGTGAATTGATTGAACGTCTGTATATTTTGTGGGCGAAAACGAGATCGGGAGCCGATCGGGTCCCCGAAAACCCCTTCTCCCCCCCCCCCCCCCCCCTCTCCCCTCCCCCCCCCCCTCCCCACCCTGACAACAATCCTCCAGGGGAGGGTGGGGGGGGAGAGGTGGGGGTGGGGGTGGGCGAGAGAGGCCCTGATTAATGAGATGACAGTAGCACTAGGCCCTGGTGGTACCTTGATGGGTCTCATAGCAACCATTGAGGGGGGGGGGGGGGGGAGGGGTGGGGGGGGGGGGGCAGAGGCTGACTCTCCCTCACACCCCCCCCCCCCCCCCCCCCTCACACTCTCTCTCTCTCTCTGTCACACTCTCTCTCACCTTTGCTCTCCTGGGATGATCTTCCTCTTCTTCTTCTTCTTCCTCCTCCTCCTCCTCCTCCTCCCCCCACCCCCCCGCCGCCCCCTCCTCTCCCTCCCCCTGACCCCCCCCCCCCCCGCCCCCCGCCTGGAGCTGCAGGCCCCTGTGTCGCTGTTGCTGCCCCCCAGCCCTCGCCCCTCCCCCCCCACCTGGACCAGCGGCTGGTCTCGGCCCGGGACCCACGCTCGAAGGGCCGGGGGCCCCGGC